>CP092090.1:4327500-4707500 GCA_029203775.1 Neoneuromus ignobilis | reverse complement strand
GCTGCATCAAATGTCGCTGTCCAATTAAACAATTTGTGTTGTGACTCCGCTCTGCCAAATATGCTGTCTGTCCTCGGCACGCAAATCTCTTTTAAAACACTATTTATGTTTTTGAATAATACTTGTCGTACATATTTATACGCGTTTAAATGAAATTTCACTTGTCTTCAATGTACGTGTATGTGGACACATAAACATCTATAAAATTGTCAACTCCCGGTGATTTTATGACGGTTTTAAACTGTGTTTGAATTATTTATAAATTGGTTTTATATTTTTTTTTCGTACGGGTTTTTGTTATTTTTAGATATTCTTTTTCGGTTCTGTTTTTGGTACAAGAAAGTGCTTCGATGCATTCTTAAAATAATTAACACAACACAATATGTTCAGAAAATAGAATTTCGTCCAATAAAACTTTCTGCAGTAAGATTTCGACCAATTATTTTTTTCAGATTTTATCTTCACACTTAATTTTTATACAAACTGCCGTATTTTTCAAAATAATTCATTCTTTATTCTACTTACTCTTAAATTAAAATCAATTCATTGTTTTTAATATTTTCTTTTATAAATTTTCTTTTAATAATAATTATTTACTCTATTACTTTATTATTTATATTTTTTTATTCATTCATAATGTAATTCATTTTATCCTCTCTATCATATTTTTGAAAATAAATATATTTAAATTTCAAAATATTAATTTCTCAACGTTTTTTCTCGATATTTGTTTATTATTAAAAAAAATCATAAACATTTCACTGATTTTAACACAAATAAATCATTTGTCAATATTACATAAATGAATTATTGAACAATATTTTTGATGAATAGCATACAATGAGATAAACATCTTAATCACAAATAAAAAAGATTATTTAACACCACAGTTAAAATATTACAGTCATATATATATATATATATATATATATATATATATATATATATATATATATATATATATATATATATATATATATGATATATATATATATATCGCATATATATATATATATATATATATATATATATATATATATATATATATATATATATATATATATATATATATATATATATAGTAGTGAAATATGAATGCTAAAGAAAAAAATCAGAGAAAATTCTAACAGCTACAGATATGAATTTCTATAGATGATCATATAGAAAGTTCAGAATTAAAAGAATCTCAAATGCAAAAATTTAAAATTCATCCAAGTCTTATATATAATTGTCGACGATATAAGAACCAAAAAATATGGTACAATTATGTATTAAAATTGTAGATAATTATAAAATATTATTTTTTTAAAAAAAAACATCATATGAAAGATAAAAAATAGAAAGACCTAGAGAAAAAATTCAACAAGTTGCAGAAGATCTATGGGTTGATAAAGTTAAATTGTCAGTTGGGCATCGAAAGAAATAAAACAATTTAAGCCAACAGATACAAAATTCCGATCTCAACACTATAATATTTTATAAAAATGTTCAATAATCTCTTATTATCTACTTTATTCACTGATTTTTATTTCCAATGTCAATTCCATCATTGTTATAAAATTTGTAACATAAATCACTTTAAGCCAAGTTTTGATGACAATGGAATTCTTTAAACATTAAGTGATTATTGAATAATTTTATAAACTCTTGAATAATGAGATGAGTGGTTTATTTATATGGGAGTAAGTTGGTTGCATTACCAAGAGGAATTTTGAAAAAATAAAAAAAATATTTTAATACAAATCATTTTGTTCTTATTTTTTGATTTATTGAACAATAATATAGAAACCATCAGTAAAATTTTCATAAAAAATCTATTGAGATTTTTGATACTGAATTTAAAGACTTTCGCTTTCCGATGCCGAATTCTAAAAATATATTCTATAATCCTTCGTTATGACTTGCTTAATTAGATTTTAGTATAGTCATTTCGATAATCGCATCTGTTACATACTTTCTAATATCATGAGGTCGTCGTATATTTCTACAAATTGTATAAAAATTTAATGCAAGTTTTTTAAGTGAAAGAACTGTTAATGGAATTAATTAACCATCAAGTCCACAGACTATTATTTAACATGAAACCAAATCCCATTCACTGTTAGAACGTAAGTACTTTTGCAAAATATGATATATCGCAATCCATTCAACTTATCATAATTAGTAATAAACGTATCGTTACATCGTAGATCCGTCGACCACTTTGAGCTGCCAATCAGAAATCCGATCGTGCGTCACGCCGCCATTTTGTCAACGTCGATGTCCATGGTCGTCCATAACGTCCGCTATTGTCTATTGTTCGCGTTCAATAAACGCGTATAAAAATATTGTTACCGGTCGTCGAGTCGTCTTTTTTGTTTGTATGATCCGTGTTCTCACAATGGATGACTTTCGAAATGTCTCGTCTTCATTAGTACGTCGTCGTTATCTTCATTAGTACGATCAGTTTTATAAGAAACTGTGGCGTCACTCTATTATTTAATCTGCTCTGATTATATTAAACGGTAATTATTTTCAGCATGGTTCTTTTAGAATCTATGATTCATCGACTGGAAAATAATATCTTAGAAATATTTTTCGATTTCTAAAGATACAAACCTTGTACAAGAAACTGAAAAAGTATTTCCATAATATAATATTACAATTTATTTTAATACTGTAATAAATTCAATTCCATACAAAAATGGATCATTCGACCAACATTCAAAATTCGTTCAAACGATTCAATAATTTCCTGTTGTTTATTTAATTGATGATGGATATTTTGAAAACCATAATATCGTCAGAGGACTCTGTTTTAAAATCGATTTAAAAAATATATGAGATTAGATTTTATTATCCAGCACTCTGATGATGATGTCATGGTAATCGAAATACGTATCAGAGAATAAAATGAATATTAAATGTTTATTGAATAATTTTGTAAAATCTACTTGAGACGAGTGATTCATTTATGTTGAAATGAATTTGCTGTAGTGCCAAAACGAATAGTAGATGAATATAACTTGTAGTAGAATTAAAAAAATTCTAATGTCACAGATATTTTTAAAAGTTTATTATTGGAGTTAGAAATATTCGTATTTGAAAATTGTTTTAAGTGGTTATAATTTTAAATCACGATACGAAATACATACATCTTTCTCTATATTTTATATATTAATTCCCAATATCCATTCTCCCACATAGATCGATTCCTGATTTATTCACCACAACATCGTTACATATCCTGTATCAATTTCTATATTTTATTATACAACATAGTGTCGACTAGCTCTCTATATTAATCACGATGTTTATAAACACTAATAATTAACCACACAAATTTACATAAATACCATAAAACTGTATCGGTCGCCACGATCGCTGACTGACCAGATATCAGTGCATAACATCGCTCGTTCGAGTCCCGCCACGGCAGCGTTTTGTAAATCGTTAATAAATAACCAACGTTGATGACACCGATGACGTATTATCGCGGGATGAGGGGTAAACCGTTGTGGTGGACCGCGACAGGACAATCATAGCAGCCCCCGATATGACCTGTCAGGATGTCGTGAACACTATACTAGTGACCATATACCCTAACCCTATTTTATATGACCCACCCGACCGGCCATCCGATTCTGTGTATCATCTATAATACTAGGTACTCATATTATATATATATATATATATATATATATATATATATATATATATATATATATATAATTACATCCATTTTCCTGTACACATATCCAGTAGTAATATTTAATACCCCATTTTTATAACAAATTTTTAATAAAACTTAACTTATTTCAAAAATCTTTAATAAACAGATTTAAAGAAATGATTTCTTTTTAACACTGTCTGTTTTCATTTTCTAATTTAAATATTTGTTTTAATAAGAAATTTACAATGACCTAAATTTTTTCATGTTGAAAAAAATTAAATAATAAATTTAACACAAATGAATAACTGATTTTATGACCATAAAATTTTATTTAAATGATCAATAATTATTTACTAATCACTTAATTTACTGATGGGCATATAATCGTCATAAAAGCAATTATATAAAGCTCTAATATTGATGTAATGAGAGTCGAATTGTTGTCAGTAAAAAAAATAAATAAAACTGATTATTAAAGTTCTAATCAAATCTTATAGTATTGGGGTGATTAATGTTAAAATGAATTTATTTCAGTATCAAAACAAATAGTAAATAATATTTTTTTTATAATTCATGAAGTCGTATTTAAATTAGAATATAAGAAAATGAGAAATGCACAAAAAAATAAAGATGAAAAAACTAATAATTGACATTAATAAACATTTTTTTATTGATACAAATTAATCAAATAGTCCAATAAGATATATAAGTTTATGTCATGTTTTTGATAGATTAGAATAATTGAGAACTATGTTGTATTGTGACTTTTGATGTAATTTTGTGAGAAATTAATTATGTATGAAACAAATATTAGATTTGGCAAAAAATAAATAATTTTAATTAAATATATAAGATAATATATTTTAGTATATTTCATCAAATATATTTTTTAAAAAAATTAAATCTCTGGATATGAAAACTTAAAAAATAAAACTTTAATAATTTTAATCTCTTATAAAAAAACGTTAAATCAAATTTAATTGTATTTTTAATAACTTATTATCAATTTCATGGTTTTGAAGTATTGAAAAATAATTTTAATTACTCAAACAAAGTTTGCAAACACTAAACTAAATATTCATATGTGTCTATTTATATTTTTGAGATCAGAAAATTATTCATAATCATTTTATTGATTTAGAAGTTTTGGAAAATAATTTTAATCAATTCGATAAAATTCAAAAATACAAATCAGTCAAATTAAATTATATTTTTATCTCTAAGATCAGGAAATTGAAAACTGAAACCATGTTTGTGATGTTAGATTCAAAACTATAAACAAGGAAATTCAAACATAGAAGAAAATATTGATCTTTGTTCAGTTTGATAAAATCATTTATATAAATTAACTTTCACTTCAGTATTATAATATTTTATAAAAATATTCATTAATCACATATTGTTTAGTTATTAAAAATAAACAATGAGTAACTGTAGAATACTTTTCCTCAAAAATTGTGTCAATGACGTAAGTGATTCATTAATAAAAAAGTGAATTAGTTACAGGGTTAAGTTAAGAACGATAAATTGTTTATTATGAAACTTATTTCAATAACTGCATAATTATCAGAATTTCCTCGACTATTTTCACATCTTATGTAAATTTAAATGATTTTAAAAGTCCTAATTATCTAACCATCCAATTTCCAAACGATGTACTGTCGAATTCTGTACACTGTACCTATTCCTGCTGCAACCCCATACCGCCACGATACCGTACCATCCCCACCGCGTGTCCACCATTCAAGCTGTCACGCCGTACACTGTTCATTTTGATGGCATTATTATGAATTCGGCCGCGTTTAAAGTATTTAATTACATCTGCTGTGTAATTCCAGAGTCAGCAGCGTGACGAGCAGCATCGTTTCCATTTAATATATGTGTCTTCATTATGTTATACCGGCCTCTATTGTGATATACACTTTTTAATCGTGTGTCGTTTTGGCAGGTCGACTGTCGTGTTTTCCACAAATAACGTACCGTGTTCGCGTACTAATTGATTGTTTTCAATTTATCTATTTATTTATTTCGTTTTGTTTTCTTTTTGTACATTGTACACAAATTATTGACAATAGTATTGTAGTTACGTACGGGAATCATGCACAAGCTTTGATTTGCACATTGATTGTGTTTGGAATTTATCTCGATGTAGTTTTTCGAAAATGTTGCGAATTTTCCGAAATTGACAAACAGTTTTACAAATAAAAAAATTGGTATTTATTGAAAAAGAAGTGGTCAAGATAGTAATTTAAGTAATTCAAATAGAAAAAGTATTTATATTTTTACAATATAAAATTTCAGTTGTTAGTTACTAAAAAATCAAAAGTAAATAATGACAATTAATAAGTAATCTAACAATAATTAAAAATAATGTTTGAATTTTGATTAAGAAATTAAATATTTTTCAGTGGTATAAAATTTTCCAATAAGAATGTCAAAACTTTGACAGTTGGTGGCAGTCTTTTTTGATTTTTTTTTAAATTCATTTTAACATTCAAACTCAATATAGTTTGGAAAATTATTATGGATCGTTTAACCCTTCAATAACGCTTAGAAATTATAACACTGTCAATAGACTTATTGAAACGAAATTTTAATCAGTCCATTATTTCATGAAATGGACTTATTAATTGGCCATTAGATCATGTGATATAATTCTATTTTGGGATTAGATGAAATCATTGATTTATGCTGAAAAACTACAAAAGACAAGCATTAGAAATAAATATTGAAGGTGTAATTTATGAAATTGAACCACAATTATATAAAAAAGTGTCTATAATTGGGCTAAACAAATGTAGTTGTGATTATATGAGTAAAATTGTGTTCCGCCATTAATGCCATAGAATATGCTTGAATTTTTTTTTAAAAACAACTAATTAATTAAATACTTTTTATTTTAATTCCATTTAAACTTCTGAAACGCTTAGTGGAAAACCCTATATTATATTTTTTACCTATAATGAAATTGATATATTTTTTCTTTTGATCTTAATAAATGAAATCATTCTATTAAATATGAATCACTTATTTTTAATCAGTTTTTTAGAGTCAAAATGAAATTTATTGAAAGATTTAATATCCTGAGATTAAAGAAAAATATTTTATTAATTCTTAAACTGATTTAATAGCTAAAAAATTGTAAAATTACTTTCTACGAGTCGAAAAAAAATATCGAGCCTTCAATCTGTGCTGCGTTGTTTCCTTTTTTAATAAATGTCAGACTAGTATGTTGTTGACTCTATGAATTTATCTTCATGTTGATGTGAAAACGTTTTTATATGTTCGCTATTATTAATATGACAGATTGCGTTCTGAAAATAACCACGAGGCGTGTTTATATACACGGCTGTATTGCCGAAACGCAAACATTCGAAATTAATAGCATCCGCGTCGTGTGAGATTGTTCTCTTGAAATGTGTCCCGCGACACTTTTTCATCGGAACACGTTCGTCACATCATAGGATCTCGTCGACGTTTATTTATTTATTTTTTTGTTCATTTGGGCATCCAGAATTATTGTATACACACGCCTCACACACACATGCATGTATTTATATACATTTTCGTGTGTATGTGTTCAATGAGCGTCGCTCTTGTGTGTTTCATTTACGCCCTGGCTCGCCCGTTCAAGTTTTCTTTGCAACAGATAATTTATAGCGACTGAATTCCGCGACTCGTTTCAAATGACTGCTCGACAGGTGCCGCCACTGACATATTTGGAACAGTGACATATACAACGGACCAATCTGTCTTTCGAATCTTCGACGCCCAGTTGTTAATCCATGTCATGTCATACGGCGTAGCGTATTTTAAACTCACTCGATTCGAATCCAAGTTTTCGATTGCAGAAAAATACACGAGTGAAGCAATGAACAGCAATAGAATGAAACTTTATATATGTAATTGCTTAATTATGGTACTTCGACATTTAATAAAACTTAAAAATAATCACTTTCTTAATAAAATATTAATGATTCTACGAATTTAGATACGAAATATTCATTTATTCTAAATTTATATTTCATACCAGGCAATCAATGTTAAGAAATTTATCACGTTATATTTTCCATAAAATAAAATAAACAGATTTAAAAACGTTCATTTTTAATGTTACTTTATTTTTATAAATATCAATTTTTATTTTTTTTAAAAAAATAGTAAATATATTTATTAATGGAAAAAAATTTCATACAATATCGTACTTAAAAATCATATTTAAATATAATTAAAATTATAACTGCTATCAAAGAAAAATACATATAAAACAAAGATAAATAAATGTAGATATATATGAACCTCATTATTAACGGTTTTCAATAATTTTTAAAAAGATGTATATAATATATTATTGATATTAAAATAATTTTTAAATAGATAAATTTTGGTACAAGGTGGCTAAAATTAGACTGAAGAGTTTAGACACACATTTTACTATTCTTTACTATCATTCTGTCATATTTGTACTATTCCATAGATTATTTTTTGAGAAAATTTATTAAGCCTTTAATTTTTTACAATTTCATTTTTACAGATTAGTTTCATTATTTCTTTTATCGCTTTTAATTTGTTATTTTTTAAAAATCTCGATTTTATAAATACATATACATACATAGATATACATATATATATATATATATATATATATATATATATATATATATATATATATATATAAATATGGATTCAGTCTAGATAAAATGAAAAAAGGAATAAATTTATGATAAATTATAATGGAATAAAAATGATGTACAATGAATTTTCAGATCAGAAGAAAATTCGAACAAAAAGTTGAAAACTACATATCTTGGACAACTTAGTAACATTAAAATAATATTTATAGAGGCAGTAAATAAGAGAATGAAAATAGAATTGCGTAATTTGAAAGAATTTTCTTATTTGGAAATCGAATATTTTTTTATATTTAAAATAAAAATAGTTTTTGTTAAATACATTCTACCCATTTACATTTAACAGTGAAATACGTGTCTTAAATATCAGAAAAATTCAGTTGATCTAGACAAAATAGCATAGAAAAATACTAGAAATAATATATAGAAAACTGAGTAGACTAGAAGGAATACCAAAATTATAACAAAAGTGAGAAGTTTAGAATAAAAATGGACTGGTCCTATAAAAAGAAGAATGGTCATATAATAAGAAAAATTATCAATTAGGAATCCAAAGATATAAAATGGTCCAGGAAGAGATCTATGGATAGATGGAACAATTATATAAAAAAAGTGTCTGACTGAACTGGAAGAGATAGGTATTAAAAAAATTTTGGTATAGATCGTCATCCAACAATAAATAGAAAGAGGATGATAATTATGATAATGAAATATATATAATTAGATAAATAAATAAATATAGATCAAAATTATTACCTCTTATATTGTTTACTGAAAGGTAATTAATATTTCTCCACAACTGTTTTTGGCACGTGTATCATCTTTAGATAACGTGATAGTTTAGATATTAAACTGTATGAAAATAACATGAAATCTAAAATTGTTCACAGTAAAATATAATTCTATAATAATACAACATCAAAAGATAATAATACAGCAATAAGAACATAGATACTGAAAAATAATTTTAATTTCGAAATGAAAATTAGTCTATATAAATAAAATTGTTTAATAATTTGATTTCATGTTTTTTATACACTTTACAATAATAAATTTAATATTTTAAACTGTAAATATTAGAAAATGTGCAAAAAACACATACGTTGGATTTTTTACATCGCGAAAAAATTAAAAAAGGATTTTATCAATCAATAGTTTGTCAAAGTGTTATGAAAATATTTATTTTTGTATTTTATGTTTTCGTATTTCATTATCTGTTAATCATTTACAATTTTATAGTCGAACGTATCAGTTATTTATAACACAATCAAGGTTTATTCACTACAACATCTAAATATCCATTTACTAAGTCTTTATAATTTATTAACAAATAAATTAATATGAAATACTGTTGATATACGTTTCCTTTAGTTCTACGTTTATTAAAATATATGTATATGAATACTAGTGAATGTCGAATGTACATATTTAAAAATATCTATATGTGTGTGTGTATATAAGCGAACCATGATTCAAAGCTATTTTTTCTTGATACACGAAAAACTGTTAAAAACATCCGATGTATTTACGTAAGCGCTGCACTGCTTACACATCTATCAAGCAATCATAAATCCGTCATGTGTGCTTGCGTGAATTAAACACATGTGAAGAGATACATCTCGTAGATACTGACATCCCGTCGCGTTGACAGAATCAGAGCTTCGACGAGTGCCGTGTAACATGTCTTCACGCGTGAAGAAGAATTACAGATGAACGTTTAACAACAAATCGAATTTTTATATTGTATTCTATAAACAATGAGTTCTAAATTTATAATATGTTATTATTTGAGTTATTTGAAATTTTAAATTTATATAAATTATAAATTTAAATTCATTATACAAATATAAAAATAAATTCTATAATATCAATTCATGATTTTTTCCTTTTTATAAAAATTGATTTATTATAACACAGAAATCTGTCCAAAAATTGGCTAATACTTGAAATATTTCCCATTTCTATTAAATTATATTTTCCTTAATTAATTACACACAATAAATAAATTTAATATAGACTATATTTTTCATTTAATGAATAAAGTATTCATTATAAGTGTGTAATAAAAACGAAAATACATTTTTTTCTAGTTAGGATATATATATATATATATATATATATATATATATATATATATATATAGGTAGTTCTTTTAATGACGACTTTTTCACTAGATACATAGAGTAGACGTGTGACATCTTCCATGATCCTATGTGACAGTTGCAACCCCCGACGATGCCATTAGTATCGTGCGGGCGGAAAATGGCACTAACTAAATGACACGCGGAGATTTTAATGAAGTCCTCTTATAAAAAAAAACTAGCGATGTGCCGTGACGTTGACAACTAACACAGTTTATTTGCTCGGTCATTTCAAATGTGGTCAACTATTTTAACTATTAGAAGAAAAATATGATTTATTCGAATAACAGTTTTATATATCTATATCTATCTATCTATTTATAAATGTATGTATATAAAGAGAAATAGAGACTATTAATTAAATTAGTAATAATCAGTAAAAAAAATAATCTTCTTAAAACAACTCTGAGTCTTGAAATTTCTACATTTTAAAAAATACAAATAGTTTAGTCTAAATTGAATTTATATTTTAATAGAAAATTAGTTAAAATAAATTTTATTTTCAGAAAATAATTTTTAGTTTATGAAAATATTTTTTTAGTTCTTTGATAGTTTGATCCTTTTTTAAAATTATTTTAAATGTAAAATACATCTAATTACTTTTTTACATTAGTTAATTAAGAGTGATGATAGTTTATTATAAAAATATAAAAAATTATAAAATATTTATATTTATGAGAATTTTTTTTCATTGAGTTTTTTTTAAAAAAAACGGTGTTGTAAATTTGTAATCATTTTCAATTAAGTGAACATGTATTTTATTATTAGTAGTGAAGAATACTTTTATATTAATTACTAAAACTGTCTAAACAAGTTCATAATTTGAAATAATTCAATTGCTTAATGACAGTTATATATATATATATATATATATATATATATATATATATATATATAGAGAGAGAGAGAGAGAGAGAGAGAGAAAGAGAAGAAATTATTTAATAAATTGAGAATAATTAGTAAAAAAATAACCTTTTAAAAACTACTCTGAGATTATTAAAATTTCTACATTTTAAAAAAATATAAATAAATAACTTTAGATTAAATTGAATTTTTTTTTTGAGAAGAAAATCGTTATAAATAATGTTTATTTCTGAAACTCTTTTCAAAATCATTTTTAGCCTTTGAAAATTATTTTTTAGTTCTTTGAAAGTCTGATCCTTTTTCAAAACTCATTTAAAAGCTAAGATACATTCATCTATGATATTTACTATAATTAATTTTTTTGTATTATTGACAATAGTTTATAATAAGAATAACTAACTTAATTTTTATTGAATATAAATATTTATAAAAGTAACATTTTTTCAATGAGATTGTTTTTTAAAACGACAGAATTATAAATTTGTTATTATTTTCAATTTGTTTTTAATTAAGTAAACATATATTTTATTATGTGTAGTAAAGAGTACTTTTATATTAATTACTAAAACTGTCTAAACAAGTTTTTAATTTAAAATAATTTAATTGCCTAACGACAGTTATATATATATATATATATATATATATATATATATATATATATATATTGTTGTTTTTGTTTGTGAATGTATATTTATTTATGAATAAGGTGTGTGTAGGTGGACGAGATGGTACACCTATATAATGGAAAGGTCAGTCACGTGTGTCAGGTGTCATTTTCAACGTCTGACAATTTATCAACACGCCGCGTGCAGAAGACGTGTGTGACTATGATGAAGATTGCTGATGAATCACCATACAACAACAAATATGTACGGCGTCAGATTAGAACCGAAAACGTGGCGGTCCCGGTGACAATGATTTAACGGGCAGCTGGCGTCCGCTGAGGTGTACAAATTATAACCGTCGTCTGGGCCGGAGCCCCTGGCCGGTCGGACGACCGAATCGAGCGCACATCCCTCCCAGTCACGAGTCCGTCTATACATCTGTACATCATACTCGTCATCATTATCATCATCATCATCGTCGGCCGGATGATGGTCGGACACGAACGTAGACGATCATCGCGGCAGACCGGATAGATAGATATATTCGTAATAGGACGTATTTGTCAGTAATTGATCGCGCACGAAGAACGCGCAATGGAGTCGTCTATGAATTACTGTCTTCATTACGGTAACATATCTGTGTCGTTTAACTACGGTTGTAATTGATTAGCCTGTTTGCACGAGTCAGAAATCTTTCCAGCGGACATATATTTTTTCCGAATAACATTTTTCAAACATCACTAATTTCTTTTATTTCGAACGATTTTAATTTCATTTCGTTCCGCATAATAGGACTTTTTTTAAAAATATACATGCTATGTTCGTTCTTTAAAAATAAACTACTAAATTGCAACCACATTACAATTAATCAAAAACACATTAATATTTGTTGAAAAATAACTATTATTATAATAAAGAATATACGTAAAAATAATCTTAAATATATTTTATAAATTTCTTTGATTAAAAACATTAATCACTTAAATACTGTAAACTTGTTATAAATTAATACATTAATAACAAAATGTTATTAAGTGACTGCAAATCGTGTTCGATTTTTTTAAAAAATAGTATAATCTAAAGAAACTGTTTATTCAATTAGTTAAATTATTATCACAATTTTTAATAATTTTTTTCATTATTTTGAAAAATTTCGCATGACTAATACATAAAATAAGTCAAGATAATTATTGAAAAAAAATAAGAAAATGTTATTTAATGACTGTATATCTTGTTTGATTTTTTAAAGAAAATAATTTAATCTAAAAAAATTTTAACTGAATTAGTTAAATCCTTATCATTGTTTTTAATAATTTTTTTCATTATTTTGGAAGAGTTTACATAATTAACACATAAAATAAGTGAAGATAATTGTTAAAAAAAGAAAATGTTATTAAGTGACTGTAAATTTTGTTTAATTTTTTTAAAGAAAATTAGTTTAAAAAGTAGTTTATTTTATTAGTTAATTATAACTATTTAAGTATAACCAAAAAATAACCTCTTTTGATCATTTTAGAAGATTTTACACAACTAACATAAAATAAGTCGTTACTTCTTTAAAAAAAATATTTTTGTATATATTTTATATTGTACAAATATTTCTCAGTAATGAAATAACTTTGAGCAGAAAAGTAAAAAAAAAATTACTAAAAACACTATAATTGTTTATGGTGTTAAAAATTATTTTCAAAAAATTCTATTTTAGTATATAAACAACATGTGATTAACTTTTAATGATATTTTTTAAAAACATTTTAAATATATTTAATAAAAAAAATATTTTAAAAATAATTTGTAATATTTTCGTAGTAATTTTTTATCAACTACGAATAATAATAAAAAAATAGATTAATAGAGCACTATTGTAAAGTAAAACATTATTTTTTTGAATATATTGTTAATATATATGTATATATAAAAAATAAATATGTAAATATTTAGATAAATAGTTAAATAGACATCCGATATAAAAGAAAGCAAAACAATATGATCCAAAACGCAAATATGTATGTATGTTATTTATGAATACAATTTCAGTAAATTAAAAATAAATTGATTTAGAATTCATATAGACATATACAGATTCAGAATTTTACTTGTCAATTTAAAATTTTCACTGCTAATGGACAGTCTACCGGAGTATGACATGAATTGAAACTGACATCTAGCTGTACAGTTAATACAAATCATTTCATTTTTCTGTAATGACACTGTGTCTGATACCGTAATATGCGATTGACTTTGAAATATTAGAACCTGCAGATATTGACAGACGAATAAAACACAAACACTTGACATACATACATACATATATATACATATATATATACACATATATATATATATATATATATATATATATATATAATTTTTGGATATCGTTTTAATGATACATATTTAACTATACAGAATTCATAACATCATATTCATTCAACATACTTTTTCTATCCAGGTACTACACATAACGCTCTGTTAAATAACAGCACGTTAATAATCATTGGACTGAAATGTATAATAAACGTAATTAATTAGAAATGTTAAATGAACACCGGCGTGTAAATGTTTGTACAAGCAAACATCTATGTTCAATCGAAGATGCAGTCATTATAATTATTACGCATCGATTGAATTTGTTGACGATGTTTGTTTTATGTATTAAATAATCGACTGGTCAACAGTGTTTTCGTTTTGAATTCTCTCTTTGTATAAATCGAATGTAACGATTTCACTAAACTACATACAGTTTTACTAAATAATAAAGCGATATTTCATTAATAGGATGTCAATATTTTAATACTCTTTTCAAAACACATCTTTAAAAATATGTGTTTTTATTGAAAATATTTTTTTGGATTTATCTAAAAATAGTCTCATAATTTTAGAAAAAAACTAAAATGCAATTATTAATCATTAATTTTTAATTTTTTCACATTTTTTTGAAGCGAATGATTATAACAATAGATTTATACAAATCAATCATTACATTCATCTATCACAAATTTAACAAGTCTTTGTCATGATTAAAATACTTTATTATTAACTGGTCTTTTAAAATCTAGTAAATTAATACTAATGATAATACAATTAACAGATAACTATAAAATACTTTTAATAAATCTACATTAGAATATTATTTTAAAATAGAGTTAAATTTGTAATCGTTTTTAGTAAAAGCTTTTTCCCGGGAACAAAATAATATATTTTGGATTGAAATTTAATGCTTTGGTATATAAAAATTGATTTTTGGATATAACAATTTTATTTTTTTTATTTAATGATTCCTTTGTTATAAAATAATTAATTTCAATTAAAATTATCGATTCATAACAAAAAATATCATTAATAATTAATTTTTAAATTTTCGATTTTTTTACCCTGAAAAAACCATGACCTGTAGTATGGAAAATTTCACAAAAAATTGATAGTTTTGAAAATCATTTTTTTTGATCTAAATTCAAAGGATGGATATAGAATAATACAACACAGTCAATAAAATTACATTTTTAAATACAGAATAATTTTTTTTACAAAAAAATCAGTTTTAGTCAATTAGTCAAAATATCCACCAAGCTTTTATTACTTAAATTTTTGAATAAACTTTTACTATATAAATATTTAATTTCTAATTGGAAAAATTTACTCCTGGAAGAAGTATACGTCGTAAAGTAGTTTTTATTTTATATTTTGGTGAATATAATTATTTTTTTCGAATTTCTAAATTTCGAACAAAAATACAAAATATCCAAAAAATGATTTTTGGTCTTATAAAATGCATTTAGCAATAACGAATATTATTTTTACTGAAAAATGATTAATTTATATCCAAATAATTGATTTATAACAATAAATTTCACTTATGACGATTTTTTAAATTTTCGATTTTTTAAATTTTCGATTTTTTTGGCCTCAAAAAACAACGACCTATAGTATGGAAAATTTCACAAAAAAATAATATTTTTAAAAATCAATTTTTTTGTTCTGAAATTAAAGAATGGGTGTAAAATAATAGGAAAAAAGCATTAAAACAAAATTTTCAAACACAGAACGATTTTTTTACAATAAAATCCAGTTTTAGTCAATTAGTCAAAATATTCATCAAACTTTTACAGTTTAAATTTTTGAACAAATTTTTTTTACAAAAACCTTTAATTTTTAATTGTAAATATTTACTTCTTAAAGTAGTACTCGTCTTAAATTTTTTTTTTTGAATTTCGGTGAATATAACTTAATTTTTTCAAATATTTAAATTTCGAACAAAAATACAAAATACCCAAAAATCAACTTTTCATTTTATAAAATACATTTATCGATAACGAATATAATTTTTACAAGAAAATGATTAATTTGTATTAAAATTACCTATTCATAACGAAAAAAAATAATAAATAACCAATTTTAAAAATGCCTTTTTTTACTATCAAATAGATAATTTAATGGAAAATTGATAATTTAAGAAATCAATTTTTTGGTTTAAAATCAAAGGTCGAGTGTATAATAAGAGGAAAATTTACTAAAATATTATTTTCGAACGCAGAACAAATTTCATTTACAGAAAACACTGATTTAATCAATTTTATGAAATTGGGGTGAATGATTTGTTTGTTTGTATAAAAGTGATAAAACCACAATACTAGGAAAAATATTTGAAATTATTTAAAAAAAAGATTAAAAATCAGTTGTGAAGGATAATTAAAATGATCAATAATTTCCGTGTATTTCAGTACAAAAAAAGAGTGTAAAAATATTTAAACTAGAACAAAACTCATCATTAATAATAATTAATGATTACTATTATAGATTGAATAAGTTCCAACAAATATAAACGAATTGAAACGTTGTAGCAAGACTGGAAAATGTAATTGACGATTAAAATAATTACGACGATCATAGAATATGTTAACGCGTCCGTTGAAAATAACAATCGTTCCGTTGTAAAACATATTTATATTGTCACGGAATGAATGACACTTGCAAGTGAGGGAATTTGCCCTTTTAAAGCAAACACAAGCGGGTTGCCGGCTGGCTGGCTGGCTGGCAGGCCGGCTGCTCGCTGGATAGAACCGGCGGCACTCGCTCGACGTTCCGTACGGATTGGGGTTGTTGTCTGATGGAACGGCGCGCGATGGTAAACCGGCGGTTGCTCGACGTCAGTGCCAACAATGCTCGCGGGGGCGCGAGCGAGACGGAACCACTCAAAGATTGATGAAAGCCAACGTTCAACTTGATAGTTGGTTTATAATCCAAACCGTAATGTTGTTGAACATATTCATTAGTTGATATTATCTCGTTGAGATGTTTCATCTATCTTTATCAAGATCGTGTCGTTTAACGGCGTTACGCGCATTCACAGTCGGAACGCGGCTTTTAATTTTTATTTCATATTTGGAGTTTTAGATACGTTTGAGACGGTTTTGAATACGATTCGAAACAATAAAATCTATTTTACATAAATCATTAATTGAAATTCACATTTACTTATATCTATTCATCAATCAACATTTACATCGATGTCAATAATTTGACATTTAAAATGCAATAAATCAATTATTATTAATATTTTTCAATCATTTATTAAAACAGTTCCATTTAGAGTTGTATTTAAAATTGATAAATAATACATAATTTATTATTTCATTAATTGCAAGATATTTGAATGACTAGATGATGATATAAATTAGTAATTTATTTTTTAACTGAAATTGTGAGTTCAATTATTAACTGATTTTTAAAAGTTATTTGAAATCACGATATTTTTTTATAAATTAATAGCACCAACCACTATTTTTTCAAAAGAGTAATGCTATTTATTTTATTTTATTTAAAAAATATTAATGATTTCTGTAAGAACACAAATATTTAAAAAAAAATATATAAAGTAAAATATAATATAATAAAAATTATACTTTTATACAAACACAACATTTTATTCAGTCGTTAATATTCTAACAACACGCAAATGCAAATTAAGTACTTTTATAAATAGACAAACACATATGCTTACAAATACTATAGAGTAAAAAATATTTCAGATTAAAAAATTAATTGAGTAAAAAAACTGTACTACCCAACTCATACTCCTAAGTAAATATAAAAAATATAATGGTTTATAATGAAACTATATTATAAAATAATACTACAAAAGTAATTAACAAAAATAATATTAAATTTTAATAATTTACCACAATTTGATAAAAAATAAAATTGTATTTGAGAAGTAAAAAATATATTTTTTTTTAAAAAAAACTCTTGATAAATACTTCAGGTAATTATTTTAGAATTAATTCAATAAATTAAAAAATGTAATTAATAAATCATATAAAATCTAAAAATATACTATATTTTTAATTTTTAGATATTTTCTTTTAATAAAAAGTTCTGAATATTTAAACATGTTTTCTGAACATAACATTTTTTACAAAAACTTTCTTAACAATTTAATAACGTATCTTTTTTAATTTGAACAAATTATATCATTTAACAATATTATATTTTTTGTTGGTATAGACACAAACGTATTTAATAGAAAATTACACGTTGTCGCTATGTATACATCAATGGTTTATTAATGTCAGATTTTAGTAATGTCTATGTTTGCTTCTACAAATAATCGTATATTTAAACAGTGATTGTAAAAGACAAGCAGTATATATATATATATATATATATATATATATATATATATATATATATATATAAGAGTAGAGTAGACGCGTTGGGATATGTATGGGGTTAGATAAGATTGGACCAATTAAAGTAATCACGCTTACCGCTTCGCCGTTATACGGATTAACTTGAGCAGAAACGTTAGTGGTTGTCTCATGTAAACTGACTTGTATCAACGACACATTTTATGTATAGAATGTTTTGGAGCTTGTAAAGCTCGATTTGTTATAAATAAATACATATTTTTTTATTAGCAACAATCAAAGAATTTTAAATACGAATAAATTTAAAATTAAAACAAAAATCGTTTTTGAAATGATTATCGATTTTTAATTCATAAAATATATATTTTACTCAATATTATAATTCGTTAAATTTACAAAAGGAATTTTTGTTTTAGTTATTTTTCTTTTTGAGAAAGTTTACAGCACTTTTTTTTATAATTGTTAATTTTTTAAATTTATAAATTTGTATAAAATATTTATTATATATATATATATATATATATATATATATATATATATATAATTTTAATATTTAATACGTGCTTAGTTGAAGTAGTAATTGAAATTTATAATCATCTTGCAATTCTATATAGGAATATTGTTAATAATATTAATGAGAATAAAAATTATTTTTTGCTCTAAAATACATTATTGAATTTTTCTAATAAAATAGAAAGGAAAAAAGATTATTTAGTTTTTGTGTCAAAAAAACGTTATAAGTAAAAATTAAATAAAAAATATTGTTAAGATTTATATGGAATTAATAACTAAATTAAGGATTGAGAATAGAGCGAACAACCTTTATTCGTTAAAAAAAAACAACTGTCACGAAACTTTTACAAGAAAATCCTGACTGGGTGGGCATTTTTAAAGACCCAAGTCCTACAAAGACTCTACTAAAAAGTTGTAGTAATAATTAAAAATAGAAAAATAAGATATTTTAAACGTAATTTTAAATCAAAAATTAGTATGCATGAAGAAATATTTTTCAAAAGTATTTTTCTAAAAACAAAGTTAAATAATTTTATATAACTCTCTTTTTTAAAAATATAATTTTATATATATTTCTGTATATATATATTAACACATATTTTAGAGGACTAAGCTAGTACCTGAATCAATATTGATTTTTTTATAAAAAATAATGTTGATGATCTGAAATTTATTATTATTTTTATTTTTTTTATAATAATTACTAAAATTGCTTATAAATATTCCGAATTGAATTTATGTTAATATATGTATCGAAAATGTTTTTTGACACTGGAAAGAATTAATCGTCCGTATATAATACACGACTGCCTATCTACAATTTCTATAAA
Source organism: Neoneuromus ignobilis (assembly GCA_029203775.1). Lineage (NCBI taxonomy): Eukaryota > Metazoa > Arthropoda > Insecta > Megaloptera > Corydalidae > Neoneuromus > Neoneuromus ignobilis. The sequence goes on along the minus strand of CP092090.1, from coordinate 4,687,617 downwards.
TTAATTCGGAATGTAGAACCGCATTTACAGCCCCCCATTCTATTCATTAGCAACGTTTCGTTGATTCTATGATACGAACGCCTCACGCGGCTGACACCACACATCACAGTACGCGTTACAAAGCTGCTGTTGGATTCATTTCTGAGTCTGGGCGGCTTAGGTCGAATTCGTAGTCGAACGTCGCATCGGCGGTATCAGAGAGCCAAAACAGAGGCCGTGCAACACTAGTTATGTGTGCATGTATATATACATGTGTGTGTTTTGGCATCAAGATGAGAACCCTGGGGCTCAAAGACCACCAAACCACTTCAACGTACGAACATACATACATACACACATACATACGTAGACACACATATCTCCGTCTCTATACGGCCACAGTCGACATTAAGTGTTCCTTCGCCTCTCCGGAATATATTACTACCCGTACGCCCGTACTTACATAAATTAGAATGCAGATATAATCTGATATCTGAATGCCGGAGAGCCAAAACGGTTAGCCCGCGGCGGTAGTCCATGGAACTATCACTTTTATGGCACCGCTTTTGCAAACGATTTATAAGCGCTGTTCGCGCGCAACGATTTCGTCGAGATATCGAAACGTTTCAGGTGCACTGATTTATTTCGACATTGATCTAAGGTCATTTTGTTTATATAGATTTTATTTTATTTCGGGGATTTATCCATGCGTCGTGCACGATCGTGTAACGGTGGAAATATGTGCGCGGGTTTTATTGCATCCGTAAGGGATGCTGACGAAAAACTTTGAACCGTTTAACGAGGATTTACAGTTCCATGGGAGTTCTGTAGATATAAATCCGACAGCGTTGCAACGAAAAGAATCAATTTCTTTAAATACTCATTCCGTTCGAAGTAATATCTTTTTTGATTTCAGTCATTCTATAACTTTATCAAAATCAAAGTTCATTTAAATCATTTTTTTGCAAAAACACGTTTTAAAATTAATTTTGGACATATTTATTAATACTATCAAAATATTTTAAAAATGTTAAATTATTTGTTACCTTCTTTGCAAAACTTATATAGTTGATATAATAGAAAATTCTTTCTCTATTTTTCTAAATATTTCAAATTTTACATTATCATATTAATAAAAAATAATGAAAAATATTTTCAGAAAAAATCAAATGAACAACGTAACAAATTTTGTTATAAAGTTATTATAGTATTATAACAGGTTTTCCCACATTTTTTTTATATATTATTAAAGGCAATTTTCTATTTATTCATTTTTTATATTAATAAACATTTTTCCATTTATTACAAAATATTAACAAATTGTAAAGATAAATAATAGAAATGAAGATACTATAAATCGACTACAAATTAAAAATTAATAAACTATAGTTATTCATAATTATTTTTTTTTCTAAATAACAAGAAAATACAAAAAATTATCTCTCATTTTGTTTTTTTATTTGTATGATTATTTCAAAATTTATTTAAGCATTGCTTAAAAATACATACAAACACGGTTATAATAATTTATCAACATACATTTCAGTATAGGTATTGTATTTGAATATTTCCATAGGAAACATAACAGAAGTTGAATGTTATATTTAAACACAAGGTCGCACCTATCACATACAACGTGCTATATAAAGTCATGTACTCATATTACAAACATAACGCCCGTCACTCAAATCAGTGACATCTTTGTAACATATTCAAAGCACACAAATCAACTGTCAAAATGTCTGCCTAAAGTGAAATTAACAGCAGATTTCAGAAATGTATAGATATAGATATGTTATATACACATAATATATATATATATATATATATATATATATATACATACATACATACATAACACACAAAATAATTTTTCTTCAAAAAACTTCAAAAAATTCTCAGTTGTTTGGAAATATTTATAATAAATATAATTTTTGATATAAATTATCATTAGTGTATTCATAAATTATTATCAGCCATTCTCAATCTATTGCGAGACGAGAGAAAATTTATAAAATTTTCTACTTCGATCGATTCAATGCTTTCGTTTTCCAGTCCATTTTCAACGATTTTCCTTATATATCTATTTTATATATCCATGGATCTCTTTCTGGGCCTTTTTACATATCTAGATTTTAAATCAATAATTTCCCTTATTCATCGATGGTGTCATTTCATCTTTCTATATTACCGATCCATTTCCATTACAAAATTTTTCACTTTTTCCATAATACTCGTACTTTTTCTCTGATTCATTATTTTTTTATCTTTCGGTTTTTCCTATATATATATATATATATATATATATATATATATATATAAACATATATAATAAATTGTTTTAAAATCAATTTAAAAATGGATAATATTTAATTAAGACCTTTTTGTTTCATAATTGTAACCTTTTTCATCAAACTCACAATCTTAAACATGTATATTGTATTTTTGCATATTAACATATTTTTTTCAAATAATGATAATGGTCCAAAAGAAAGAATGAAATTTAAATGAATAAATTAAATAAATTGAAAAATTTAGAATACATTTTTAAAATATAACGATGAATCATTTAAAAAGATTTTTTTTAAAAAATGTTTATACTAGAAATTCTTCAACTATTCGAGTATTTCCAGTTTGATTAAAAGAAAATGTTCGTTGTTTTCATTCGAGTTAAGAAGAACGTACGAAGAAAAATCGTTCGTAGTCGAATTAAAGGCTCACGTGTCTTTAACCATAATACGTACATATCGTTTAACGATGATATTTTCGGTACAGTTCCAGGCCGTTTACTGGCATCAGCAGCAACAGGTCGCGATTTCACTGCGCTTCCACCACGCGGTCTATGCGGGGTGTCAGTAGGACCCGTCGGGTGGCGAACACTACACGACAAGTGTGTCGGTGTGGGTACGTGCTACAACATGCCGCTTCTCTTTCTGTGTTAAAGTATACATGTACATATAAATGCGAATGTGTTTGTGGTACGATGATCAATCAATGTTACGCCACTAACTCACTACATAAAGTGGATCAGTCTGCTCTTAGCGAACGGTAACTTTCAGCAACATGATGTGCGACCATCCCGCTCACACACGTACAAGATACCGTATGCAGACATCCGTTCAACAGTCGAATAGGGCGTATGTTTAACCAGACACATGATGGAATAATGACACTGTGATGCTTTTGTTGCCGAGCTTATACAAGCGCCGCGATGCTCGTTGTGTATTTGTTGTTGTTGTTGTTGTTGTTGTTGTTGTTGTACAGGTGTTTGATGTTTTTACTTTGTCGTGGTATTCGGTCGTGTTTCATTTAAACGTATTAATTGTGATACTCGTAATGTTTTTCATTGTGTTATTTTTTTAGTTGGAACTTTTTACACTTTATGGATAAACATACGTTTTTTTAAAAATAAAACTAGATATTTAATTATAGAATAAATTGTTTCATTTATTTAACACAAACATGTAAAATAAATATATGTTTCAATTCAAATTAAAAGAAAACATTTCAAATAATGTTTGATTTCTTTTAAAAAAAATGTTTGCATACTCCAAGGAAATTTTATAATGAAAAATCATACTCTATGATAGAGATATTTTTTTAATAACGAATAAATACATTAAAAATATTTTTATAGCAAAAAATTGTAACGATCTATCATTTAAAAAACATAAATTTATATTAGATTTAATTCTGTAATAATTAAAAATATATTCATCGTTTAAAACAGTTATATTTTTACAAAATTACCTAGCATATCTTTAAGTAAAAAATAATAAAAATATTTCTACCAAAATACTTTTTTGTATATTTTTCTTGACATAAGAAAATTAGAATCGTTTCTAATTACATTTATGTTTTTAAAATATTTTTCTTTGATTTTTATTAACTATTCTCTAACATGAAATAAATGTTAATCATGTAAATTGTTTTTCTGGCTAAATATTTTATTAACCCTTTTTGTAAAATCTATGTAGTTGTTATTATCAAATTTCGTTTTTTGATTTTTCTAGATATTTTAAATTCTAATATTATTATATTAATAAAAAAATAATGTAAAACATGCTCAGATCATATTAAGTAATTAATGTAATAATTTTTTGTTGTGAAGTGATTTTAATAAAGTTATTAAAGTATAGATCTTGTTTTCCCGCATTTATTTTACATATATTTAAAAATAATTTTCAACTTAATTATTCTTTAAATGAAATAAACATTTTTTCATTTGTTACATAATATAAACAACTTGCAAAAATAAATTAGATACATTACATTAATTTGCTATGTAATTAGGTTCCTTAATTGCATTCCCGAATACAAGTGTCATTGACAATGAGAATAGATTAAATAATTGTAAAAAATTGTGATGATTTTATTCAGAGATTATTGATTTTTTGGTGGAAAGTTATGAAGAATAATAGTGAACTCAAAGAAAAAGATATGAAAGAATATTAAACTTAAGTAATATAAAAAATGAATAATATTACTATTTCTTTTGAAAGCGTGTCAAATTCACTTTAACACAAATTAATTTTCACCCCTAACATCACAATAAGTTATATAGTGTTTAATAATCACTTATTGTTTACTTTGTTGTTTATAACAACAATAGGCAGAATTCATTTGTGATAAAGAATATTACTAAGATAAATTTAATTCAACAGCACAAAAAATTAGAATTTAGAATGTATATGAAAGTTTATTAACTTTAGTTCTATTTTAATTTGTGTATTAAAAATATTTAAATAAAAAAATAACGAAATATTTGCAATTCTGTAATATAAAGTTATAACTATTACTTAATTATCATTATTTATAATATAAAATACCAGTATATTAAATTAATTTAGTACAATTTAAATTTATTAAGAATTTTTGAAACATTTAATTTTTAATAAAAATTAACAAAACCTAAAATGTAAAATGTGAATTAAATTTAAGTATTAACAAATTAATGTATTCAACTGAATCTATCAACTAAAGTTTAATTTTTTTTAAAAAAAATATAGTTTGATATTTATAATATTATGACATGTTTTAATATTTTTTTTCATTAAATAAAAATATTTTATTTTCACTTGTTTGTATATTGATATACTAAGTAAAGATCTGTAATTATTTATTGAATTACATTTAAAGAAAATTCGTCCATATGTCCAATCGACCAATTTTAAATAATGACCACTGAACGTCATCCTATCGCACTATCCAATATCTACAAAACTTTTACGAAGCTCCCTAAAAGAGACGAACACACATACACGAAACAGACGAACAGGCAACATCGGTGACCATTTTATGAGACATGTCTTATCATAAGTTGAAAGAGACATCAAAACAGTCTGACATCTGGAACGAGCGTCGAACTGGCCACGGATGTTTGTGATTCGATGCGAGCGGGGAGATCGTCTCTTCCGCATCTGAACGCGACCCTCCGCCAACCGTCCGTTCGAATCGGACGAATGGACGGCGTCGCGTGAATGCGCCGGGTGACCACCGACTACTCATTCTCATATATCTTTTGTTTTCGATACTTGTTCATTGTATTATTTCTTTTTTGATTGCGTCCGAGATATTTCTGGTAGCGACTTCTTCAAGTGGTCCTCAACGATCGGAGTTGTTCGAAGCATTGACCGGAATGTTGCACACAGTTGCTATATATGTACATACATGTGTGAGTAAGTGAACATACATACCTACACACACACATATTTATATATATATATATATATATATATATATATATATATATTAATATCTGTATATGTCGCTCTTTAGATAACACAGAGGTGGTTTTAAAATAAAATACATATTTAATATTAAAAAAATACATGACTTTCAAATTTTAAAAATAAAATATTCTACTCGGAATTTTATTCCATGTATCAATTCATATAATAATTTAAAAAAAATATTTTAAATTTATTTTATACCACATTGAAGATTTTACAAAAAAACTTTGATATTTTCCAAAAAGGAAAAAAAACGATGGATCTGTGATCGAGATGATTTCGTCTGAAATTGAATACCACAGTTTCAGACCATGTCATAGCCACATGAATTTTTCATGAAAGAATACATTGTTATTCAGGAACAATGTAAAATTCTATGCTAAAGTTGAGCATGAAATTGATGTTTTTGTCTTAGAGAGACGTTGACGTTAAATATTTTTAGTGATTTATGCAACTACAAGAATAGGTTGAGAAGAAGAATCGATATAATTTAAATGATATCTAATTGTACCAAATTTATTATTCTAAGCAAAAAATAATAATTTTATTTTTTATATAATAATAATTATTGAACTTTTTCACATTCACACAAAAAAAATATTAGATAAGAATTAAATTAAAAAATTCATATGATAAATATATAGTATAAATTATTATAAAAAAATAAATACCAACAACTGATCAAAAAATTAAAAAAAAATTAGAACTGCAATTTGTTTAGTCGTAAATATTTTGGATATTGCATCTGTGGAATTTCTAATAGACTATTTTTGTAGAAATATGGTCTTAGATTACTATTGAGTTCTACTGTCACAACTACTGAACTGATTTTTAGATATAAATTATTTTAATGTACAATAATCACCATTATTTATTTTACATTTTGGTCGCTGTGTTTTTTGTAAATACTATTTTTCTATTAATTATCTATGTAGTCGTAAATTGGATAATTTTACTCTAGATACAAGTAATAGTATGATAATATTTTTCAAGCATGCTCTTAATTCAAAGCCCATTAAATTACTTATCTTTCAGTACTTCAATTGGAAATTAATATAATATATTAATAGAGACAATATACAGTATGAACGAATGAAATAATATCAAGAAACGCGCATGATTGTTTTTCCGAGTATTGCTAATACAAATATTTTTATTATAAAATTACTTGATATTTCTATTATTTTATCTATTCACTGTATAATATATAAATGTACATATATATGTGTTTGTATGTATATGTATATGGATGCATTTTTCTCCAGATCTAATTTTAAAACGTCACTCGTTCGCGAATTATACAAATTCGAAAAAAGGCGAAGCGAATGTTGTTAATTTATTCGTTTAACCCCATTCACGGAAGGAAACGACTCTGACTTACGAGATGTGAACGAAGAAGAAGAACAAGAAGTAGCAGTGGCAGGACGACGACGACGTTTGGTACGGGCGCGCGCGGCGGTGATAATCAGACGAAGCGGCGAAGTCTACATGTCGCGAAACAAACTTCTCATACGGAAAACGTAGAAAATTGGAGCAAAAGTTTCGTCATTTCGGAATGACACAAGTGGTCTTTATAGCTTCTCTACACTCTCTGCCACCGATGTATTGACATAAATGTCGCGCCTTTCAGTACTTTCGTCGCACTTTTCTAGTTTGTGCCAAACATGACGCGGCACGGATTCCGGAATATTGACAATCGAATGGGAGAGTTGAGTAGAAAAAAACGAAGAGTAGTGTTTGGTTTGGATTGAGAACGAGATGAAAGAAATCTTTGTTAAAGTCACGAATGTGCTGTTCGATAATAACGTTAATATTGAAGGAAATACGAAATGTTGAAATGAAAACAACGAGATGAAAATATCAAAGAGGTGCTATGTTAATTTTCATCCTTTTTTCTTGTATCAATAGATGTTAAACTCAACAATACATAAATTGTTTTCTTTGGATTTATTTCCAAAATTAAAACTTTTAATCAAAATTACATAAAAATAATACGGATATTGTTTTTTTAAAAAATGTTTAACTTAAATATAAACTTTAAACAAAATTTTCACTAATATCTAATTTAACTATTTTGAACTTTATTATACAATAATTTTAAAAATTGTATTAGCTAAATTACTATCATGATTGTGTTCAAAATAATTTTAAATTAACATCAAAAATGTTTTATTAGATTGAATATATTGAAACTTGCAAAAAAATGGATTTCTTTTATAATTTTTGTTTAATATTTTTTTTTGATGGTAGTTAACAAAAATAAATTATATACCTAATATTATAAAAATAATTGTTTAGTATTTTCTGTTTTTGGAGAAATAAAAAATAACTATAATACAAACGAATTGCTCATTTTTATCATAAGATTTAATAAAAATATTTAATAATTACATCTTGTTTACTTTATTATCTGAACTGCATTTCGATAGCAATATTATCAATATTACGTAGATAGATTATAAATCTAGGTAGAAATAAATCCAAAAAAAATAATGAGGAAGAGTATTTTTATATTAAAATTCTACTAAAAAAATAAATTGAAGTTAAGATTAATATTAATAAAAAAAATGTAAAAAATATAAAAAATAATTTATTGTTACTATTTATTTTGAATTTTTTAACATTTTGATCAGTAATTTATTTATGTTAATGAATTTTCCACAGAATTATAACAAATATATTTTTTTAAGTTAAATAAAAAAATATAATTCTGATTAAAGTTTTTACTCGAAAACAAAAATTTCTTTCAGTATGAAAATTATTTAGAAATTATAATAATTGTAGAGTTTATTTTATTATAAGATTTTTCTTAAAAAAAAGAAATAAATTGATTCGTGTTAAATTTTCAAGTAAATATTTAAAACATGAATAAGAAAATGTCTGTTACTAAAAAAAACTCTAATCAATCAAGGCATTGTGAAAAGTACATATGGTCTTCAATTATTTACGAATATACAAGTGCTGTATAAACGTACAAGCAACTCTACATGTCTTGAAATGAAATGAATATTTCACAACTATATATAAGTGGATCACGTTTATAAAAAGAATTCCTTAAAATGCAGAATGCACTATGAAAAATCACAACAAATATACAAAACACTCGTTGTAATATTTCCATCATTTGCTCGCGTCGTGTCGTTCAATCCCCTCGCATTGACGTCGCGCCGCCCGCGCGCGTCGTCGACGTCTTGATGATCGGCATCAGCAGCTTCAAGCAACACCGAGAGGCACGCTCGACATCCGCCTGCCTTGTGCTCACTTGCCTTCGAAATCGTGGCCGCCGTTGCACACGCTGTGGCAATTTTCAACAACTGCCATCATTCACATAGCCGTAGATGTGGCACTGCTGGCGCCTGTACCATTTAATAATGACGATTTCATTTTCTCTCTGCAGAAAAGTCAACACATAACTTGTAATCCGCCTCTCTTGCATGGCGCACCCATTCACTTCAAACAACTGAAACGCTAAAATGGCGACGGCTGCTATAATGTTCCACAAATATATAGACGGTCGCGTTTCTTTCCTAGACGTTTGTGTTCCGTATGTAGTGTAATCGCGATTTATTTACTCGATGTGCAATGTGATTTTCAATAGAATTCAACATACATTTACTGAACTGATGCTAACTTCAATAGAAGAGAGTTTAATTATGGAATTACATTTATAATATTCATATATTTTAATAATTTACCAGAAATCATCATAAAATTACAATGAACAAATAACGAATTATTTTAAATTGTCTTCTTGAAACTCTTAAGAATGTTATTTATAATTTAAATATTTTTTTAAACATTTATGTTTCAGAAAAAATCAACTTTTATTTCCAACAAAAATTACCTTAAATATTAAATGCTATAATTGTTCTTATTATTATAAAGCTATTATTAACAATACAATTTTATTGTCATTCTTTAAATATAAATCTATTAAAAAAATATCAGATTGTATTTATATATGGCCATCCAAATGTGACGCAAAATTTGTGTTCTATTAAAAAGAAACATGTGTATAGGGTGGTGTATAGGAAAACATGTGTATAGTTTCTTGTTTTTTTTTAATAAAACACAAATCTCGGCGTCACATTCGGATGATCATATACATTATTTAGCAATCTAAACAATAATAAAAATTATAAACCGTGTTTGTATCAAATTAATAATATAATAGATACTTATTGTTTTATTATTGTAGAAAATTCACTTTATTACAAATAAATCATCTTAATCCCACATGATTTCATATGAATGTTAAAGAGTCGCTTATAATTCACTTTATTCGCAGATATGAATTTTGATAGTCATGCTATTATGAAAGTAATGCATTATAAAAAATTTTATATAATGTAACACTGAAGATAATAGTACGGTTGTTGAAATACACATTAGCGAATAAAATGAGCAATGAGTGACTAATAAACATTTTTAAAAACTGTGTTATATTGGGATGAATGATTTATTCATATTAAAATATAAATAATTTTATAAGAAATATTACAAGAAAAAATAATTACGTCAGCATAAGATTTTAATAAATTATTTAATAATTAATTATAAATAAATCCTTTTGTGTTTGTTTTAATGACGATTCTCTTATAGTTATAATACATTAATACTCAATTAATATTACTCTTTTGATTAATGATGTAATCTTGTATACTCAAATAGATTCAAAGATGTAGTAATTAATTATAGCAATTGGATGTATAGATTTTTTTAAAAATAAAAAATGAATCTATTTAAACCGGAATTAAAAGTAGTGAATTTCTATAAATAATTACAAGTTTAATTTAGAATTTAAAAAAACAATTTTTAATACAGTTCTGTAAAGTATTTACGGTGAGTAGAATTTATATGTACACCGATATATCCTTTTAATGTACTAGTTTTTTTTTAGTTTTTTGAATATATTTCACTGGTAATAAATAACCGATAAAATTCGTAATGTTATTTGAATACATGTATAAACGTTTGTGTGCGTGTGTGGGTGTGCATGTAAAGAAAATCTAAAAAATAAAAGTTGAAGTATATAATAAAACACAAGAAAAATACGTGTTCGCATGTAGCAACTTCGTGTAACGCATAGAATGACTCGAATGTAATTTCCACACGCTGTATATAACATTTTAACGCGTAATATTTTAACACACATAAACAGTAAAATCACTTTCACAATGTTCTCATTCGCGCGCAACATTTAAGATTCAACCGCATCAAAGTTTCATGTTTGTAAAATCATGTTGAACGTTCTTCGGCCATAAGTCATGTTGTTCGTTGGTTCTTTCGCCCACCGAACGTACGAACGAACGCTCGTCGACGAATCGACCGCCAAACGCTACACCATCATCCGAACTAACCCAACCGCCCGTCCCATCCAACACAAACCATCCGACCATCCGAGAGGTGATAATGGGGCCCCCGGCTCGTGATGGCGTCATTACCAGCACCTGAAAACTTCACGCGGCCATAATTCTCCCTCAACGCAAAATTGGCTTATATTTAGTGCTAGACTTCTTCTTTAACAATCAAGATTTATAATGTGGCCATAATGAAAGCCCCTGGGCACACGGGATCGTTAAAAAGGGACATGTCGTATGCTCACTGTTCGCGATGCTTCGGCGTCGGAGCGATACGTACTTGTCAGCACTCGGAGGCCTGCAGAGTTTTATGACTCGACCGTATTAAATATTAAACGTAGAACGGTAAAACATTAGGTCGTGTTTGCTACGCGTTAAGACGTGTCAAGATGTATACGGTACAGGATACGCCGGTAGCATACACGGGAAGTTTCGTTATATCATTCATGGGCTTCAGTCAACGAGAACGTTCGTAAAAATTAAATACCTTCACACGCATGCAAATGTACGAAATTGCAACAGTAACACAATTCACACACTCTGATTTTAGTCTATCAAAGAAAATATATTTAAACGACTATATGGACATTAAATTATATTTATTTTATTTATAACATCCAACAAGTAACAATTTATTACGAAATTTATATATGATTTTTTAAATAAATTTATTAAAATTAAAATTTAATTCTTTAAATTTTAAATCGAAATAATTTTAATACATTTCGAAAGTAATAAGAAAATAACGAACTTATTTCACTATACTACAACGTTAATTTTTTCACCATGTAGTTTTTGTTAACCGTACACCTCGATATACTTTTAAAATTAATTAATGCACATACTAATTACAAAACACATAAAAAACTCAAGAACCTGTCACTGTGCGAATAAAAAATATCCACTACACCGGTCACCTTTCGAAAGTGATAACATTTAAATAAGAATCTGATGCCATCAATCACGCTCGTAAATAAAACATTAGATGTGAAAAAACGACGTCGCGCATTTCAAATCATTTTCAAGACATAACAATAAGATATCGAGTGTTTGTTGATGCTGGAAACGTAGGAAACAGTGCACCCGGAATTAACAAATCAACGTTCGATGTGTATTATATGTACGACGTTTTGTTATTGTCGTCAATCATACACTTCGACAAAAAAAAGGACATTGGACGGACAATCTCTCTGTACGTGTTCAAATGATTTTTCGGTGACAATAGATAAAATGTTTATTACACATGCAACATGTGTTGCTGTTTTCAAACACCACTCCATACCATATATACATACACACACATGCGCATATATGGACATGGACATATATATATATATATATATATATATATATATATATATATATATATATATATATAAACAATTTATATAATAAATTAACTGCAACATGAAAACAATTTAGATTGATATCTTATTGTGCCATAAAATAAAAACAACTTACACTCAACACTTAATATATTTCTCAATTTTATTTAAGTGTCATATAAATTATTTTCTCAATTATTATGGAAATAAAGTCGCTTGATTATATTTCAATTTGAATTATTATATTTTTCTCGTCTAGATTTTTCAAATTTCAGAATAAAATTATTTTAAGACAATTTTAATTCAAATCAACGAGCTATTATAAAACATTATTCTACAAATTACAAATTATTATAATGGATTATCCCTCTAATACCACGAAATATAAAAATGTTGAATAAATATTATGATTTAAATTATTTAATTAAAAGTTGATGTGTATTTCGATTTACTTGCTATCATCGGTACACATACACATACTCATTATATATATATATATATATATATATATATATATATATATATATTCTTTAATTTTTTTACACACAATGGTAAATATTGATATATTTTTAAAAAAATCATTGAAAGTAAATATTATTATAATATTTCAAAACTTCAATAAAATATTTTTAGTAGTATTAAACATTTTTTTTTTAATATTAACAAAAACTCAATTATTTTTATTGCTAATCAGGAACATAATTTTATCATTAGTACAAAAAACATTTAAGTTATTTTAGTTCGGCGTTAAGACTGAAATTCATTAAATGTTTTTCAGTAGGAAAACAATCACTTTCTTAATAAGAGACGACTTATACTAAAAAGCCGGATTCCAATTCATGACACGTTGGTTAGCAGCCAAATGAACACAGCTTGACAACAAACGCCTCATTAAAGAAATACGAGATTCATTAATAATAATAATTAATTCTACATAACTAGATATGAATTCTAAATTGTCAACACAAAGTTGTACTATTCTTCAAATTGAAAAAATATGTTTACATTTTTTTAATTTCAGTTTATTTTTAATCATTTTGAAATTTCATGAATTTTAATAGTAAACTATTTAGAAAAAATATTAATAGAATCTTTCAAAAATAAAATTTTAGATTTAAAAACAAATCAAACTTTTTAACTGGTAAAAAGAGTCTATAATATTTAAATTTGTCGCATAAACAAAAAAAAAACTTTCAATTTAAAAAATACAATTCTGTATGATAAATAAATTACCTAGAAAAAAATTAATTTGCGTTAATGAAAAAAAGTAGAACACTTGTTTCGATCCAAACTTTTTAAAAAATGTATGTTTTTTTATACTGAAAAAAATCTGAATTAATAATCAAAGAATATGAACTTAACGCAAGATATATGTAGTGTAAGTATACGTGACAAGAGGAAGGTGAAAAAATATTCAGTACAACATGCTGAAATTATGCGAAAAGCAAATGAATTATTAAAAACACGGTGCTGCGAATTTTTTCGTGGTAATTTTCACTATCGGGGTGAACAGAACAGAGATATATACGTTGGCAGACGTTGACGTCTATAACACTAAATTGTTGACGATAGATTCAAAAATATATTTCAATTATTTATTTTATTTGTATATTATTGTATTTCTAGTAGAACTGATTACCATTTTAATAATTTTAAAAATTTAAAACTAAATAAAATATATATCTGATTAACAACAACAAAATGTTTGATTTTCAAGAATAGTATTAAATTTTGATTACAAATTAAAAAAAATATATTTATAAAAAAATCAGGTATTTATAACACAATTTATTAAAATTTCTATTAATACCAGTTGTGACAATAAACTCAAATAATGTTTGAATAATATAAATATTTTTTTTATATTTTAATAAAAATTAAGCAAGTTTTAAACAAATCAGAAAATCAAGTTATTCAAATTAAAAAAAATTATTATCAAAATATATAGAATTGAAATATTGGATAATAAATATTTATTAAACATTTTAATAAAATCTTGTGTTGAGTAACTGATTTTTTTTATCAAAATTGAATAATCATGGAAGTCAATTGGACTATAATAAATTATACGAATAAATTATTGGAATAATACAAATATTTTGATTCGTACTTTAATGAAAATTAAATAAAAAATCAGATTATTATATTTTTATAGACAAAATATTTTCAGTTGAAAAGGTGAACAATAAATAATTATTAAATATTTTAATAAAATTCTTGACGTTGATTTAGTGAATTCTTCTGTCAAAATTGAATGATCATGATACTAAACTAGACTGCAGTAAATTATACGACTAGATTTTCATATTAAAGACATTAGGAAGATATTTACATACTTAGAATATTATTATATGCATTTCTAGTCATGACATTAACTGAAGTTGTGCTTACACACACACACACACACACACACACACATATACATATATATATATATATATATATATATATGTATGTATGTATCTATGTTTTACGTAACTATATTTTCATAAAAATACCGAAACTGTTTTCCCATCAATATATGTGAAAAAAATATAACTGTGCGACGGTATTTATGACTATTCGTATATTTAATTATAAGATTAAAATTCTTCGCCGTTATGAAATATTACAAGTAGTCTTTTTATACCTACTGTGCGATATGGCCATAAATTATGTTCAACTTTGAAAGCATTATGTCCAACAGGGCAAATTCGTGCAGGGTGAACTGAGATCACAATCGCTCTTACTGTTTTTGCTTGAATAAATCATGAAAGGTTAGTTAGACAGTGACCCACGGTACATAGAAAATGTTATTATTACTTTGCGAAAGAGTACATACACACACACACATACATACATACACACTTGGCACAATTGTCGTATTTTTTTATCGGGCTTCTCATTTCACTACGAATTTATTGTACTACTTCTACATCGCACTATACGCTTATATATGCGTAAATATGAGGAAGCACACATACAGTAATTCTATGCATAGATGTTTAACATATATATATATATATATATATATATATATTAAAAACGTAACCCTGTCTATAAAATATTTGTGAAGGAAAATATATAATACTTTGATAAAATTCTGGAATAAAATATTTATATATATACTTCCACTAATGACATTATATATTAGTAAAAATATACATTAAAACAATTTTAAATTATTTTTTAAAAAATATAAGAATATATGTAACACTAGAAAGAATTGATATAAACTTATCTTTACCAACCAGTTATTTTTACCAGTTGGTATTTAGCCGAAAAAAAATGTAATTTTTTAATCAATTAGTGCAAGTAGTAATAAAAAAAGAATTTCTAATTGTAAGAAATTATATTTTTCACCTATATATTGAAATTCCATGATATAAAAATTAATAATATTAGTAGCCCCCTTACTTTATTCTTCATTTTCCTAAGCAAAATTTTGAAATCGGTCATTTTAACCGGTTAGTATCTCTAGTGTGAAACAGACTAATAAAAATAAATAGACGAGTAAAAAAGTGAAAAAAAGTGTGTTCACTACTTGCAAAAATAATAATAAAATTTATAAATTAGAAAAATAATTATATGTCAAATTTCTAAAAAATATTTATCCCTTTGGCATACTTATATATATATATATAATGAAAATCGGATTGTCGACGTCAGATAAATATTAAAAAATGATGTTGACGCTAACATTTAAAACGAAACGAATTATTAAATATGTATATTTATATTTCAATTAAATTTTGACATATTCGGGTAATGAAATATATTATAAAAGATAAAAATTTCCATTTTTATTAAAATATTTCTAATGGAAATATATTTTAATGGCAAATTAAATAAATTACATATCATATAAAATATATATATATATATATATATATATATATATATATATATATATATATATATATATAAATGAGATAATACGATGGTTTTAAAAAATCGTTTCATTGTAAATATTCGAATTAGATTCTGTTTTAATTTGTCATTGCTTGAAGCTTTCTGAATTTATTGTCTTACATTAATTTTAAACATTGTTAACAGACATTTAAGAAAATCGACTTGACATTCACTTAAGTCATTAAAATATAACATTAAAAAATTAATTTATATTTAATATATACATATATAATAATTTCAAGAAAGATAGAATTTAATGAGAAAATAATTCTACCTCTTTCATGCATATATTATATAAATTACAATATATATATATTTGTGAATAAATGTGTAAAGCGAATTAAAATTAACGTTTTGTTCAAGATTAGAGGTTTTGTTTCCACAGTTTTTATTTAAGTTTCAAACAATCCATGTGTTAATAAATTGTTGCAGTTAACAATGCATTAAATTGAATTCGTTTAATTATAATTTTTTGTGAAAAAGATGTATTTGAAGAGCGACGGTTTAATTAACATCGCAATTTAATTTAATTTTAATAATATTTACATTTTGATTGTAATTATGAGTACGATATTATACAAGGTTATTTTATAAGTATGGTAAAAAATTAAGAAAATGAAATTAAAAAAAATAATTAAATTAATTAATTAATGGAATTAAACAATAAATTAATTTACCATACTTATCAAACGACCATCGTATTAGTTAGTTTCAATAGTTTAATATGCAGTCATTGTTTTAGGAATAGAATATTTTTTAAGAAATTATAATATAAAGATTTTGTTGCTTACAAAACTTAAAAATAGTTAAATCACAGAATAGATTTTTTTTATAAAAACAAATAATTGATTACATATTAAAAATCAAGTTAAAAAATATTAAAATAATTTTGTGAAAGTTCAGTTGTTAATAAATCTTAGAAATGAATGCTTTCAATTGTAGTATATATATATATATATATATATGTATATATATATATATATATATATATATATATATATATATATATATATATAAGTGTATGTAATATTTTTACTACAATAATATTTATAAAATAAAATTATATTAAAATATAATTTTAATTTTGACATAGTGGATAATTAAAAAAAATACTATTTTTTAGTTGAACTTCAAAAATTATTTTCAAACATTCCATAAATAAATCTTTTAAATACGTTTTCTTTATATCATAAAACATAAATTATTATCAGTAATCTATAGAAAATATTCTGTTTTTCTCTTTTTTGTGAAATCAATGAATCAATTACAAAATTACTTCAACTAAAATTCAGCAAGTACAGTATTTCGTTTAGGTAATAAATAACTAATGTCAATATTCATTAATAATGAATATTAATTTGTTTTCTTCACATATTTTAATTTATTTTTTATATCTAACTTTTAATTTATAAATTCAATTTAATTTTTCTGTTCATTGAAACAATTTTTGTAAATTATTACAGTGATATTATTTTACCTTATAAACAAAAAGAATAAATAGAAATAATTTAAAAGAATAAATTTAACATACGTACATATATCTATGTGTGAATGAATATATATATATATATATATATATATATATATACATATTTCAATAAAGCAAAGACATTTCATATTTAACGTACGACGACGTGCAGTGTTAAAAGACTACACGGGGGATGTAGAAAATGCGACGAACCCTTATTCTTTCGTCTTCACTCTATCTGACAGCTTGGACCGCGTAAATCAATTTTCAATTATACCTACAGAATATAGCTGCGGGGGGAGATTACAGTCGAGGTACATGTCTGGATATTTTCATACCTTACATACATACAATAATATATACATACGTGTCTTATATTATATACATATATATATATATATATATATATATATATATATATATATATATAATATTTATAAATCACCGATATGAAGAACAAACGCAGTGTGATAAAGATAGAAAGCGTGACGCAATTTATGCTGTTCAATGTATATTTGAATTTTCAATGGCGTAGACATATATATATATATATATATATATATATATATATATATATATATATATATATATATATATATATATATATATATATATATATATATATATGTGTGTGAAATAACGAAAAGATTATATTACGAAGAACTTAAACTGTTGGAATTATATAAATAAGGGTAGAATGATTTACAAGATGGTTTTATTGTATCTGAGAATTTGGTTGGAATTATCATTGTACATTGATCAATATTTTTATATGATTAATTACGCAGTCAAAGTCATTATATATATATATATATATATATATATATATAACTTTGGAATTTCATTTCGTTGCCAAAACACTCATACAAATTTTGAGTTCATAAATATTTTTTTAAATATGATAATTATTTTAATTAATTATTTTTGTATATTGATAGAATATATTGTCTAATGGTTATTACGTAATAAATATTTTTATTTATATATATATATATATATATATATATATATAATATAAAAAGAATAATTTAGTCAATTATAAATATGAATACGTAATGATATCATTGAACATTTATCAGAATTTTTTTTATAATTTTTTAATTTATTTTTGACACTTTATTGATAATAATAGTCTATAATCTTGATGAAAATTTTGAAAAATAAGTTACAATCTAAACATGTACAAACTTAAATCTCAAATTTTCATTTCCTCTCCAATCATTCTTTTTCATTTCAGTTAAACTCTTCAACCACACTTTTAATTTAACAAGAAACGTACCTCTGTCCAAACTAATCTTAATAACAATATTTATTATAATTGATGTTGAGTAAATCTTGATTTGTTTATAAAAATATCAATTAATGTTCAGTTTTATTATGATTTCAGTTTAGGTTTTTATCGACTATATGAATCGGGATAAAATCACATACCAAAAAATGTATTCGAAAACGATATTATTTTTTTTGTCGCGCCACTGGATCGATTCACAATACGTCGTACAAAGTGCCGGTTGCTGCGTGTAGTATATGGAGCTTAGGTCGACATTTTCACTGCCGCTCAGTCATAAATCAAGTGCGACTCTTTTGAATCTGTAGGTATCTCTGAACGTTTTCTCTCTGGCTGAGACCTATGACTCTCTCTATACGCAAAATACACACACATATACGTACACGCATTCAAAATAGAACCGAAATGGCTCATTCTACAATGCATACAATATATATATATATACATATATATATATATATATATATATATATACATATATATATATATATATATATCACAAAATGTTCACATATACAAAGACAGATAAACTTCAGTCTCAGTATCATTGCAAGTCTCTTTCTCTATCCGAGTTTTTCATTGTACCCGAATGGGACGAGTGAATGTTTTTAATATCTGAAGACTAAAACTAGAGATGGAATAATGCGTATCTATACACAACATGCATACGTATGAGAAACGATAGTAAAACCTTATATATATATATATATATATATATATATATATATATATATATATATATATATATATATATAAATGTGTATATGAATGTATGACTGCTTCGCTTGTCTGTATTCTTTATTCTTCTTTTGGTCTCGTTAACTGCTTCTTGATTTATGTTCGAGCGGTGTTGAATAAACGTGAAATATCGCATGGAAAATAATTAGTGATGCACTTTAAAAAAGCCAGTGTATGAATTTTAAATGCGAATTATTGTTGTTTGTTTATTTCGTTCAAGATCCAGTGAGAATTTTTTTTTATAACTTTATTTCTTTTCCTGTTTATATATCAATATAAATATATTTTATGACTAAACTTGTATTATTTATTCGTATTCAAGTTGGATTACCTTTACAAAATTTTAAATATTTTTTTTAAAGAAAAAGCATTATTCCAATACTACATGATTTTATTAAAATATCTAATAATGATTTTTTTCAAACACAAATTTCAAGGAAAATAATAAATTCAATCAGTATTTTTTTATATATTTATCCCATCTATACATAGAAAATATATGGAGTGTTTTTTAAGTGTGATAGAAATGTGAATCCATATCAAAAGTTCTATCTTACCTAAAAAACATTATATATATATATATATATATATATATAAATATATGATAAATCAACATTTATCTAATTAAAATGATCGATAAATTTATATAATAAATTATATATGTATTAAATAAAAATTGAAAAATTATTAATACAAAATCTCAATGGAAATAGAAAGAAAATTATAGAAAATAATATGTTCTCATTTTAAATTTCCTTTTTTTAATTAAAAATTAATACACCTGTGTGTTTAATAACCCCACTCGTGTTTTTTATGTGTGTATAATGAACGACACTGTTTACCTATATACCAGACATTTTGATGGTGATACAAGCACCATCAAATTTTAAAGTGCACGGTGTAGTCGTAAGTCTGGAGGAACGTCGGCTAAAGTGACAAGTTCATGTCCCATTTGAAGACGATGAGCGTTGACCCTGGGACCTAAGGACATCTCACCGGTGGTAAATCAGCTCCGCATGACGGCCACTAGTATTTTACGTGGTCGTACACTCACCCGAATCAACTCTATGTTTTATATATATATATATATATATATATAATGTGGCTACCTCTGGTTATGAATGGGACACCTCAGCGTGATGTTGGAATGTGGCAGCATCGCGCTGCCTTTGTGATATTCTCACTGCTCATCTTCAATCAAATGGATATGGTTTTAACGAGCCAGTGGCACATTACCAGTAGTGTACAAATGTGTATATATATATATATATATATATATAAAAAAAAAATTCCGGTTTTTATATATTTTGCTAAAAAATTTCCAAAAAATCTTAGAATCGATCCTATAGTGTTGTATGCTACAAATATTAAAATATTTCAAGATCAAGGTTACGATTATATTTAGTAGATTATTTGTGGTACGAGAATTTTTTTAAATTAATTTCATCAACATACACACATATGTATATACTCAGCTACAAATAAAAATATTTTTTATTGTGGAAATCATCTGTTATATAAAAACTGAATATTTTGTAACTACTATAAAATATATCAAAATTGTAATATTTGTTTATATATACGCAACGTATCATATATTTGATTTTAATAATTAATTATTATAATAAAATGTATTAATCACAATCTAAATAGTAGAACTGAATGGATACCAACACTCTTTTTTAATGAAAAGTATTTATTATTCAATGAAACTTTACAGTTATAAAATAGCAATCGAAAATATTTTTCCCTATTTCAAATTAATTTTCATTGATTTATTTAATTACTTAAGTTATCTGAACTTTAAACAGCTAACAAAATATTTTAATCTTCAAATTAAAAAGTTTACGAAATTTTTTTATAATTTTAAATAAAAAGAAATTCAAAAAATATTTTTGTAATATTATAGAAAGAAATGAAATATTCTCAATTGAAAATGAAGAAAATTCTAGAAAATTTATTATGATTTAAATATTAATTTTATACATATATATATATATATATATATATATATATATATATATATATATATATACATATATAGAGAGAGAGAGAGAGAGAGAGAGAGAGTGATTGAAAAAATAAAAAAAAATTAAAGAATTTAGGTTTAAAATTTATTTTTTCTTTATATTATTTTGTAAAATGTTTAAAGTGAATTTAAATTAAACAATATGAAATTTGATTTTAATATAAACATTACCCTGACTATTAAATGTTTAAAATATTAGTTTTATAAATAATTATTTTCTTTTCATGTACTCGCTTACTGAACGTCTTAATTTTTGAAATAAATAATATATCTACGAAATAAAATGTATAAAGTACACGTAAAACAATTCAGTAGCTACACATTATATATATATATATATATATATATATATATATATATATATATATATATATATATATATATATATAAGAGATGTAATAAAGTGTGTGCGTGTGTTTATGTGTGAGTATATTTACTGACGAACTTACTAGAGCTTCAAAAAACATAAATATCACGATGCTGAAACAGTGGGACGAGGCAGTGGGACCGTGGGTGTCTCCTGTCCACCGTGCTGGATTGATGGTCCCACTCGGGGGGCTGGGAGAGAACGTTCGAATCACCTTAAATCTTCTACAGTAGACAGCAACGCCGTGCTTCTCTCTGATGGAGGGTTCTCTCTCACTGTGTGTGTGTGTATGTGTGTGTGTGATCGTCGTGTCGTCCACGACATTGTCTCGCGTGAACAAATTTATGGACGAAGATAATCGATACGCTACGTCGTTAATGACCTCTGAAAATCGTCTCTGAAAAATACGCTTCCATGTTTAACGGAAATAGCATTTCATGTAGTTACCTGAACGTTGTTAATATATTTAAGCAGGTGATTATTTTTCAGGCTAATGGGCTCAAATTCTAGACGTTCAAATTAAGACTATTCTAGTTTAGAAAACAATCCATTTAATTATATATATATATATATATATATATATATATATATATATATAAGGACTATTTGTCAATGTGATGGTTATAATTTAAAACTGTTTAAAATAAAACGTTTGTTTGTATTTCATTTACTTCCAGATTTCATTCCTAAATTTATTTTCTAGAAATACTAATATATGTTTATAAATAAAATTTATGTGGTATTTTTTTATTGTGTTTCATTATTTTATTAATTACATTATAATTCGTTAAACGGAATAAAAAAAAAACACATAATATTATTAATTTTTATAGAGATATTAAAAATTGTCAATCAACAATTATTTTTGTATTTTATTTTTATTTTTTTTTTTTGAGAACTCGACCGGTAATTAATTAATATTAGACTATATTTACTCATTTTCGTATGGTTTTAAATATATTAAAGATTATTAATCACGATTGTTTTAAAAATATTAATATTTTTAAATTATATATATATATATATATATATATATATATATATATATTAAAAACATGTGACAAAATGCACATCACTATAGTACATGAAAATAGGAAAAAGGTATAGATGGAAAGAAACACAAAGTTTCGAACATTGTAGCAAAAGTAAGAAATTTAAACTGTAATTAGGCTGACCATATAGCAAAAAGAAAAAAACACCAGATGGATGAACAAAAGAAATGAAAACTTGAAGATATGGAAAGGCACAAAAGACTCAATGTGTTTATTGGACAGAAGCATGAGAAAATTTACAGGAAAGGGAATGAAAAAGAATGACTCTGCTTGAAATTGGAAGTTTTTGGAGAATTCTTTATTCAACAGTGGATAAAAATCACCATTTTTTCTTGTATGTATATTAAAAAATGCTATTTGTTTTGAGCGATTAAAAAAATAAAATGAAAGTTAAATCAAATTAAATTACAAATTATTGAAAAAGTGTTTAATAATTATTTATTTTATATTGTTTATTAATAAGTTGATAAAGATTTTGATAGCAATGATATCATCAGAATGCTGTGTTATAAAATTTTCACTGGTTAAATATTTTTTATATTTATTAGCTTAAACCAAACTATTTCATAACATGCAATTTTAATTAGATAAAATTTTAATTTTTCAAAAATAATATAAGTAATATTCTTTTTACACAAATGAATTTTCACCCCAACACCACAATAATTTAAAGTGTTCAATAATCACTTATTGTTCACTTATTATTTATAATTATATTGGCTGATGCATTTCGATGGCGATGCCATCATCGTCAGAGCCTTTCTTAGCCTTTCGTATATAATTATAAATAACAAGTGAACAATAAGTGATTATTGAACACTTTAAATTATTGTTGTGTTGGGGTGAAAATTCATTCGTGTAAAGTGAATCAGCCACAGTTTCAAAACAACTAATAATATTCTTTTCTAAAAAAACGAAAAAATAAAATCAAATTTTTAAGTTGTAAGAATTAAAATCTATTTTTACAAATCAACATAATTTTTGAAATCTCTCTCTCTCTCTTTCTCTCTCTCTCTCTCTCTCTCTCTATATATATATATATATATATATATTAATTATCTTATAATAATTCCATTTCATTTTTTTTATATTGGACAGCCGTTTGAATGAAGAAAATTATTAATAATGTTATTAAATCAATAGCAAAATACTTCTTCATTTCTGTATAATCAATATTCTTTCCATTTTTAATTAATACAGAAAATATTCAAACAGAATGTTAATTACATAAACTATTTCAGAAAACAACAAATCTAATATTTTACAACATACTAGTGTAACATCCGTAGAAAAAGAAACATTCAACATAGTTGAGTTGAGAGATGCAAACGACTGTAGACTGTGGGAGCGTCAAACAATCTCGAGATTTACAACGTCATATTTATTCTTCTCCGTGAGAGATATATCGCTAAGTATATATTGTAAATGTTTCTACGTATGTATGTATGTATGTTACGTTTCACCGACGTGTATGCAGATAGCCTGTTGGACATCCATTGTTATGTAAAATGTCCCACTACCGCTGATGCAGTTTGATCCAGTCACCTTTGTCATCTTCAAATCAAATAAAAGTTGAATGTATGAGAAGTCTCCAAGACGTTATTCAGATGTTTCTGATATGCAAACAGATGCATCCACCTCCACAAAGATGGAAACATATACGTACTCGGCTTTATTTCCACATTTATGAATGCTGTGTTTTCAATTTTTCCATTAGTTATATTTTAGATTATTATTATCCAATTAAAACAATTAATCCACTGAATTATTTTTTTGAAAAATACTGATAATTCTATTTTTTAAAAATTTTATTTTTCATCTTTACTAATTACGTACATAAAATTAAATTATGTGTTAAAATTTTCAATTAAAACATAAATTAGTTTGAATTTTTGACTGAATTGAGTATTTTCAATCTGAAGAGTTTTTTTATAGTAAAATAAGAATGTTTAGAATTTTTATTTCTAATCAATTTACAGTATTAAAATTTTTATTAAAAATAACCATTTTTTCAAATCAGTTCAAATAAACAGAAAATGAGTTTCTTCGAAAAAAATGAAAATTTCAATTGATTAAACATAGGAGTTTTATCAATTGGAAGTTGATTAAAAGTTGTATAAAATGATATTTTATTTTTTTGTCCTTTTTAGAAAATATTACTTATATTATTTAAAAAATGAAATTTTATGTAATTAAAAATGCATGTTATGAAATAGTTTGGTTTAAATCAATAAACAAAAAAATATTTAACCAGTAAAGATTTTATTACCCAACATTGTGATAATGTTGTCATTTCTATCAAAATCCTTATCAACTTATAATTTAACAAAAAAAAAAAAATTGTTGAACACTTTTTCAATAACTTGTAATGATGACAGCATAGTTCATTTGTGTACAAATCAATTCGTCGTAATATCCAAATATGAAACATTTATTTGTGTTTTATTAAAAAGAAACGTGTATATTTTTTTGTGTCTTTTTAATAAAACACAAATCTAGTCATCAAATTTGGATAACCCTATATTTTCTGATATTGATAGTCTACTCGAATAGCAAATTATCGAATTAATGAACAATAGGTAATAAATAGGTATATTTATAACTAAAAACCATATTATTCTTATAACTAAAATTAAAAGAAAAAAATTCTAAATAAATATCGTACAATAAAAAACAACACCTGTCTCAATTATGATTTCTGTGACTTCTTTATAAAAAATACTGTCATAAAAATATCCACTTGGAAGATATAATTTTAAGGATATATTCATTTATCTGACTTGATTTATATGAAAATCTAGAGATACCTTCACAAAATTGATATTAAAGTCGCGCCAAGAATGTTTATTTCTTTAAAATATTATTTGTATGAAATATGTAAATTTATGTCAGTAGTACATATTTTTTTATATACTTTATTCTTATTATTGTTATATATATATATATATATATATATATATATATATATATATATATATATATATCATAAACTAAACCTACCAGTCACAATATTTCTCGAAATAAGAGATACAATCTGTATAAGACGATCGTTCGCGTCTGTTTTACATAAAGCAAAAGAAATGATCAACACGTCCTGTGCGTTAATAATGACGTTAATATTTTACATGTGGATATACAAATAAATATTTCAAAATGTCTCGCCGTGTATGTGTGTCGTGTGAGTCAAGCCAGGAACATAAATACATCGTACACTTTGTAAAGGTGTATCGATCATGAATAGATACGCCAATGGTGCATACAACGACGACATACCCTATGAGATTATTTTATACGATTTTCATAATAATTCATATATTTTTTTCAACTATTTCTGCGCACTGGTCACGTGTAAATAACCTTGCATCTAACTGTTCATCGAAGAAAATAAATTGATCTAGTTTTGTTGCACGAATCGACTGGGAAGTTCGATAAACAGTAGTTATGATTTATGGACGTGTCTTTTTTCAAGAATGAATGTTTATTAAGACAACTAGTCATTTATATATAGCGGTAAAGAAAAGACATTCCAAGATGCAGTGAATAATATAGTTGATAAGTGACAAATCTCTGAAACATGTGGGAGTATTCGAAAATAAACATGTAAATAGACTTTTATATGCTTAGAAAATATGATTTTGGTGCTATTACTTAAAATTCTAGCCAAATCAAATAAATTAATTAAGCAACAAGAAAACAACATTCAATATTGATTTAAATAAAATATGTAATATATATCTTATAAAAAAATAACATAAAATCATTATTAAAAGATTATTCTAAACTTACTTCTATTTAATTTGTTTAAATAATTACTTATTGTTCACTTTAAATTATTTATTCATACTTTGTAGTTCTGTTGTTCCGTAAAGGACAAGCATTTATATAATCTACGTTCAAAGGATGACATCATCATCATCAAAAGAATGTATTAAGAGAATTAAACAATAACCAAACATTTAACATTGATAAATAACAATGTTCCAACATTCGAAAATAATGATATATTTTTAAAAAATAAATTAAGACAGTGCCAAATAAAAATTGAGAAATAAATATGTTTCTCAGAAACACAGATTTTACATTCTTATTTGAATATGTATTTTTACTAAAATTAGAATTTTCGTTTTAAATAAACAGAAAATAAAACTTGGTAATTTTTACAAGTTTCTTTAAAATAAAAAATCATTCAAAAATCTTTATCTGAAATTCATACTAAACTAATTATAGAATTGTATATGTAGGTCTCTACAAATAATTCTCACAAATTAATCTAAACAAAATTTATATTTTATAAATTATTATTTCTCGAAATTGAGAAGATATTTTTCATCGTCCTTGAATTATATATATATATTTGTAAGTAATGTAAATAATATTTACAGTATTCAAAATTAAATACAATTTAATAACGAGAAATAAATAACAGTCATCTGGTACATTTTCTCACGTAGAAGTTAATTTGCATTTAGATCGAAGGTTAACAGAAAATAAATATTTTTTTTATATAAAAAATCTATGAGAACTATTTAATATTTAAATATGATTTAATAATTTTTCCTTGTGAATTATCAATATCTAATCAACCGATGTCATTTATTAATTAATATATTGAAAGATCTATAAGTCTTCTAAAAATTAAATAAACGTTTCCAAATTAATTTCTACAAATTATAATAAGCATATGATTGTTTTTAACTGAAAACGTACCGTATAAATTTATAGCATGTGTTGATTTTCATTTAATGTGACAAATATTTAAATTTTAATCATCAACTAGAATACTTCTTTCAAGGACTAAAAGTGATGATTAGTTTTATTTATTTCTAATTCATTATAATATTTTTTAGGTTATTTAAAATAATCTTTCAACGATTTAATTAATTGTTTTTATACCCGTTGATTTTTTAATTACCAGTTTTTTAATATCAATTAAAATTTAATAAAAAATATGTTCAAAATAAGAAAGTATTTGATAATTGGTTATTAATTGTTTCAATTTATTTACATACATTTCACTAGTTCTAATATCATTTTTAAATTATAGGAAAAAATATCCGACTATTTTTAATAAATACAAAGAAAAGATACAAAATTTATTTTAAATAAATATGTCATGTTAAATAACCAAATTAAAATAACGTAATTAGGATAAATAAAATTGTGTGATTAGGAAAAGAGAAAATTTTAAAAATCAATTTATATTAAAATAATCAATGAAATTTTAATATGAGAAATGCAATCAAAAAAATGTTATTGACTATATATAAAAAAATATGTATTTAATATAAAATTTAAAAAAGTATACAATAAAATTTGTAGATATCAGTTCTTTTACATAGATATTAATTTTTATATATTGGAACCATTATATATTTGAGTAAAAAAAATCTGATCAATAAAAATTAAAATCATCTTCAATATTTCAATCTCTAACACTGAATTTATTAAGCTTGGCAAATTTATTCACATTCATCATAATTAATTTCTTTCTATCTATTACTGAATGAAGGCCTCACCTAAACTTGTTTCCTCAAACAATTAAATGCTTTTCTTCATTCGAATTTCCTCATATCTCTATCCTATCTACCTATAAGTCATTTTAAAGACCTTTTTATATCTCTAGATTCTCAATCAAAAATGTGTTTTATCTCTCGATAATCTCTTTTTGTTTTATAATAATCCCATTTTCATTTTGGACTTCGTATTTTTTTAAAAATATTCATAACTTTATTTTTTTGTAGTCCAGTAGTTTTTTTTCATTCATATATATATATATATATATATATATATATATATATATATATATATATATATATATATATATACCCAATTAAGATATTGATCATTCAAATACTATTTCAAATTCTAATAACGAAATTTATTCCATTTCTCCAAACAATAAATCAATCACTATAACAAATCGTCAATATTATTTATGTCGTGCAATGGTGAAGTGTAATTTATATCAAGTATAATGGAATTAATATAAAACAATCAACTTTCTATTCTTCTCTTCACAACAACACGTATTTATTTATTTAATAGAGAAAGTATTACACATTTGAATATTTCCCAGTGAAAAAAATATTTAAGAAATGATATGTTTGTGTATATATATATATCTATATATATATATATATATATCTATATATATATATATAATTATTACTATCCTATTTTGAATCAAATTCCCAGAATTATTTATTCGTATTTAATCGAACACTCAAGAAAAATATACCTAGTTAAAAAAGGTATCCTGTCAAACGCACCGAAAATCATTTACATCAAATATTAATTAATTTAAAACGTCCGAGATTTTCCATATTTATTTAATAATAATCTCCTATTTAATATATATATATATATATATATATATATATATATGTGAATATAAACCGGATAACATTCATGTCACAAAGAGATATACATACACATAATTCAATTGACATGATTGCGTGAGCATTTGATCTTTAACTTTATATCTTTCACGTTTAACTTGTACCTCAAGTGTATAAGAAAATACGTGCATGTATCTATGTATGTGTTTGTATATTTTTTATTATCTCGAAACGTACGCGAGATTGATTTATACACCGGTTCAATATAATCAGTAGAAAAAGTCAATATTAATTACGATTTACCATACGTAATTATACGGCTGAAATTTTTGTCGTGGAATTTATAATTCTCCAGAAACGGAATGTGCTCGGCCATATCTGCTAATTAATATTTCGTAAGAATTGTTTATCGTAAATAATAATGAATTGTTATATATATATATATATATATATATATATATATATATATATATATATATATATACATATAAGCGTATGTCTAAATGCGATTCGAAATTTCTCATAAATCAAACGACACGTTCAGATTTCATATGTCTGTTGCGTAAACGTCTTGTTCCATTCGAAATAGTTTCGTGTATTGATTTTTCTAATAACTATGATCGAATCTAATCAGATTCTGAAATTCTTTGAACAGCAGTCAAATTATTATTATATTTATTATTATTTTTTATTTTTATTTTCACATTTAATGTCCGACAGTTTCGTTAATCGCCCGAGAATATTTTAATAACCATGCTTTTTTATAGTTCTCGACATGCTGCGATTTTTTAATGAAAAAATATTCAATAATGATTTGAAGATTGACGTATAAATCAAAAGACAATTTTTAATTAGTGTGCAAATATTATATATATATATATATATATATATAATTTGTCCTTAATTTAAAAATAATTCAGTGACCTCTCAGAATACTAAGAAACATGAAAAATGAATATTAGAAAAAACAACTTAAACAGAAAGAGAAATAAGTGGATTACCAAAAAAATCAAAGTTATGGGTGTTATAGTAAAAGTGAATAGATTAAACAGAATCAGAGTGGTTATAGAGAAGAGAACTTCTTATTACAAATGTTTGAATATAAACATAATTAGATTTTTGTTCTTTTAAAAATACTTTAAATCACAACTAACATATCTTTAAAAACTGTTTGAAAATAGACAACAATTGAAAAGGTTCATAAACATCAATTAAAAAGAATTGTTAAATAAAAAAGAAATTAATAAGATTTTTCACACATTCTTACAATCAAAAAAACAGAGAAATATAATTTTAATGTTTAATTCTTATCAACTAAAAATTTAAATAAAAAAGTTTAATTACTTAACACGATAAATGATTGATCAATATTATCATCAATAAATTACTTAAATAAAATTTATTGAATTAATGATATTAAATTTTTAAAAAGAATAAATGAATGAAAGTTAATAAAAAATTAATCTGTTATTTTTTTAAAAAAATATATTTTAAAAAAATGTTGTATTAATGTAAATTTAGGAGTAAAAATAAATTATTAAATGTGACTAAAATTAATGAGAAAAATAATATTAAAAAGTTATATTATTTTTAGCTTTGATTAAAACCGATTATTAATTATTATCTATTTAGCTTACAAGAAATGAATACGGAATAAATATTTTTGAAAAAATATTAGAATTAATTAAATAGAAATAGTTTTACACGACAACTGGAAATTAAAAAAACGGACGTAAATAAATAATTTCATCTTAAATACTTTACATATTTTTCAAACACTCGTCCACATAATCACTATTTCATAAAATTTATTTCAAACATCTGTCCTTGTTAATTACTTTACCGATTTTTCTGGTCGATTTATGTACTTCAGCTTTATCAATTTTAGAACTGTACACACACGCAGCGGATTCAGAAACCTGAAACCGTGCGCCGAAGCTCGAACACATTCGCGCTAGATAGATAAATCCGATCGTAGGAAACATATTTAACCTTCAACGGAATCATTTAACACGTTCAACGCAAAACGATCATAAATAAATGACATTATATATGTCACAAGTGATACTTGTATTTATATTATACATAACGGACGACTCTACATCATGGTTAGAAGACAGGTATGCCTGAACGGTGGCATGACGTGTCAGTGACCCGTTTGAGAATGCCGCACGTAGGTGGTGGGTGGTGATTAGTGACCGATAGTAAGCAACAGACCCGAGATCATCATATATATGTCTTTCAGTGGCGTAGCTAATTCGATTTGATAATATATTCACTTTTCAGTATTTTCTAGCTACGATTTTCAAAAATGTTATAATGTTAAAAGATATTTTCAAAAAGAAATTAAAATGTGAAAACTGTATCAAAATTAATTTTCAAAATATTACTATCTGAATCTTTCTTCATAATCATATTTGAAAAGTTTTTGAGTAAAATCAATAGTAACAGAAATTATAAGAAAACATAAGTAAGAAAAATCAAATACAGTAAATTAACTTACATTAACACAGCTTCAATTTCTAAATAGCCATAAAAAATGAAATACTTACATCTGGAACAAAAAGAGAAAATAATTATGAATTAATTTCATTGTCAGTCGAGATCATAGAATAATACAGTGTTTAACATTCCTAATGTTATATTTTACTACAATATAATTCAATACTTGTATCATCCTCGAGTAAATTAATAATATAAATTAATATTTTTTCCTGATATTTACAGTTTGATTTCTGTAGATAGATTTAGCTGGTATTAGTTCAATATACAAATCAGATTTAAAGCAAATTAATATTTAATATAATAAATCATATAATTTGTAAATTAATCACTGATAGTAATTGCTACAAAAAATAAACAAGACTAGAAAAATTAAGAAAGATGATTTTGTCAATTTCTTATAAAATTATATAAAACATTCATATCGTTTTTAATTTTAGTATTGTAGCTAATTGACTTTTTTATCAAAATAATAATTTATTTATATCACTGTAATTTAAAAACTTTAATTGTATTTGATTGCTCAATAGTAAATCACAAATTTTAATTGCCTTAGATTTTATGATGTCACGTTTTAATATGGCCTTTGAATTTAGCATTAATTTTTTTAATAAAAAATAATGTTTAGAAAATTTCAATTAAATATATTTTAATAGTCGACCAATTTAAAATGGATTAATTAAAAATATTACAATATTTTATATTTTTTAAAATTAAATTAGCAAAATAAACAATAAATTGCTGTTGAAAAAATATAATATTAAAAATTTATTTATCAAAAAAAAATTGGAAATTTATAAACAATTACTTTGTTAAAAATTTAATTAGAGATAATGTTATAATTATAAAGATTTTTTTATATTTTAATATCTAATGTACATATTTGTAAACAATTCTAAAAATTATTTACATTTAAATAAACTAATAACTTTAAATTTTTTCACAAAACCGTAAAACGAAATTTTTAAATTAAGTAATGAATCCCGTGACTTATAATTAAAGAACATGAAAACACAAATTTCAACACATATATAGACAAAACCATTCCTCCGTTTTCGTTTCTGCGACACGCGCATCTGTAGTCTAGACACGGATCCAAAATGTGTTGACATGATAGGCAGAATCAAAATTATTATATGTCATTATCGTTAGCATGACAAGACAACAACACGTCCATGACTCGAAACAATCCACAATTTGCATTATCGTTAATCAAAAAAAATGTTTTCGTACGTTCGTGTTGCATGTGGCGCCATCAAATTATTGTTTGTTATTCGTAACGTTAGATTTTCAAACGTGTTCCGATATATTAATCAAGTGTTTTATGTTCATCGTCGCAGCAAACACATAGCCATTAAATTGTACAATAAAGATGAATAACCTGATATATATATATATATATATATATATATATATATATATATATATATATATATATATATAAAGCAACAGAGTATTAAAAAATATTCCATGAATATAAACATAGAGATTTTTAATTATTATATACATTTTATTTTTTGATAACAAACTACTTAAAAATTATTTTAAACACAATTAAAAAATATGTGTTATTTCATTGAAGAAATAAAATTCTCAACTTAATTAAAAATAAAAATATTTAAAAATAATGACTCTAATCTTAATAAAAATAACAACTGTAATCTCTAGACCAAAAATTGTGTATCAAATAATAATACTATTTGATAAAAATAAAATAATTTTAATTGTAAAACTGAATGGTAATTTTTATTTGGATTTATTTTATATTTGCATAAAAATTTTTATTCTAGTATTCAAACAGATTTCATGATTTAAAAAAATAAATTTCACAAAAAATATATTTCAAAATATTTCTATTTATTCAAAAATTTAGTAATGGAAATTAAAATAAAATCTAATACAATGTATTAGATTAATAATAAATAAAATATATCAAATATTTCTGTTTTCAAAATAGGATGTTTTAACTGAAAATATTTAAATAATCAAAATTTAACTTAAATATATTTAAATGACAGAAAAAGTAATTTGATCCATAAGATTATTTTTATTATTTACATAAAGTTTCTAAAATTAAACAAAACTATGAATAACGACGAATTTTTATTTACGAAATTTGAGGCGTGGTGAAAAAAAACCTACTAAACTTAAATTTGAGATATCTAAAAATATAAAATAAACAATTCAAAAGTAACAAAATAAATTGAAGAAACAAAACGGTCTTTAAAATCAATCTAGATAAAAAGACATTTTTTGGTTATATATTTAGATAAGACAAAATTGTAAAAAATATATTTAAATAAAGAATTAAGGGAAGAAACGAAGAGGGAGATTAGAAAAGAAAGGTTTAGAAGGGATTTAGCAAGAAATTGAATACACGAACTATAAATAAATGAAAAGAAAGGCAGATGAGACGAAGATGACAGAAAACTGAAATGATTACTGTGACAAGGTAATAAAATGATTACTGTGACAAGGTAGTTCTTTAGAGATTAATGAAGAAATACAAATTGCATTGTATATAAAAAATAAATGAGAGTTTTATAATTCTCTAATCAATAAAACTTTTTATACACTATATCTGGTAAATATATGTATAGGGTGATCCAAATGGGACTGATGGGTTTAAATAAACCCCATGCAACCTGCGGCCCGTGGCCTAAAATTGAATATTTTAAAAAATGAAATTTTTAAGTTTAATCGTTTATAATTAATGTTATATAAAAATATTTTATACACATTAATTATTCACGATTAAATATTGAATAATTTTTATACAAAAAAATATTGCTTACCTCTAATTAATTATTTTAACTTTTAGATTTTATTTTTCAGAAATTGGTTAATTACATTAAATATTCTGTTTTCATTTTATATATACATACATATATATATATATATATATATATATATATATATATATATATATATATATATATATATATATAAATGTTTCAGTATTATTCCGTACTGTCGACATTTTATCAGTACATGAATATCACAAACAATTTCTTGGCGTATTCGTAATTTATTTATTATTGCGAGCTTGCATGAAACGCTGTCCAATTATCTTTGATTACTTTCCCTATCCAGCCCGATATAAATTATTGTCGTATATATCCAGGTTATAATAATAATGTGTATAATTAAGCTATCAATCAATTGATCCGAGCCGTTCACCTCATCTGTGAACCGGAGACCGTATTAAGTAACAACAAGGTTTTTATGATGATAAATCAATTCTAAATGGGCGTTAATCATTAAAAATTATGGCCGAATTTCAACGTTCGATGGATATTAATAATTTTTTTTCTATCCACGTTCAATTTTCGATTAGGTCGTCTGTCTGAAACTGTAGAAGATTAGAAATATCGGTCGTGTAATTAGAAAAGAATATTGTTTATAGTTTGTACACACTTTTTTCTATTTAATCGTAGATATGTTAAATCTACGTTTTCGTTTATGTCCTTTTTTATAAACAGATTTAATAGAAATCTGTTATAACACATGTAAATAAATTATACGTATATATAGTTAATTTATATATGAAATATATATATTTTAAAATCATTATTACTATCGTTTCAATCCTTAAAAAAAATCTGTTACAAACTTGTATTATTACAATCCACCCACTCATCGTTTAAATATATTATTAAGTCTATTTCTTGCAAGAGTTAGTTTCTTTATCGTAAAATCTAAGCCGATTAAGAAAATTATGTTATCAGCTATTTAAGTAATACCAAAGCTGTAATGATTTTGACTTCTTGACTTTATAGATGAGACGTTGAGACAGCAATAAAATGTTTTGCGCAATTTAATAGGTAATTTATTAATGTAATCGCTTAAAAATCATTAAAGTGTTATTTTTTAGTGCAATTTGGAATTTCAACTATATATATATATATATATATATATATATATATATATATATATATATGTTTATTAACTTAAATATCATATAAAATATTTATTATTTTTTGATATTCTAGAATTACCTGTTCTTTTAATTCATTCATGTAATAATTTAAAGTATACGTATAAATTTTAATATAATATTTAATTTAATATAAATTTACATTCATATCTGTTATTTAAATTTTCTGAAAAATATTTATTACTAATTATTCAATTTAATTTTAATTCTTCATAGTTTGATGGTG
The DNA here is from genome assembly GCA_029203775.1 of Neoneuromus ignobilis. Lineage (NCBI taxonomy): Eukaryota > Metazoa > Arthropoda > Insecta > Megaloptera > Corydalidae > Neoneuromus > Neoneuromus ignobilis. The sequence continues at coordinate 4,651,385 of CP092090.1, read as the reverse complement.
TTTTTACAATTGTATATAGAAATATAATTGAAATATTGAAATTTCAAATAAGTTTCTTCAATTTTTGTACACTCATTGTTATATTTCACGTTTTTATATTATAATATAGATAATGAAAAAGCTCCATTCATCAGACAACCAAGAAAGTTCTGTTGTTTTTGTAAATAAAATAAGAATATTTATATTTTTTTTACTTAAAATAATTTTATTCGTCAAAATATTCACCTTTTTATTAAACTACCCTTTTTTAATGAGAAAATAATTGACAAATTTCAGTTTTACAAAATTAGGAATTTTTATTTTTAAAAAAATTAGAAACTTCTGGTTTTATTGCTGTATCACTACTAAATACTTTGCCACTTATGATTATATAGAGGAAAAATTAAGTGGAAATGTGATTATGGTATGTCTAGTACTGGAAATGAGGAAGAATTTCCTGTCATAAATTTATTATCTTTTTTCTTGTCATTACCACAACATGTAACTGAAAGTTATTTTGTAAAAATAAATCTTTTTGGCAATTTATCAGCACTGGTTGTTTTTTGTTGTAATGCACTCTGTACTCTCTGTTCATTGTAAATATTCGCTGTGAGGGGTTGACCAACTTATAGATTCTCATAATGAATAATTCCTCTTAAAATCCACCAAATATGTAGAAGATTGTTTCTTGGTATTAATTTTACTTTAGGTATTTGTAACAAAGGATCATTTGATGATATCCAGTAGTAATTATGTTTTTTTATCTGACATAAAGGATCCATGTTTCGGTTAAACACATCAAAATTTGATCCAAAATATTTTGAGATTTTAACCATGAAATAAGAGTATAATTGTTAGAAATTTGTAATTTATTGTTGGGAGTTAAAGCATCTGGTACTCATTTACTTCATTTCCACCTCTTTTTTATTTTATGCAAATGATTTCGTATTGTTTCATCACTTATTTTCAACTCTTCAGCAAATTATTGAATCATTAAATTCAAATTTGTTCCATTGTATGTAATTAGTCGATATTTATATTTGATGATTTGTCTAATCTGATTTTGTTTTCTAATAATTCAGCTCTTGAAGTAAATTTTTGAACCATTTAATAGCTGTTCTTGATATAACTGCTCCATCTCAAAATTTTTTTGTAACACAAACCAAGTTTAAATTCGTAAAATAAACGTCCACGAATTATATTTTTTACACAGATATTTTAAAGAATTGAAATTATAAATTAAAGTAAATATATTGATTTTTTAATATTACACTGAATGAAGAAACCAAGGTATATACTTGTTACTCAGTTAATATGCCCGTATAATCGAAATTATGATACAGGAAAAAAAGATAAAACTTTCTTGGTTATCCAATATTAACTCAATATTTTTTAAAATACTTATCTGAAATATTTTTAAACCTTTACACTTACGTATGAACTTTGAAACGATTTCTCATCATTTATAATTTATGAATAATTTTATGCCTTGAGATATCATTGATGAAGTAAGTGAGAAAAATTAAATGATTTAAAAGGTATAATTCTTTGATAATTGTAATTTATTAATATTGTTTTCTGCAAGGCTTATATGTTTATATATATATATATATATATATATATATATATATATATATATATGTCTATTTATGAATATACATACACCTGAATGTAATTTACGAGACAGGTGGAAATATAACTATTCGATGTCATCAATAAATAATACTTCGATTGAGTAGGCTGAACGTTTCACGACAAAGTTACATTCAACGAGAGACTGTTGAACGCAATTCAAAAGTGTGTTCGCCGACTCTGCCCAACAGAATCCATATTTAAACCAACAACAGTCGGTTTTATACGATGAGATGAACAGTGTTGATCTATGTAACAGGTACATAGCGATGTCGATGAAGAACAAGAATAGGATGGAAACGATACGAGACACGCCTTACGAAACTATCGTAAACATATCGACAATACATATATCTAGTACATTCCAATCTGTATTGTTACTATTAATCGATTGGATTTATTGAAAATATTATTATTTAGAAAGTGTCCGATGGTCTTGTCGAAGAAGGAATCATTACGTTTCGTGTATCGTTCTTCGAGAGTATTCGTAATGGTTTACACGAATAACAGTTTTTTTATACACCTGTTTAGCGTAATAAAATCATTAAAGATGTCTTACGTGTTTATTGTCAATTATGTGAACAACTTTTTCTCATACATGACATAAAATCAAATTTTTATATCATAAAATTTGAAACGATATGGGAGAATTTTGTAAATTTCAAGACCAAAAAATGGGTATCAAATAATATAAGACTATTTGACGAAAATACAATCATTTTAATTGTATAACTGAATGGTTAAGCTTCTCTTGATAGATTTTATTTCGATTTATTTTATTTTATATTTGCATAACAATTTTTATTTTAGTATTCAAACAGATTTTATGATTTAAAAAAAGAAATTTTATAAAAAATATATTTCAAAACATTTCTAGTTATTCAAAACTTAGTAATAAATATAAGATAAAATCTAATACTATATACTTTTTTTAAAAAAATATGAAGACATTTATCATCAATAATAAATAGAATATATGAAATATTTCTGTTTTAAAAATAGAGATGTTTTAACTAAAAATATTTAAATAATTAAAATGTAACTAAAATATATTTAAATGCCAGAAATAGTAATTAATTATATAAGATTATTTTTATTACTTATATCAAGTTTCTAAAATTAAATAGTGCTATGATAAATAATGAATTTTTATTTACGAAATTTGAGGCGTGATGAAAAAAAGACCTACTTAACTTTAATTTAAGATATCTAGAGTAGATAGAAAATACAGTAAGACTGATATTAAACATATTTTTTATTAGTTTGATTTTATTTATAATTTAAAATTGTATTACAAAAATATTCGATTCCAAAAAATCTACTTGAGGGTGATATTATTTTTTTTACAAAAAAAAACATAAATATATCATTTGAAAATTCTAAGTGAATATTTATTACTAGTTTTAAAATGTTATATTAATATTATCAAAGTGACGAGCCTTTTTTTTATAAAGAACATTTAGTGATATTTTTCAAGCCATATGCAATTGTAAATCCAGCCCTTGTACTTATAATTCTTCTTAATTTTTATGAATTTGGTATCGCCAATACTTGATTTAGCAATTAAACATGGGAGTTAATAAAATCAAGAGATTTTAAATATCTACATCGATTTTTAACTATACTTTTCAATTTTTTAATAACTTTTTTTCAAAAAAATATTGTTATATTTAAACTTTATTCTTATATCTACTACAAAGAAGTATTTATTAAAAAAATTTGAAAAATAAAATAAATTGAATAATTGGTTTTTAATAATGTTTATTAATTCGAAAAATACAATTTTTGAAAAAGTAGGTTTCAATTTTTAAAATGTTCTAATTTCTATTTATACTTTGTTCTATTTACATGGTTTATCTCAGTAGATTTTTCTAATATTAACTTGTATAAGTAAATATATTTATAAAACTGTCAATTTCTAGAAAATATAAAAAAAGATTTTTTTTTAATTTGTCAAAGTTGAATACTTTTTAACTTGATAAATTATTTTTTGTAATAAAATCTCTAGAGGATATATCTTCGAGTTTTTGATAGGAAGATATTTTTCATATATTAAGAGTAAGAAAAATAAAATCTTTTTCTAAAACTAACAAGAAACATCGTTTTAATCCATGTTAAAAACGATTACAATATTAAATTTTTTTATATTAAAAGTAAATTTATGTAATTGTAGGTAGAGAATTTAGGCAAGTCGATGAAAACCCACTCAATTTGTTTTGGAAAACAGGTAATAACGAAAAACAGATATTCATGTATAGTAATAAGGTAAAGCTTTTAGAATATAAAAAGAATGAAACGTCGATTTGAAATACGTATTTTTAGAAGAATAAAACATGCTACACAACAATTTATCTTTGAATAAACCCATCGATGAATAGAACGAATAGTTTTGTACCGATTATATAAAGAGTGTATGCGTATGAATTGTACGTGTGTTAATATATATATGTTTCATGTTGAAATTCGTATTGCATTTATAATTTATGTAAAACGTAGCCGTCCGTCATGATAAATACAAACGACAGAAATAAACAAATTTGGTCGAAACACAAGAGCGCGGCGGCGATCATATGAGTGCGGGCCGTGTATGCCACCGCGTCCATAAATCGTTCAACAACAGTTAAAATTATTTTCTTGTTATTTGACTGACAGATAACTGCGAAAGATATATTGTGTTGGTGAACACAGAGGTGTGATTTATCGGTCAGGTAGTAAATAAACACGCGAGCACTGTGAGCCAACGTTTCGATGACCTGCACTCGCGCTGGATGACTCCTTGATCGCGCATTGTGTATGTCATTTGACATGTGAGACGACGGTGTGGGCATCCACGTCGCATGGATGTGGGCGTCCATGTACGTTTATACGTACACATTTTTGATATTTATACTATCGTCATAAAATTTCAATCATTTGTATTAATGTCGTATGCGCGTCAACTCACTACATCAGTGTCAAATTATGTGCGTTGTTTATGTACAAGTCGAGCGTTTATCTCCATTCCTATTTATTTATCTTTTTGTCGTAAATTATTCAGTCTACATCAATTGTTCGAGATATTTTCTTCTACAGATTTCATTCTATTTATAATTATTTGTGACAGATACAAATAACATACATATGTGAATATATATATATATATATATATATATATATATATATATATATATATATATTTATACACATTCTTAAATAATAAACCAAAGTCTATATAACAGAGATATGAAATTGAAACATCATGTACGAATTACAAATAAACTTAAATCAATGGATAGATTTTCATTATATAGAGTTTTCCAATAAGAATGTTAGAACTTTGACAGATGGTAGCTGTCATGTTTGAATTTTTTTAAGTACATTTTGACATTTCAACTCAGTATAATTTAGTAAATTATCTTGAAACGTTTAACATTTCAACGACGCTTAAAAGTTGTAAAAACGTCAATAGAATTATTGAAACAAAAATTTAATGAGTTCATTATTTTACGAACTGGACCCATTAATTGGCCACCAAGATCATGTGATCAAACTCCATTGTATTATATTCTGTGGGGTTATGTGAAATCATTGTTTCATGCTAGTAAACCACAAACAATAAAAATAAACATTGAACTTGTAATTCATGAAATTGGACCACAATTATGTGAAATAGTGACTAAAAATTAGACTAGTGTTAAACGAAATCTTGGTGGTCATATGAGTGAAATTTTGTTTTATTATCAATACCATAGAATATGTTAAAAATAACTAATTAAATAAATACTTTTTGTTTTATTTCCATTTAAACTTTAAAAACAATTATTGTAAAACCCTATATTAAAATTACCAGATCAAAATTTAGATTTCTTTTAGACAACATTTTGAAATTACTACTCACTTAATTCACTTTAATAATAATCAAAAATATTTACATAAATTTTATTATAAAATTTAATTTAATTTTAATTTTTTATCTTTTAAAAAATTTAACAATCTGTACATTCAAAAGAATTAATTCCTCTTTTTAATCAGCTATTGAAAAAAATACAAACTATTTTTAACATTAACTATTGAAAATAAAAATTAATTAAAATATTCATTACTTAAAAACAGAAATTTCCAATATGTTTCATTATTCAAAACTTCAAATTTATATATTATAAATCCTATGTTTAATAAAATTGACAGCCTCTGATATACAACAGTAAAATATTTATTCCCAATTGGAAACATTTCCATTAGAATTCTAAATCATAATTATTATTATGTCGAACATAATTTTTAATCAAATATAAATACTGTTTATTTAGTTTCAAGTTAGAAATTAATATTTAAAAATATAAGAAAATTAAAATTAAATATTTTTTAAAAAAACTAATATATAATCAAATTTCTTATATTGTTCTCTAAAAATACTTCATATGGTCTACATTATTGAATTTTAATTGAAATTTGTTAATGAATTGCAAATAAATATTTTTTTCGATTTTTGGAATTTTGATAAAAAAATGAAAATGATCAAAAATTGATTTTCGGCTTCAGAAATCGTATTTCTTAATAATCAATTTAATTTTTGCTGAAGGGCGACTATTTTTTACTTACTTAATCGATTTTTAATAAAAAATAACGACTTGTAGTGATTTCTAAAATTTTCAATTTTTGTACTCAAAAAAACCACGACCTATAGTATGAAAAATTTCATGAAAAATCAACAGTTTTGAAAATTGATTTTTTTCATTTAAAATCAAAGCTTGGATCATCTTTTATAAAATATGATTTCGAAGAAAAACTCAGCTACAGAAATGATTAAAATCTCTTATTTAATCGATTTTTAATAAAAAATAATGATTTTGAACGAAAATTTCATGAAAAATCAAACGAATTTAATTTAGAAAAAATCCTGAATTATGCTTATAGAAAAATCCTGAATTAAGCTTATTCTATATCATATATGTCTCAATCTAATGAAAATTAATAATATTCATTTTAGAGAAATAATATAGAATCAAATTTCCATTAATATTCACTCAAAATACTTCCTAGGGTCTATAAGATTAATTTTTAATCGTAAGTTGTTAATGTTGTGCAGATAAATATTTTTTTGGGATTTTTTAATGTTCGAAGAAAAAACGAAAAATGTCAAAAATCAATTTTCAGCTACAGAAATCGTATTTTATAATAATGAATGTAATTTTTGGCGGAAGACGACTATTTTCGACTTACTTAATCGATATTTAATAAAAAAGAACGATTTATATTGATTTTTAAAATTTTCAATTTTTGACTCCAAAAAAACCACGACCTATAGTATGGAAAATTTCATGAAAAATCAACATTTTCGAAAATCGAATTTTTTCATATAAAATCAAAGCTTGGCTATAAAATATCATGAATCAATGATTAAAATATCATTTTTGAACGTAGAACGAATTTTATTTAGAAAAAACGTTCAGTTATGCTCGTTTCATGTCATTTATGTCTCAATCGAATGAAAATTAATAATTTTCATTTTAGAACACTAATATAGAATAAAGTTTCTATAATTGTTCACTAAAAATACTTCATAGGGTCTATATGATTAATTTTTAATCGAAATTTGTTGATGTAGTACAGAAAAATATTTTTTTTTGATTTTTTGAATTTCAATGAAAAAAATGAAAATTATCAAAAATTAATTTTTGGCCACTAAAATAATATTTCTTAATACTGAACATTGTTTTTGTTAGAAAACGATTATTTTTTACTAATATAATAGGGTTTTAATAAAAAATATCGACTTACAAAGATATTAAAAATTTTCAATTTTTCGTTTCAAAAAAATCATGACGAAATTTTTACATCAACGTAAAGGTATAGGTTGAGCACCATTCTTTTTTAAATAGAAAAAAAATAAATATTATCATTAAATAAATTCTATTTGTTAGTCAAATATAATAGCAAAAATTTGACTGTAAATATATTTTGTATTTATTATAAAATTCTTTATATGATTTTGAGTTTCATATTAATAAACTTGAAAAATGAACAGATGCCATTTTTATTTCATTTAATAAATTTTGTATTATTTAAAATGTCATTGATTCGTGTTTATATTTATGAATACAATTAATATTTTTTATAAGTTAATAAAAAGAAAAAAATAGACATTTAAAAGTTAGATAACAATATTTTTACAGTTTTTAATTTGAGACGAGTTTCAACCAGATGTCTAATAAATTATATTGTTAATAAATGTATCATGATTTTAAATCTGACCTTGTACATACATCGTCTTTATTGAGAAACGACTTGTATATAGAAAATAAAAAATTAATGCTTTATAAAACAAATATATAAGTAAGATGTTTCGAAACATTTATAATTAAACGAATTATTTAATTTCAATGCACAAGGTATATTCTAAAACCGCAATAAAATATTTATTGAAATTAATTATTCCATCCGTAATGAATATGAATCAGATCTGTGTTACAATTGCGAACAAGAAATCCACACATATAAATATAAAACTAGTAATGTTATAATTGATGCTCATTGGCTGTTATTTCGAAATATATTGATGGCACTTCAATCACGACTACTTGGAAATAATCTCTTTCAGACACACTTGAAAAAAATCGTTTTAATCACCGACTAGTAATACAGTTAATTTAATACTAGATCTGTATAAATCTCTCGTACTGACATTTCGTTCGAATTGATTATTTATCATTCGGATTTCTCAGGTAACGCCTTCGAAGATCGATCCGTACTAAAAACGAAATCTCTATAATTATATCTCGTACAGTCACACGAGATGAGAACGTGTGTCTTTGGAAAAACGTGTGTGCGCAACAGAAATGTTATGTATGTGTAATCGGTTACGACGTATGGAATGGTTTTAGGCTGACTCTTGGTCTGTTTGATTTGTTGGTTTTGTGGTCGTGATAAAGGCATAGTGAGAGACGAGTTGTGAATATATGTAAAAGTTTGACGTTGGTCAGAGATATATGTGTGTGCATGGGAATGACACTAATGAATGATTTATTCGTTTGCAGCATCTCATATATATATATATATATATATATATATATATATACATATCGTTAATATATTTGAATGTTTTCAATGTACAAATAGTTGTATAATGGCATTTCGAAAAAGAGCATTGAAAATATAATATATTGTTATTAGCACTAACGTGTTAGAAACAATACTGTCCAAATAAATACAAACATGTATTGATTTAATAAAAAAATAATGATTGTAAAATAAATTTTACAGTTTAAAAAAATATACAAGAATTCAAAACTTTTTTTAAACACTTAATTATTATTCATATTTTAAGTTGATTACTAAACAGTTTAATTTTTCTTATGTGTATTATTATAATAATTCTAATTTTCAAGGTTTATTATAATTTTTTGTCATTTTTTTCTGCTATAATAGTAGAGAACAATCATAATTTTACACGATATTAATCTGTATCAATTCGGAAATTTCTGTCTTTTATAGAAAAAAATATTACTAATTTAATTATAATAATTCTGTTTAGGAGTGCTAACCATTAAAAAGAAATTTTCATTTTGGAACATGTTAATTAAATATCTGGATAACGATCTGATCTGGAAATATTTTAATAAAGAACATCCCAAACTGGAACATCTCTCTCAAAAATTAAATTTTCATCAATTTATTTATTGCAGTTCCACAATTTAATTTTTAATGAATGACCAAACGTACTAAAAACACAAAGTTTTAAAAAGCTATTCTTAGATTCAAATTCTTCTAGATTAAATATCGTAATACTGTATTATTATAAACTAAAATCATAAATGTTTTTACTTTTTAATAAGAGCACTTAAAAGATGAGGAGTAATTTTCTTGCCTTTGATAAGACAATTATTTAAGTATTGGAACTGTTAAATAAAACATTTGTTTGATTATAAATCCAGAATTTAAATGAGTTTAAAAATATATGTGTGTAGTCTTAAATGTTATTTTCATATTAGAAAAGTAATATTTAATTATAAAAAGTCATATATTAATTTTCATATTCAAATCATGATAAAAAAAGTAATCAATAGCTTGTATATTTTCAATAGAAAAATAAAAATTGAATTCGAAGCTTTTAAATAAACTGATGAATAAAATTCAGTTTCTCATAAAGACGTTCCTGTCTAGAATCTTTCATTCCAGTTTATTAAACTCATTATATTTTTCAGATGATTCTTTTCTGAATAGATTAAAAAAGAACATCAATAGGAATTAAAACCCTGTGAGAGAGAATCAGTAGAAAATAAAGACTTATTCCTGATAATTATAAGAAGGTATATTGACATTATCATACATATTATATAATTTAATGGAATATTGGAATTGATCATTATCATAATGTAATAAATATGAATTTTATTTCAATTTTAATTTATATGAAAAATATCAATGTTCCAATACTCTACAGATTATTAACCCTAAAATAAATTAATAAAAATTTATTTGCATAGCATACAAACAACTTGTTAAAATATAAATATTTATTGTACAAGTAATGTACTTTTTATTTTAATAATTTAAAAAAGATTTATAATGATCTAACAGAAATAATAAATCATATTTAATTTATTATATTTATATATATATATATATATATATATATATAATCAATATTTAATGTTAATTACTATGAATGTTTATCATTCATCAATATTAGAAATCATTTAACATACTTTTATTGCAAGCCGAACAAAGACAAACGTATGATGAAACAGATAGATATTGTATTTTTCAGACCACGTTACTCTTTTAACGAGCACATAGACGTTATATGATTTTGAAAATGTGCAAACATAAATCACACGCTTGTAACATATTTAGTACAAATCATTTCCAACCGGTTAGTGTGTCCCGACGTTAAGATTCCGTAATGATTTATTATATTTAACGGAAATTTAGTGTTACAAGTAATTAGATCAAGTTTTGATATTAACTTGAAACGGAGTTTGCAATTTATTTCGAGTAACTTTCAAATAATCGCATAGGCTTGTTGGCTGACATTAACATACTTCGAATTGATGAACTCGATTTAATTTCATATATAAATATAATTTTATTCACAAAAACATTACATTATTATCTATATCCATGAATATATATATATATATATACATATATATACATATTTATTTTTAAACAATAATTAATGAAAGTATGTATTTTTATAAGACTATACAACAGGTTAAACAGTTTTATCAATTAAAATAAAAAATATAATTTTAATTCAAATAAAATAAAAATTGTTGTAAGAATTTTTTATTATTCAATTGTGGTTTATTTAATAATAAAAATACATGTTACCTTCCTTAATTCTATCAGTATATCGAATATAAAACGTCATCCAATTGTGGCGTCTAGATATTAGCACTGTATAATGTTTACACGTCATGTCTTTTCAAATGACATAATAAGCCCTTTTTAGTAGAAGATTACAATTTTAACCATGGATAGGGTATATATTACAGCAAGGAATTTATGTTATTCAAATGTATTATTAAATTGAACGTTCTTTGAAAAATACCCATTGCAAAATTCGTGATTTTTTTCGGTAAAAATAATCTGTCAAATCAGTCTTCAATTCAAAAATTAGTGAAAAAAAAATTAAAAAAACTGATTGTGTTATTGATAAAACAAAAAATGGAATTATTTTTTTCAAAAATAATTCTTGAAATACTGTCAGTGTGAATGGTAAGCGATACCAATCAATGTTGAGTGATTTTTTATGGTAATAATTGATTGATATTGATGTGTCTAAAATCTATTTCAAGAAAGACGGTGCTACATGTCACACAACTCGAGGAAACATTAAGTTTTTGCAATAAAAATTTCTTCAACGTGTAATTTCACGAAATGCACATTTTAATTGGCTTCCGAGATCATGAAATTTAACACAATTTTTTTTGTAAATTTTTTTTAAAGCGAGTCAATGCTAAAATCCACAAATAGTTAATGGCTTAAAGAACAGCATTCAAGTTACAATTCGTGAAATAAATCCAGCAACATATCGAAAAGTCATTGAAAATTTCGATATTCGAATTGATGTCTGAACACGCAATCGTGGTGGGCATTTGAACGATATTCTATTCCATGTATAATTGTAATGAATCATACATTCAATATAAAAACAGCTTGAAAAAATTCCAGATATTTTGTGTTTTATTAAAAAGAAACATGTAGGCACGTATTTTTGATGACCCTATACGTCTCTATTTAAATTTAAATCAATAAAAAAATTATATAGGACCACTTCATTGATATATGATCATTTTTACCCTACTTTTATATTAGTTTATTTTAAATCCTTACTACTAAAGAAATGTATAAAAGAAACTTGTTTATATTTGAAATATTGTAATAGATATATGAATGATAAAAAACAGTTTTAATTTATAATTTTTATAGGGGGTTATTTCGTCTTCAATACAATATTGATATACTTGGAGATAAAAATAAAATAGATCTTTTATAAATATATATATATATATATATATATATATATATATATATATATATAAGAGACGTAGTTTGATAATTCAGTACATAACGTTTAAAGTAAGAATAAATTAACGTCGTGTTTTAATAACCAGAGGTGAGTATATATATTAGAATAGATATCAAAATCATGTCATCATATACAATGTCCATAAATCGCTGGAGACACAACTTCTTCATCGCACTCAATTCCTGTGAGCAACAACGTTGAAAGCAACTAATTAATATGAATTCTTAGTCACCTATAATTAATATAGCACAGAGTAGCTCGGTCGCAATTAATAAGAATTCACGGAGCGGCCGTGGACGAAGCGATCGCGGGTTAAGATTAAGATCATAATGATAAAACAACGGCGATGCTCGAGGAGAACGAGCGTTCGCCGCTCACGGTGAACATCATATAATGTATTATGGAAGAACGTTCGTCGTACGAAAACAAAGAAATCATTCACGCTGTCGCCGGGTGAGGGGCTGTAGTCGCGCAACGATGATTTACAACACCAGGTGGGCATGATTTGTGACGAGTAAATACCATCTTCTCGCGGTCCATCCGTTACACCTCCTCGTAAAAACCTATTCATTCGACGATGCACGCGGCCCGTAACACATACACCTCCGAGCCGTTCTTCGTGCTGTTGTTGTTGTTGTTCTTATAATTCTAACTTGCGTTTTTAATCTCATCTCGTCGTTTTTAATTGCTACGTCCAGATTGGTGGCGTGTCGATTCCATTCGAAATCCATCTATATATTTATTATTATTATTATTATTATCTGTGGCAGTTTATATACATACAGATGGCAATGTTTAGCTGTCAGTCAAAGCCGGTTTTCGTCGATCGTTGTACAGGCCCGGCACTACAGGTGGGCAAAAAACGTATTTAATATAAAATTATATGTTGATTAACAGACTTGTCGATAAATAAACTGTGTCGACTTTTATATACTCTGTTTAAAAATCTGTTGCATTTTTATAGCAGCAGCCGAATGACGGTATCGTTAAATTATCAACAATATTATTATTACTGTTCTCTTTAATGACGGTTTGTGTTAAGGACTCGAATCCATTTACGGCTTATACGTTTAATAGACTTCTTAAAATTGACAGTTTCGGCGATATCTGACAAAGATTCTACCACCCGGAAAGGCTCAAATAAATTCACAACTTTATTTGTTCACGTATTTTTTATTGACTTGTCAGAATGTCAATAGTTTCTTTTATAATCGAATGTATTTAATTTTTAGTATCATTTTAAAATAAATACTTTCGTATCGTAACATCTCAGAGAAACAATATATTTGTTAGTATATAGAGTATTAAGTATTTTTTTGATTTAAAATAAATAAAAATATTAAGCTCAATAAATATTTTTTTATAATATAATTTCGAACTGCAATTAATTTATTTTTGTACAAAAGATTAATACTCAAACAGAAGTCTGAATTGAAATATTTAATAATCACTTAATATTCCATTCTGTGGTTTAAAAAATATTTCTAATATAATAAGTGATAAAACATAAATAATGAATAATAATTTAGCATCCCAATAAATTTCGATACGCTTTAATTACAAGAAATATTATAGGAAAAATTTCACCTAAATGAAATATCACCCTAACACCACAAAATATTGTAAAAATATACAATAATTATTTATTTATTACAATTCGATGTCAACTCCATCATCATTAGAACGTTGTATTATAAAATTTGATAAAAATTTGAATTAGTTATAATTCCAAAATAAATAATGAGGAATAATATTTTTTTTATTAAAATTCAATTAAAAAAATTGTGATTAAATTTAAAAAAATAGAAGATAAGATTAATTTTAATAAAAATAATTTATTGTTGCTATTTGTTTTGAAACTTCAGAAAATTCATTTTAACACAAATTAATTTTCACTCCCAACATTACAATATGTTATAAAGTGTTCAATAATCACTTATTGTTCATTTTGTTGTTTATAACAACAGTGGACTAATATGCATTTCAATGGCGATGCAATCATCGTCAGAGCTTTTTTGTTATAAAAATATGTTTGGGGTAAAAATTAATTTATGTTAAAATAATTAATTATATTTTATATAAACATATGAGCTGGAATGAATTGTTTTTCACTTTGCTTAGATTAATTATTTACTTAATTACAATTATTTACATATAGACAATTTATTTCTATATATATAAATAATAAATAAACTTTTTAAAAGTTACTAAATTGTAATAACATTAAATAAAATATAAATAGTTACATTGTATTTCTAATGATTTTTTAAAAAATATAAACAAATTATTCACTCATTCTATAAATACATATATTAAATGCTATTACGTACTTAATCAAAAAAATAAACGTGTGATTTTATGCAGAAAGAAAGTATTGTTAGATCTGAAGATCTTGTAAATATAGCAAGACGTCGACGCGTCGGCAATAAGTATAAACTTGAAGCAGATAAAGAAAGAAAGGAAACCTTAAAACCGTCACACACATAACTTATTTTTTTACATAAAGCAGTAGTAACATAGCACAGAGAAGGCACCCATATCAAGAAACACAATACAATACAGAGTATTCGTAAAATTTGAAATGATTTGTGCGAAACGCTATGGCCGGTTTCATCTCGACGAAGAAAAAGACACCCTCTCATACTACTCGTACAATCGTCAAACACTGTTTCAGTCAGGACCGGTTTCAGATACGATGGTGCCAGTGGCTGTGCGTTATGAAGCGGCACCATGTCGAATACAAATACGAACATACGAAATCGTTTGATGATTTAATAGCGCGGAAGAAATGTATTTGTTCAGTATTTTTTTCTTTTTTTTTAATTTAGATAATTGGTTGGAATTAACAATGGACTATTATTAGATTAATATGCAGTAATTATTACTAATCAATTCATTGAAGTAATTAAACTTGTAAAAGAAAATACTAGATTATAATTATGAACATATAATTATATAAAAATGAATAAATCAATGTATAAAAATTCAAGAAATAAAATCAAACGTATAATTCATTCAATTCACAAATTAATGCATTTACAAAAAATATTACTTTATTTATTTGCAAGTGAAGATCTCATTAATAGACTCCTTCAATACTTGAACCACGTTTGAGCCCATTGTACTATTCATATATTTACAAGTTTTGAAGAAATTTGATAGATCTTATAAAGACTTCTTTCTGAATATCCCTGAGCTATATTCTGAATATTGAGCAGCTGAAAGTAACAAGGAAAACAGTTTTATTTAGTTATTTCACTAAGCTTAACCAGGTGAAAATATCGTCAAAAATCGTTCAAAAGACCCAAAGCTAGCCTACATTCACTCTATCGGAAAGGGGGATGAAAATTCATCTGTATGGAAATTTATCTATCTTAATTTTCAATAGAGAATTTTTTGTTAAACTATTCCCTGAACTGCAATATCACCACATTTGACATTTCTTAGAGCTTTTCATCCCTCTTTGGACCAGAACATCTACCTCATTTCATTCTATCCAGAAATTACAGAAAATAATACTTTTTTTACACATTCTCATTATTTTTAGATTTTGATGTTATTAATAGATATTTTTTAATTTTAATAATTCTTGGGTCATTTTAAAAAATAAATATTTTTTAAATTTTCTAATAATAAAATAATTAACTATTTTAATTATATATATATTTCTATATATATACAATAAGAGATTATACCTCTCTCCACGCCTCTACATTTTCTTACTTCTCTTGTGCTCCCCTCTTCTCCTCTCATACTTGCAATCAGAATGATATTTATTTGCAATCGTTAATAAAATTCGAAGGTAATCGTTCACAATCAAAGTTGATTGACATTAATTTTTTGATAGAATTATTTTATATACATATATATATATATATATATATATATATATATATATATATATATATAATGTGATCTAATGATTTATTTCAAACAAATGTTAATTTATTTACATATGTTAGAAAGATATAACAATATCATATTTCTGAACTACACTTTAAAACTTTCCCTTTTTTAATCAGAGTGTACTAATAAAAAAAAACTGTTTATAAATAGATCAGAGTAAAAAAAACAACTAATCTGTACGTAAAGCTGAATGAAGAAAACAGTGTTAAATTCATTGACCGAACGTATTAATGCCAGATAGAAAACATAGTGAAGAAAAAAACACATGTGCGAATTCGAGTTAATTTTAATCGTGCGCCGGTGGCCCGAAAAAATCAAGAGATCGACAACGTGTCGTCGAGGCCGGTGCTGGTCCTCGCACTCGCACAGCACGTCCGTCGTATCGAGCATCTTCGTCCGACGCGCGTTCCATTTATACGCGATACGAATGGCGCGACCGCCGATGCTGGGAAAGTGCAATTTACAGATAAACCGGGTAGGGGGGCAATGATTTACGTCTGAAAGCTTGATAAACTCATATTCCCTGCTTGAGTGAGTAATATCTGCATAAAACCTTGAATAGGATTACAAATGTTCATAAATTGTGTGTGCCATAATTCAGTCAAGGAAGGCAGGCAGCGTGGCAGGACTCCACGGTCTGTTGTCGACGGTGGCCGGGGGATGGAAACGGAAAGGGACGATGGGGGGTTTTTGTATAAGTGGGGAGGGGGTGTTTCGGTACGACGGGGTAGTTTTGTATAGGGAGTAGTAACAGTAGTGGCTCTGGTATTGCTCTCGTGTGACTGGGCTCGCGATGCCTCCTGCGCCGTGTCTGATTCACTTGCTTCTTCTTCATCTTCCTTCTACTTCGCTTGTCACGGCGAAGAATACACGTTTCGCGGATGAATGTTGAAACAAGATCACTGTATACGCAGCACTAAAGACATACACGTTATATCCACGTGGCGTGGAAAAATAAATTTACACACTACGTCTTGTACAGCAATAACACCATACACGAACATTTCTTCATACACTCGTACACATAAACACAAACATTCGTACATACATACATACATGTATATATATATATATATATATATATATATATATAAACTTTCATAATTCCATCAGCTCAGATTTCAATAGTGAAATCAATATTGTTAAATCACAATACTCTACGTTCAAATACTTCCTGGATGAGTTTTCTTATGATAAAAAAAAGTTTCAATTAAAAAAAATATTATAATATTAGACAGATTTAAAAAAAATAGCAAATTTATAAGTAATATTGCATAATACTTATTTCAGATATTTTTTTAAAAAATTATGTAAAATTCTATATAATAAAAAAATATCTAAACACCTTTAACATAAATGAATTTTCACCCCAAAAACCACAATATATTATAAAGTGTTCAAATAATCATTTATTGTTTACGACAACAATGGACTAATACACATTTCGATGAAAATGTAGAGTTGGGGTTGAAAATTAATTTGTGTTAAAGTGAATTTGACACAGTTTCAAAACAAACAGATCTAAACTTTTTTCTATTCAAATTTAAAATGAATATAAAAATTAAAAGAATAAATATTATTTCTAAGAACTTAATTCTCAAATTGTTATTAAATAAATTGATTTTCGTACAAAAAATTAATTTCATTTTCCCTTAAATAAATACAGATTTATGTATTTGATTTTTGTAGTAAAATATTTACTGAATCTTACAAAAAAGTTTACTATAGTGAGAAATGTTAACATTTATATTTTATATTATTTTATAAAGTTTCTTTTAAAAATACTAATATTTATATTTTATACATTCAAACGTTTCTTAACCTCATATTTAATTTGAAAAGATTGTGTATAATTATATTTTTTGATTTAATTCCAAATATGAATTTAAATTTAACATATTTCTAGGAAAATTATTATCAATAAGAAATATCCTTAATATTATTATCTTATATAATTCCACAAATAATTTTTTTAACAAAAATAATTTTTATTTTCATTTTTTCATCTATCAATAATACTATTTTTAAAATACTCTATACATGTACGAGTATATAGTAGTATTGTACATTGTAAGATTTTAAATATAAAAAATAGAGATTTTAAGTATGTTTCTTCATCAGTGACAATATTTTATCACATTCACAAGATATAACAAACAGTCAAGTTAAATATTTCAGAGATAAAATTTAATATTATTTCAAATAATATAAGGTAATTATATTACATTAGTTTATAATGAAGTAAATATTAATTCGAAATTGGAATATATAAAGTAATACAGGTATAAAAAATTAAAAACAATAAATAATTCTTTAATTAAAATAACATCATACAATTGTAAAAATCAAAATGGTCTTTCGTGTAATAATAAAGGTAAAAGAATTATATATATATATATATATATATATATATATATATATATATATGTATTGAAATAAATAAACACGCCACTATATTTCAACGTCTTCATTGTCCATATTTCACGTCGCGTTACTCTATTTCGTCTGCGATTCATCCGTTTACGTAAAACTTTCAACCCTGCCCATACAAGATAAAAATGTTTTGTAATTTCTATATTTGTTATTTACGAACGTTCTGATAAGGATGTATGATTGCACATTATTCAAAATATATTGAGGTGACGACAAAAAGAATTGTATTTTCTGTTGGCGCATTCAGCCATTCATCGCCGTACATGACGAAGAGTCTATTCCACGTGGATGAGATACAACGTCATTCTTTCCCTCATATATACATACATACATACATACTTACATATAAATATTTTCATTGGTGAAGAGGTGTATTTAAAAAATTCTGTATTTTTGTATTTAAAAAATTACAAGATAGTTTTTAGACATGCAAAAAGTATTTTAAAAATTGATATAAAATAATTTACTGTCAGATGAAAAAAATAAGAATGAAGAGTAAAAATTATATTTTTATAAACTTCCTTTAAGAAATTATACAAAATAATATTATTAAAGATATTTCTATGTGTTTGTGTGTATGTATATGAATAATTTAAATTTGTATAAAAAATATTTTTCATAGAAAAATTAAACATTCTTTTAATTATTTTCAATAAATTACTCACTTGTATGTAGACGTATTTAAATATTTATTGATTAAGAAAAAAAATCCTATCTTTTAGTCAGTAAGATTTGAAAATCTCGAAGAATTTCAAAATTTAATATTAAACTTCTTAAAAATTATATGAGTATTCAAATAAAGTATTGAAATTGTAATTCACTAATAAATGCTAGAAAAGAATATGATTAATTATGTTTAATTTTATATATAAATTAGATATAATTTAATAAATGATAAAAACTATTTCATTATTAATTGTTGAAAAATTATAAATGATAAAACATTTTCAATTATTTAAATTTATCACTAAAAATAATCGACGGCCATTTCGTTTAATCATAAAAAATAATCTCTTAATTAATTCTAATGAATTATTTAATTTTCGACGATTCTTCTTAAAGAAAAAAATCGTCGTTTTCCTTAATTTGTTTTTCTATAATGTCTACCTGCTATTCAATTTAAACTTTTATAGATTCCAATCGATTCAATATACAAAAACTACCTGTAATTAATACACAGATTGACATCGGAATGAAAAATTGATTACTGCCACGCCATCGTCTATTCGAACACAGTCTAACGTGTCGTACTTCACCGCCATCGGTGTTTCGTGTTTGCGCCGAAGAGTTTGTCGCCGTACCCCCGCTTCGATTGTAAGTTTTTTTTTTTTAAATGATGACGAACGGAAGGAAGAGAAGTGAAGCTATTAATTTTATCGATAGCATACATTGTCAACTGGTAGGGTATGAAATTTTCTGAGTTTGAATAATGTCGGAGGAAATGTAAAAAAATGGAATTGTGTATCGCGTTCTCATTTATTTCTGCATTTGAAATGTCGTCGTTGCCATTCGAGACAGTTTTGAGTGATTTGTTAGTAATTTGCGAACGAAAAAATGTACATACGGGAACGCGAGCGAATTGTACAACTAGTTTTGAGAAAATTTATGTAAACAAGTTTTTTATTTATATACATTGGACACAATAAAATATTTTCTCGTCGATTCTAAATTACTTCTTTATTAATTTTATCTAGAATATTTATTAACACGTTATATACTTATTTATTGTTTTTCTTTGCATTAAGCCATAAATAATATATATTATTATTTTTTCAATAAATACTGTCGATAGTAATAAAAATATTTATATTACACTTTAACTTTTTGTTAGTTGAAATTTGGAAATGTTTTTCTAGCCATCTAGCAATATAAGAGTGTGTATTTCGATAGAAACAAAATTGAGAGATGATAAAAAGAGAGTCGATGATCCCATCCCTTAAAACCTACCCGTATAATAATAATAATAAGCGGGTCGGTATAATTCACCGAGTGGCATAGTATGAAAATCCGAAAGCAGTATTTATTGGAACATGACGACATTCATTGCCGACGATATCACCCTTACGTGTTAGAGCCAAGAGCATGCCGATCTCTGGACACGCCGTGGACGAGGCGATGCACCGCCCTTATCGGTAGAGCGGGTCGTTCACGGGGTATCGGTTTATAGCTGACCAAAACCACTATACGGAGAATCTCAATAGAGAAAAGCGTAGCAGTCTGGCCACGTTTAATATATGTCCTAGAAGGTTTTGCATTTCATTGCTTCATAGAACCAGAAGGTGAATAACACACATTATCGAAAAACGAACTCGTACGTTATCGAAACGAAGGATGGAGAGACGGCGCACAGACGCGTCGCGAGCGAGATACGAACACGATAATGATTCGTTCGGAAATTTGTGTTTAGTAGTTGGAACATGATGTATGGCCTGCGGAATATTTGTGTTATATTTCTGTACCCGGTGTTCGAACCGGGTATTGTCTAACCGCGGTAAATATCACCCAGTGTCGTATGAAAATATTTCGTTTATAAACGGTTAAACGCTTGTGTATACATGTCTATGTATATATATTTAAACATGCACGCAATATATATTCACTGAATTCTAGTCGTTATTTATGTAACGTTTTGAATTGAATTCGTTGCGTTTAATTCTTTAAGGTGTTTCAAGTGTCATTCCGTTATTTATATTACATATTTATGTGAAATAAACGTATTATATACGAATTGAAAAGCGTAACTTTACAAGACGTATTAACACTGTATAAAAGAGAAGAAAATATTTCGTTTCAGCTTTTGTCAAAAATTATATTTCCAAATACATAAAACACCTTTTTCACAGTAATATAAACCACTTATATTTTTTAACAGAAATACACAAAAAATATTTGGAGTCAAATTGATTTATTTTAAATTTCATTCAAAAAATCATTATAACAGAAATAAATTATTCAGTCTATCCCACAAAATTTTATTACAAGAATTTAATATTCTTTCACTGTTTATTTTATTCGTTGACACGCATTTCGACAATCAGGCCTATTGTTATCAAAATAATGAATTATACACATAAACTAGATTTTATAGGGTCATCAAAATGTAATGCCTATATTTATATTTTATTAAAAAGGAACAAAATAAACTATACACATGTTTCTTTTTAACAAAACACAAATCTAAGCTTTACATTTGGATGACCTTCTATAATGTTGTCTTCTGAAGATAATTGTATGATCAGAGAAAAAAGCAAAACACAACATAAAACAAAGTGAATAATAAATGATTATTAAACTTTTTATAAACTTTTGTTGTATATAAGATTTGTATTGAAGTAAATTTATTAAAATATCAAATTGGATAACATAAAAATATTATTTATTTTTTAAAATTAAATGAACTCTTGGTAAATTTATTATATTTGTTATTCAATTTAAACTTCTTAGTGATTCCAATCGATTCAATATACGAAAACTACCTATAATTAATATCTAGATTGACATCGGAATGAAAAATTGATTACTGCCATTAAATTCTGAAAAGTAGCAGTAGTATTAGTATCATACACACATACACACACACACACTTATATATATATATATGTATGTGTGTGTGTGTGTGTGTATGTATGTTTATGTTTCAGTAAGTAAAAATCAAATAGAAATTTCAAATTACAACATAAGATACATTAAGATTACTGACCTTATGTAATGAAAGAAAGAATTTAAAAAGTTGAGTAAAGAGAAAAGAGTAACAGGAGTTGTAATAAACAACAATATTTAAAAAATGCAGAAGTATATAACAACAGAAGTGATAACTTGTAATTGATAAATAAAACTTGAAGCAACAAATTATTTCATAGACTCTAAACCTATTCAAAATATTCATTTTTTAGAAATAATTATGAGTGCTATTCAAATTTTTAAAAATGATATTTGAATAAAGGAATAATATATAAAAAATAAAATAATTTGTGTATTAAAAACTATACAAAAATGAAATATATTTATATAAAACATTATATTGTATATTTTTTAAAAAAATGATGTATTTTTAAAAAAGATGTTGTTTCTTAAAATAAATATTTTATAAAAACTATAAAATTCTCTTTATATATATATATATATATATATATATATATATATATATATATATATCTTGTGTACCACCCCAAACCGACACATTTATAGTCGGTAGATCCGTACAACGATGGTCCAGGCAAAGTTGAAGGCACTGCCGCCAGACAAAGTTTGTTCGTAACGACAACGAAACGGCGAACCGAACGATAGAGACGCGCGGGTGTCGCGACGCGAGCCATGAATTGTAGCTTCTCTCTAAAAGCGATCGTAGATCATAACCACCGTAATGGCGCAATGAATCTGCTCTGTCCACACTGATCAAATTTAATCCTCGGAAACTCGGATGTTATTTGTTACAGAAAGACATCTTCAGCAAGATGTTTTACTTTACACCCCATAGCGTGCATTACAGGCCGAAGAAATATGTGTTGATGTATGTTTTTGGGACATTGTTGTAGTCACCGAGTGCGCTGTTATGAGTTATTCTTTTTTATTTATTAATCTCGAGTCAATAGATAAATATATACACGTTTATATACGAAGAGAGAAAAATATATGTATCAAAAATTTTATATCTATATAATTTTTTTATCTATTTTATAATAAATTTTTAAATAATAATTCAAAAAATGATTCATGTTTGGTAAGATAAAATTATTATAAAAATGAACAGTATTATCAAGACCTTTACATTTTCATGCCTTGTATGGAATAATGTATAATTTTTTGAAAAAGTGTTCAACAATAATCACCTATTATTCACTATTAGTTATTTTGATGACATAGTTTTATATAAATAACAATTAGTTAATAATTAACATTAAGTGACTGTTAAATATTTTTATAAAAAAATCCCTATTGGCTTTGATAAAAATATTTTATTTAATAAATCACTATTTATTTTATTTACTATAAAATTAAAATTCTTTTCAAATATAAATTCAAACACTTTCGGTGGAAAATTTCAAAAAATAAAATCTCCATTTTTAAATAGTTCTACATGAGTAGTACTATATAAAAAATGTTTAGATTTTCACAAAATAAAGCACATAAATAAACTGTTATTTTACATTCAACTGAATATTTTAGTTTCATCGTATAAAACTTCTGAAAATATTTTCTATGAATATGTATAAAAATTTATGATTTTTTCTCATCACTCAAAAAAAATATTCCGTGCGTTTCCAATCCTTTTTCGTGCATATTTAGTACTAAGGAATTATATACAGAGCGCATAATTTACTAATATATTTTCGTAGAAAAAAAAATCGCTATAAAAAGAGATATACACAAAAAAGAGCTCGTATACCGTCATGCAAAATAGAAAAACATCACGCATATAAAATATCACAGAGCGCAAAATTTATGAAATTATTCCCCACGACTATTGCAATACATTACCGTAGCACGGGGAGAGGCTGTATAAGAGATACGACATAGCATATCGAAGACTACACCTTGCGCCACTACTCAGGCTTCTATTTTACCCATAATGTATAGCCCATCCTTCCGTCGGTCGGTCACCCGTATTCCCATACCGCTTTTATATCTGGCAGTCGGCGTTTGGGTAGGATATCAACCGCCGAACTCATACCAATCGGCCGTACCGTCGTGAACACAGAGTAGCATGTATTGAAACGATCATATTTATTGGTCCATTAAGGCTTCCTTTAAATCATAACCGGGGCTAGAACTATAACTAACGATAGATGGTCTCGGAGACCCTTAAACTCTTACGCGCGCACACACACACATTCACACAAAACATACACTATCTCTAGCGAAGACAGGCGATATTTGTGACAGTGGTGGGAGGGAAATGATGGGAGGTAAAATCATAATGGCTGTATCGAGTCAACACGAATGGTCTTTGTCACTGTTTTGTGTTTAATGTCGCTGGAAGTTTGATATGGGAATAGCCCATAATCGTTCTGTTTCGAACGAAAATTTAATACGCAGACATTTTTTAATGCTTCTCATTGTGTGTTTGGAAATAATAATTGCTTATGTTCAATCCATATATATAAATATACACATCCTAATTTATTACTCTAATTGTTTAAATATTATTTAAACAGCTCTTGTCATAAACTATTAATCAAAGAGATTTTAAATCAGATAAATCATTTTATTACAGGAAAATTAATTTATGATAAATACATTAATTCTTAAACGGTTATAGATTTTTTAAATAAAATTAAAATATAAATATAATTCAAAGATATTATATATATATATATATATATATATATATATATATATATAAATTTAGATAAGAATAAAATCAAAGTTTTTAAATTTATAAAAAAATACTTTTACAGAATTGATGTGTTAACACTTTTAAATTTTAAATTTTTAAAATTTAAATTGCTATAAAAAAATCTTTGATATAAGTTCAGTTAGGGATTATCAATTTTTAAAAAATTAAAAATATAATTATAAAAATGTGACTTGAAAATTTTATTTCAATAGTTGTTGATTACTTTATAATTTTCTCTTGATTCTACCTGTACCATCACAATAAATAAATAAAAAATAATTACATATACATTAATGTAAATAAAACATTGATTCATTCTAAATAAAAAATTCGAAATCTAATTGTTATTCAAGAGCATGTAGTCTACGAATTTTATGGGCATCGAAGTTACCAATACTAGTTGATTACAAATGATCTTAAGAATTATCAAGTCCATCGATAAAGAAGTTCATTCGAATATTTCAATCGTAACAACTCGTTCTGAACCATGTTATCCAGTTAATAATATGAAAACGATACAGTGCATTCAAATACGCTAATAGCCTCTGAACATAATCGCAAACAACGTATCTAATCAAAATCACTGACATAATTACATCCTGTATCTAACACGTCTTGTACCAATTACAATCCATTACATGAGTAAGCCATCAAGATAGCACCGCGTCATCCATACTAATTTCGTCGAAAAGTCACCCCCGCCGCATGCCATCTTCGCGTATAGCACCCTCGCGCCGTGCACCGGTTCTTTAGTGTCAAAAGGGTGGTCGGTTATTTCGGCAGTGGTGGCGTAACACGGAGAGCATATCGAAAACGGTAACAGTGGGAGGGTGGATGGATGAATGGATGGATGGATGGAATGATCTTATGTTTTGGTAGTCTGGAGATCGGTCCATGGAACACCCGCGGGACGATGGATTGCAAGCGCCGGTGGCGAACACGATGGCCTCTACGTCTTCCTCGAAACATCTCGTTTCTTATACTATCTATATATGTATATATATATATATATATATATATATATATATATATATATATATATATATAACGTTGCCTGCTTGCGTTGTGCTGTTGTAGATATTGCAGTTGTTTCGCTTAGCATTATATCATTCGGTGTTTCGCTGTTATCTGTCTGTGTGTCAGCGTCCATCACGGTGGCTCCACCCCGCCGAGGGTGATGCGCGGAGCCCTGCGGGGCGAGGCCGTCACACAGCGTCACTGCATCACTGACGCCGCGCGCTGAAATAGACTTGTACTGCGTGCCTGTTCTAGATACAATACACATATTCATCGATGTCTTCTTCACGAATTTTTATACTAAATTTAAACCAAATATATATCATCTATACAAAACAAAAAAATTAGTCTGTTGTAAATTTTGAAAAATATTACACAATTTATTTAAGTAAATAATTTATGCAGGGATCAAAAATATGGTTCCATAATCAACTGAAATGGGAAAAGAAACTCAACGAAATTAAAACTTAAGATTTTTTTTAAAAATGTATTCTCGATTGTGGAAATTTAAAAAAATAACAAAATTCGTTTGAGTAATAAGAAATTTAAATTCAAAATTGATTTTTTCTTAATTATAAAAATTCTAATAAATGCAGTTTTATAAATATGAATCACTGACCCGCAAAGTTAAATATACAGCAACTACAATCACAAAAAATATGAAAAAAATCTGATCTAATATTGATTTTCACCAATTAAATCATGTACTGTTATGTACTCTTACTATATACCTTATAACATATTAACATGTTAAAATGACTTATTGGTTTATTCATGTATTAATTTTCACAACAAACCTATTAACCAAAAATTAATATTTAAACAGCATTTATAAAAATAAGAGAAATATTATATTTTAAAAAAAATTAAAGTATTTGAAAATACTAACTTTATAATTTTTTCTAAATAAGAAATTTTAGTTTTCAAGGAAAAATATAAATAATAATAAAGTATAAACCATAATTCAGTATAAAATAATTAAGTTAAATAATAAGTTTAAATTTTAATAAAAATGCTCTTACGATGATGGCATCGTCATCGAAATGCATATCAATCGACTATTGTTATAAATAGAAATTGAACAATAAGTGATTATTGAACTCTTTATAACTATTGTGGTATTGGAGATAAAAATTCATTTGTGTTAAAATAAATCCGCCACAGTTCCAAGACAAACAATAAAGAAAATGTATTTTATAAAAAGTATTTTTCTACGATCAAATTCTTTGAATTATTTTTCCATTTTTTTCTGTTGATACCATTTTAAAATCAAATCATTTTCAAAATCTGTTTATTCGCAATGATTTTATATTAATATATATTTTTTCCGACTTGATTTCAAATATTAAACACGTTCTAGTGTTTCTGAGCGCGCGTTCGATGTACGTCTATGGTAGTGGAACGAGCACGAGCACGCTCATTTTCATAATTCGGCCGTCTGTATTCTCCCTGGCCACTCGGAGACTGGATCGAACCGCGCCAGAATGGTTCAAGTGACACAAACAAAACAGGCCGTCACGAGGCAGCATCCTATTCCTCGTCTATAGTCGGAGATGCGGGGTAAAACCCCACGAAGGCGCCGCCCCTCGACAACATCAACGTCGTGAGTGATGGCTTTCATGTACGAAGTACCACATACATACGTAAAATGTGTATATATATATATATATATATATATATACATGTAATGTGCAATAATGTCAATAAGAAATAATTGATATCAAAAGATTTATTCGTTGACGTTTCGTTACAGAACTCAAAAATAAAACAATATTAAACATAAAGCAGCTCATTTCAGAAAGTTCAACTTTTACATCTTTTTCATTTTATAGTCAATATTTAACAATATACATTATATATATATATATATATATATATATATATATATATATATATAAACAACATTTTTAATAAATGAATTAATTTTCAAAATTAGGAACACAAAAGTGTTTATTCATTTTTATTTTATAAAATATTTAGTGACATCAATCAACTGAATTTCTATTCAATTTTTATTTATTTGCTTTAAAATTAGTTTAAATTTGTTTTATGTTACTTTCTTAGATTTTAATTTAGATAGTTTTAGGTGGGATGTAGAAACAAAAAAATAACTAATATAAAATTTAAGACATTTATTTGAGTAATTTTTATACTATAATATTTAAATTGTTATGAAAATACTAACATTTTAATAACTGGCATAAATGAAATCAAATCCTATATTGTTTTTATAGCACTGTAATTATTTTTATAGCACTGGACAAAACAACTATTATATCTTAAAAAAGATATAGGATCATATAAAAGTGATATCTAGATTTGTGTTTTATTAAAAAGAAACTATACACAAGTTTTTTTTAATAAAACATAAATTCAGGTGTCACATTTGGATAGCCATATAAATATATTCAGAGATCAAAATTTTAATATTTACTGGCGGACATTATTTAGTTAATTTTTTTAGTATTTTAAAAATAACAATTTTCTATTTGTTTTTTAAATGTGGTGAATTTTCACAAAAAAAATTATCACTTCCAATACTATAAGATATGAAGAAGTGTTTAATAAATATTAAACTTTTTTAATATCTTGTGGTGTTGGGGATGATAATTTTTAATACAATATATACTAATAAATATAAACAAATAAAGATAATAAAATGACTATTGAAGAATTTGATAAAATTTTATGATGGCAAAGAGTGACAAATTTTCTACGAAGTTAATCACTCAAAATCAAATGCCACACTAATTAATTTTTTCAACATTTAAGTAAATAAACTTTTGTTCTGATAATTTAGTTAATGACTAATGTAAATTAATTATAACTTAACATTTCAAGAAGTCAGTGTCTAATAATCACTGATTATTCGTTTTATTTGTTTTCAAGAAAAATCATTTTTATATTATTTTGTGGTATTGAGATGATCATTCGTGTTAAATTGAATTTTCCACAGTATTGGAACAAATAGTTAATAAATATTTCATTTTTAAAAACAATTAAAAAATCATTTAAAAATAGAATAATATTTTTCATTAGCTTATTTTAATTAACTTAGAAATAAAATTTATGTTTTAAAAAAATTATATAAAAGTTCATCTAAAATTTTTCAACCAAATTTTTCATTTTCATAAAACCAATTTATCATATTTTTTATGTAAAATAGAATTATTAATCTTCATCATTATTTAAATACTTATTAAAGTATTCAATAATTGTTTATTTCATGTTTAATTTTTAAAAAAATACAGAAATAATTATATTTTTTTTTGTATTTACACTTTCATTATGAGTTAATCGCGAGGAAAGATAAAAATTGTTAAGAAAGTATATGAGAAAAAATTCAAATCTTGCCCTTATTAAAATCTCTGCCTCTAAATGTCCTCTCCTTTTCTCTAAATATATTATTTATGTATTTATTTCTAATTTTAAATTCTAGCTTTCATTTAATACATTTTTATTTTACATATTTAATATCATTTTGGACTATTAAAATTTTAATTATTATTTATCAAATCATGTAAATTGTTATTAAAATAATAATACAATAAATTCCCCTCAATGTGAAATGAAACGAATTATTAATTATTTTTATATATAAATACCATTATTTCTATTTTTATCTTCATTTCATTTTTGTAAAAAATCCATTTAAATATTTTGCCTTGAATAAAATTTCATAATTATGGAAAATATAAAGAATATCAAAAATAAATCCATGAAAAGTAAATTGATAATTAACAGTATGAAATATTAAATCGTTCTTTATTTGTCTTTTCATTAAAAAGAGAAAATTGATAAATAAATATTTATCATAAATAAATAATATTAATTAACCGTATAGTGATTATTGTTTAAAAGCTGATTAATCGACCCGCAAAAAAGATAATCTTCACGAGTCACGTCACATGCGAAGGTGTCGAAATAAACAACAGAACACGAAGACGAGTGATTAAATAATATTTCATTTGAATTTTACGGCAGCCGAGCAATCGTGTTATTTTTTCACGAAGTGCGGAAGGCGAAAGCGAAGGCGCGCGCCACCGTCGTCGTCGTCGTCCGCCGACTCGGCTTGCTACAAAAGAACGCCAAGAAAAACAATTTGATATTCATTGAATTTTTCTCGTCGAGTAGTTATTTTTTGGGGGAGCCGTGTGGAAGCTGTTCGTGAGCCGGCATGGCCAGCAACAGGTGAGTCGCTGATATACTGAATAACTTGCGTTCGTGCTGCTTGCTCGCTTGCACGCTTGCTCTTTGTACCTCAAACCAACCGCGACCGAGGTTTGCACGAGCGGCGAACGTGTGGCTAACCGAGAGGCGTACTCAAGACCTTCAATGAACATTATGACGAAGACACTTGTATACAAAACAGATCGATTATACGCAAGTATATGGTGATATAAACAATCTATATACTTAGTAATAATTAAAAATAATATTTAAATTTCGTATTTAATACATTTTTCTAAAAAAAATACAGCAAAGAAATAATATTTTTAAGAGTAATAAGAAAAAAATTCAATTCAAACCCACTTAAAATTTCTGTACCCCTTAAAGTAAATTTTATCAATTAACATTTCAAAATGTTTTCTTTTATTCATTAATTTTAAAACACATTACAAAATCAGATTTTATAGTTAGTGGCCATAAAAATATTCATTAGTGAAAAATGTTAAAAATTAATAATTAAACTTTTTTATAAAATCTTGCAATAATGGAATAAATTATTTCTTTGTATAAATGTGAATTAACTACAGTGCTCAAACAAATATTTTTTTATTTATTTACAAATTATTTTTTATTTTTATATATTAATACAAATAACTGCTTTACTATTTTAAAAAAATAAAAATAATATTTAATATGAGAAATAGGATGTCACTATAGCTAATCTCTACGTTACTAAACATGTCTACAGATTAAGGAAAATGAAATAACCTGTAAATATGTAAGTCACTTGCTATATAATCAACATTGTTGTCAAATAACCAACTAGGGATAATTTACAATGAGGCTACTAGAATATAATGGATTGATCTTCAAAAAATCGTCCTTATAAAATACTACAAGCACAAAATTAGTTTTCATGACATGACAAATTTTGCAGTCACTAAATAAGGACTTTCCTGACAAAACACAGCAATCTTTCCAGTATTATCAGCTTTAAATGTCAGATAGAGAGGAATGGTAAGGAATGGAGTATCATGAACGTCAATGGAAGTTATCAATTTGATCATAGAACTGAGAAATCAAGAAAAAAATCACTCTAAGTAAACTCATTCAGAAGCGAAGAATAGAGCTATTCTATTATTTTTTTAAAAATAATCTCTTATAAAATAAAAATTTTAAATTTAAAAAATGAAAATTTCCAAATTTTGCTCCAAGTTTCATTTGATGATATAGAAGTGTGAACAATCTCAAGATTCAAAATATTAAAAATATAGAGGAATGAAAAATATGGTATTCATTAATATCTTATCGTTAGACATAAAATTAGGGGATGAAAAATAGGCAAGCATACATTGAGTCTTCAAATCACCAGTATTAAGAACATAGAGAAAAAATAAAATAAATACTATAAATATGATTAATAACAAAGTATAAGACATAGTAAGAATAAATATATAATAATGTAATTAATATCGAATAATTAAAAATCGATAATCATTTAATTTTTTTTTTAAAAAATATTTTAATTAGAAAATAAGCTACAATGTTGCAAGTTTTAATTCATATTTATTACTTTCTCAATATAAGAGTAAAATGAAACTTAATTTTAGTTTTAATTACTTTACACATTTATTAACAAATTTATGATTCGATTGAATATTAAATTTTAGTATTTAAAAAAAATATTATATTTTTATAATAAATTATTAAATAATTTATATTTTATTAAATTGAAACTTATCATGCAAATACATTTAAAACAAAATAAAAAATATGTATTTTATGTTCATTAAATAAATTAATACAATATTTCAAATCGCATCCCAAAAAAAAAAAAAAAAACTCAACACTCTGTACGAACTTCCTCAAAAAAAACATTAAAACTCACAGCCGTGCGTTTCACTTGAAACCGCTACGCGAAGCCTTCTCGTAACCCCCGAAACTTTTTTTTTATTTGTCGTGAATGAAGTGAGCGAGTGCTTCACAGCCACCACAACCGTTTCTTCATCTGCTACTTCTACCTTTAGCACAGAGAACGGCTCTGTTGCTATTGTAGAGATCGCGCGGGGTGTTGGTCGCGCGAAAAAGAAAAATTGAAGGACTCTCGTTGAATAGTGAGTATGCATAGGGGCTGCGAGAACCGTGCCGAAATATGTGGGTGTGTGGAAAGAAAGTCGTGCTCTGTGTACGGTCACTTATGAGTGTAATATGTTTTGACCTTGTTTTGATCGGAAGCTTTTTGTCAACAGATGCTCTGTTTCGTTTTTATTCGATTTGATTTCGAACGTTTTATTATATTCTACACTATTGAATAAAAACGTTGATTAATGTTTTTTTTTTTATTATAAACATTATTTATCTGTACTTTTCAAATAAATCAATAACACCTAACAAAATAATTCACTCGACATAGTAAAAACCAAATCAATGTACATAACATTTTATTATCGAAATAATGAAACATAAAAAAAGGTAAAGCAGTAACTTTTTCAATTTTATTTTCATTGGATAAAGTACGAGTTCAAATATAATACCATCTTTTCACTGTATTTAACAGCTAATGAATATTTTCCAAACATATGATTAAAAAACGAATTATTATCCAATTCATTTATTTTCTATAAAGTAAAATAAATTTCAACGCCACAGTGTTTCATCAAAACGATTGATGGTTGCTTTGATCTGATGATTGTCAATATACATAAAATATTATACGTAATATCGAAACAGATTTGTACATTTTGATGAAAATTGTATGAATTGGAATTTTATTTCATGTAAATTTTGTAAAAAAAATTTATAAATAAATCAAATGAGTTAATCAAACCATATTCGGTTGGGAAATTTTAAATACATATTTATCAAACAAATTTCGTTCTAATAATTATATATTTTTTAATTAATTTACGATTCTTAATAATCAATATTATTTAACAATTATAATAAAAACAGTCATTTAATTACCTATATGACCTTTTTAATTTTGTCAAATTCAACAAAATCAGTAAAATAAATTTACACCTCAAAATATTAATATTTGTAAAAATATTATTTCAATTTTAACTGATATATATATATATATATATATATATATATATATATGTATGTATGTATGTATGTATGTGTGTATGTTAAATGGCTTATTAAATTAAAGAAGAATCAAACTACAACCAAAAAAAGTAGAAAAAAGTGGAAAATTATATCTTGAACATCTCATTAACATTAAAGGAATATTTGTAGAATAAGTAAATGGGCAAATAAAAATGATGTGGTGTGAATTTAGAAAAAAAATTGAAAATTATAAAGTCTGATATTTCTCTATGTTTAAAAAGAAAAGTTTTTGATCGATGAATCCTACATGTTCTTATTTATTGCAATGAAACATTGGTTTTGCAAAATAACTAACCTTTTTCAGATAACATAAAGAAATACAAAAAGATGTATGTTAGGAATAATAAGAAAAGATAGAAAAATAACCGAATGGATCAGAAAAAAATCAAAAGTTGCAGATGTTATACCAAAGTGAAATGGGCCAGTAATATAGGAATAAAAGAAAATAATCGATGGATGAAAAAATTATTGATTTGGTTCCTGAATATATAAAAAGGTTCAGAAAGATATTCAGAGATAGATAGAACAGAGATATAAGAAAATTCGTCGAAATGGATTGGAGAAAATAATATTCAATTGATCAAAGGAGAAATTTTCATCCAATACTGGATATTCGTCTTTGAAATGATAATTTAATATTATTTATAATAAGAGTAGCAATTTTAGCACTCAAAAGAATTGAAATAACTATGAAACAATTTGCAAATAAAAGTCATTTATTATTATTTAAAATTTAAGTGAATTATATAAACAGATTTACAATATCAAAAATTCAATTTATTTACCAAAGTTTAACTAACAATAATAACTAGATTTTAAAAGCAGACATGGGCTAATGGATATTCAATTTTTTTAATCATAATTTAATATTATTTGTAATAATATCAACCAATTTTAGCACACAAAATAAACAAAATAAATATGATATAAGATAATTTGTAAATAAATATCATCCATTGTTATTAGGAATTTAAGTAAATTAAACAAACATAATTACAATTTCTACAAATCCAATTTATTTATCAAAATTCAACTACCAATCAAAACCCAATTTTAAAAATAGACTTAAAATATTTTTTCTCCAGAACTGCACTCCACATCACATAAAATACTATTATAGAAAAATGAATGAAATTAATCTATTAAATAAAATAATATTAATAAATTAAATAGATTATCATCAATATTTAAAACTTTTGAAATTTGGAGTTCTCTTATTGAAAATAATATTTTTTGGATCAGATATTGTAATAACGAATTTTGGATAATTTATTAATTCTGAAATTTTAACAAACTATAAAAAAATATTTTTGCTAACACAAATAAATTATTCGCACCTATATGACAAGATTTCATAAAAGTGTTTAACAATCATTTATTATTCACTTTATTTGTTGAATTTATGGACATTTCGATGCGCATGCTAATATGAAAAATAAAATATTTTGATTTATATCTAAACGTTAAGAAATATTGTTTTTAACCTGACATGCAGAAATGGTAATACAGGAATGTCAATGCTAATTCAGTAATGTGATTAAATAATTAAATTATAGAACTGAATTTTCTGGTTTTTAAATTTTATTTAGAATTCTATCGAAATTTGTTAGATTTGAAATATATATTAATTTAAAGTTGTTATTGCAATAGATTTTTCATTCTTGAATGCATATTTTATTGATTGTTTCAGAAAAAGTTATTTAAAACATCATTGTTCATTTTTAAAAATGTAATAAATTTATAGTCGTATGAAAATCCAATTTATTTTGATTTATTTTGATGTGTCTTTAAATGAAGATCTTCAGTGACTCGTATTAAAAAATATGTTTATTCATTTAGATTTGGATCGAGATTTTACAAGTTTTTAGTACGAACACGTTTTGAAATATTCATGGGTAGTTGTGATTTCAACTCCTACTATAATTCCACCAGCCGGTGGTTACAGTAGTAAACATCGACACCGGCAAACGTACGAATCGTCCAACCGACCGACCGACCGACCAAGCGAGCGCACCACAAGAAGAGACAATATCTTTTACGGCTTATCTCTCGCGTAAACACTGTTGCCTGTATAATTACCACCTTGAGAAATACTCTTTAGCTCATTAACGTTAGTTATCAAACGGCAATAATGTGCGCGGCGCAGTTTCGTTCGCGATTGCTATAAGAAATGTCCGGTAGATTATTTATTAGCGTTAAGTCGGAACGTTCGTAGGTAGACACCTCGCCATCTCCTCCGGGTTCAATTAGATTACGTAATTATTACGTTTTAATGGGCGTTTAGATGCGAAGCTGATATTTTGTCGCGTTGCATAAAACTTCCTCTTTCCTTTCTGTGGAATATAGTCGACGGCGGTCGCGCGTATTAATGAAAACGGAAAGAGAATGGAAACATTTGTGGAAGATTTACATGTAATTTAGCATGAATTATGCACTATTTGTATGAATGCGACGCCGTTACTAAAATTCAAGTTAACCGACCTCGACGAAAACTTATGCTAAGCCTTATCGTATTCGAGAAAACTTTTAAAGGATATATGTATGAATTTTTGGACAATTAACTTCGTACTTTTTATTAACGAAAATATTTTTCTATAATCAAAATTTATGTCGAGAAAATTTCACGACATTTCAATTAATAGCTAAAATTAGGAAAAGAATAAGATGTTCAATTTAATAATTCGATAATCTACGACTGAAGTTCCATATTTCTTTTTGTATTACTCTATAAAACTATTAATATAAAATTAATATTGATATTCATAGCGTTACGTTTAGGTCACGCCGCGTCTTCTACGTTACCGTATAAAATCCTTACAAATTTTTTATTCAGACAGGACGGTAGCAAAGGTATTGTATAACAGCGACGTCTGTATATGGCAAACGATTGTTTACTAAAGGTGCACACTATCAATCATTCGCGAGTTACCCGCTTCGTAAATACGACATTTGATTAATAAACATTTTGACGTGCGTGACAAGACTTCGACCGCAATAAAAATGTGGCGTGCCAAATCGCTGTTTTATATACCTGTCTGACTCCATACATTCATATAAACGCACACCGGTGTATATATATATATATATATATATATATATATATATATATATATATATATATATAAATGTATCGGTTTCACTTATAATAAAAACGCACTCAATGTGGTTTCGTATAAAAAGATATTCAATTGATATTTCAGAAGGTTATTTACAGAAATCACATTAATTTCCGATTTGTAATTATATGTATTTAGAATACTTGATTTTAAAATGAATCAATGTAACAAAAAATAGTTTTATATACAGGCGTTTTATAAGACTTTTCTTAAAATGAAAAACATTTAAATAGAATCATTCGACTTTCTAAATAATTTAAATATATATTCGTTATTTCCATGAGAATTAATTTTCAAACATTATAATCAATCATTATTAATATATATATACATATATAATCGATCTATAGAAAGAGAAATATAACAAATTGAAAACTATATATATTTGGGAAAATGCATTAACACTAAAAAAACATTTTAACACAAATTAATTTTCACTTCTAACACCACATGTTATAAAGTGCTCAATAATCATTATTTACGTTGTTGTTGTTTATAAAAAAAAATAATAAAAATGCTTTGACGATAATAGCATTATCATTGAAATGCATATTAGCAAATTGTTGTTATAAACAACAAAGTGAACAATTGGTGACTATTGAACACTTTAAACCATATTGTGGTGTTGGAAAAATGAACTTTGTCTTCACAAAAGCACTAACATAGCTTTCTCAATGTTTTTATTTTTTATAACTTATTTATATTGTTAAAAAAGCAAGTTCGAGAGTCGACGAGAAAAGTAAGTACGGGGTGAATCCTCCTAGTTTAATTACATAATTAGTTTACTTATTCCATCGCAATTAAGATTTAAATAATTTTAAAGTCAATAAATTTATATTTTCATACACAAGCATTATACACTGTCATAACTTGTAAATTTTCAGTAGAGATAGAAATACTAAAAATAATTTTCAGATTTTCTTACAAGTCACCGATATATATTCAAATTTAATATCTATATTGTTTACAAGATGTGGGTCACGATGTTCATGTGTACTAGTGGAACAACGATTCTCTACACTACTCATATATTTAATATATATATATATATATATATATATATATATATATATATATATATATATATATAAACGCACATTACATCGACCTCCTCGTGCAGCTTATCAGCTTCACTTCGCGGGAGATTTCCTTCGTGCATCTCGCTCATACAGCGCGCACGTTCTCTTTTTCTCAATCAGAACTCGTCATCGACATTAAATAATTCACGTGCCCGTAAGTTTATTACGAAATTTCGATTTGGTGCGTTGATTGATGGTGTTTTATGTTACTTTCGATGTTTCAGGATAAACTAATCGGATTTATTACACGAATATTTACTTTATTATTCTTTGTTGTTGGGGTCTAGCTTCCTATTTTAGATTACTAACAATATTGCATCTACATTTATACGAGATTTTATTTTTTAACAATACTATTAATATTCTTAATGAATATTTTTTTCGGAATTTATGAATAATAATATCCAGTGAGTGATATTTTATATATATTAATAAATAAATATGAAATAAAAAATATTGTATTTTTATTTTTTACATATAATGGGTTTTTAGTGTTTGAATAAATAATTTAAAATATTTCTCAATTATAATTACAAATATTTCCTGACATGAAACAAATTTTGGTAATAATATAATTATTTATTTTTTCCAGAGTATTTAATTATTACTTAGACAAAATAAGTACTTTAAGAATATGGTAATGAGAGGAAAATAAATTATTTTTTTGAATTTAAAAGTGATATTAAATATAAAAAATGAAAAATTTTCAATTTTTGACAATATATATTTTATTAATAATATTTTAGACATTTCAAAAATAATTTAAATTATTAGTAATTAAATACTTTATTTTTTCAAACTTCAAATATATACAAAATGAGAACATAATTTTGATTTCTTATTTTCTCCTATGGATTTATTTTAATAATTTTTTGTTTATTTTTGTAATTATTAAATTATTGTTAATAACAACATATCTTTTAATCTATCTATATCAATTTATATATATATATATATATATATATATATATATATATATATATATATATATATATATATGAGAATTAATTTTAATGCAAAATCAAAATAAAATACAAGATATTATATTGGTTACAGGGAATAGACGAAAAAGAAAAAGCATTTGTAAATATACTTGATTATTAAAAATATTTTATATTAAGGTTAAAATGTTTATATTATTATTTATGGTCGATTGTAGTCAAAAAAAATTTGTACTTCTTTTCAGAGAAATTTTATAAAATCGCATAAAAAATAGATAAATTAAAATAATTCTAAACGAATATATTATGAATGTAAATAAATTTTATAACAAAATTTGAGATTTAAAATATTTTTGAAAGATTTCTATTAATTTTTTGATACAAAAATGTCTAAGAATTTTTTTCAGTTGTTCTCAATAACAAAAAGATTTGACGAAAAAGTATTACATATTCTATTGTCAAAATTTAAAATTGAATTTTTTTCTCAAGAAAATAATGGTTGAAATATATTATTAATAATGATTTTATTATACGATTATTAATGTACTATATAATTAATACTGAAATTTGTATTGATTTTAATAAATTTTAACATATTCATTTTTTAAAATTTTGAATCATCATATTTTTCTAATAAATTTTCAATTAGTATAAATGTATGAAACACATAACACACATACTTTTGTATATATATATATATTAAAAATTTGTTATGTTGACAATGAATTTTGTTATCTACCCCAACGTAATTTTAAATATTTAAAAATACGATTATATTTTTATTTGATATGTTATTAAATAATATATATATATATATATATATATATATATATATATATATATATATATTTATCTATGAATAATATGTATGTATGTATATGTATATATGAGTTGGTATGTACACATCGAGCAGTGGCGTACGTACATACGCAGCAGGATAAACCATCAAGAATCACAACAACTTTAACGGTTTCCGTTTGAAGAGGACTAACAGGCACATTTCTCGGATGGTAGATGAGGATACCGCGAGTTGGCAGCGCAGAGACGTAGGTCGGGCGGACGAAACGAGGCCCGTGTCGCCGCGGCAGGGATGAGTTTCGCACCGACAACTCGAGAAGGGTTGAAATCGCGGGGCGGCAGGTTATGGGACGACATCGGTACGAGGAAAACGGGTGGCGACGGCGACGGGGCGGGCGCTGTTAAGGCCGTTACCGTCGCTCGTGTAAACTGCACTAAATTATAAAGTTATTGCGACAGCGGAGATTCGCAGTGTTGATAATATGATGTTGCTTTAATTAATCTAAAATATATCGCTCGGGCCACATACATACACACTACCACCATCGCCATCACTACCCTTATATATATATATATATATATATATATATATATATATATATATATATATATACATGTATGTATACAAGTATGTGAATGTAATTATATACGGCAGTAAGGTATGTGTGTATGTATGTATGTATGTGTATATTTTATATGGTATGATACCTCTTCGAGTGCGAGAGGTTAGAGATGATGGGATTTAATGGGTGTATAGCGTTGGTCTTAATGCGATCATCGATCTATATGATCGTTGAACTGCTATCACTATTAGAGTTTGTACTGTTCATTGTTTAATCTAAGTTTGTCTAAGACGGTGGTGTTTCACAAATAGATGGAATGTTTGCTGTGTAGCCTAGCCGGAGTATTCGAGAATATCTTAGACGTTTTGAATTTATTGCTTTAAAATAATAATTTACATTACGAGAGATACATTATATCTACATCAGTAACCGCATTTCAACCCTTTCCACACTATTATTTTTTTGACGAATGGTTTCAATTTAATATGAACACATCAATATAATAGATCTAGTACAAACGAGGTTCGATAAAAAAAGGAATTGAATTTGACAGTTTTATGCGCATAAAATACTACTTTTTGGTAAATTATAAAAGATTTTATTAACATGAAAGACATTCCTAATATGAAACAAATAATAAAATAAATCATTCAAGTAGAGGAATTATAATCATATAGAAATTTAAATTTCAATCATCTATTATATTCTACATTATATATATATATATATATATATATATATATATATATATATATATATGAAGAGAGAGAGAAAGAAAAAAAGAAAGAAATGTATGAACCATAAAAGTTAAAATTATAGAAATATTTTTTATTTAATTTGTATTTTGAAACCTCGTTTTTTTATTTACATCTCTATTACTAATTTCTATAGAATAATATTTTTGTGAGATTATTCGTGTTTTTAAAAATATTGATATCA
Source organism: Neoneuromus ignobilis (assembly GCA_029203775.1). NCBI lineage: Eukaryota > Metazoa > Arthropoda > Insecta > Megaloptera > Corydalidae > Neoneuromus > Neoneuromus ignobilis. The sequence continues at coordinate 4,610,848 of CP092090.1, read as the reverse complement.
AAAATTATACACAATATAATATAATAAGGTTTTTCAATAAGAATGTCAAAACTTTGACAGCTGGTGACAGCCATGTTTGATTTTTTAAGCTCATTTTAACATTTCAACTCAGTATAATTTTTCAAATTACCATAGAACGTTCAACACTTCAACAACTTTTAGAAATTGTAAAAACTTCAACAGAAATATTAAAACAAAAGTTTAATGAGTCCATTATTATACGAAATTGACCCATCAATTGGCCACCAAGATCATGTGATCTAACTTCATTGGATTATTTTCTGTGGAGTTATGTGAAATCAGTGGTTTATGGAATTAAAAATATACTTTGAACGTGTAATTCATGAAATTGGACCACAATTATGTGAAAGAATGATTAAAATTTGACTAAACTATTGCACTATGACAAGTGAAATCGTGGTGGTCATATGAGTGAAATTGTGTTTCATCATTAATGCCATAGATTATGTTAAAAAATATAAAAAAATAACTAATTAATTAAATACTTTTTATTTTATTTCCATTTAAACTTCTGAAGCGTTCGTTGGAAAACCCTATACAATATATTGTATATAAAAATGTATTTATTGCATTATTTTTAATATAATCACCTAATATAAAATTATCAATAAAAAGTCATTGACTACAAAAGTTTCTTAGAAGAAATACAGAACTAATTTATACATTTTTTTTAATAGAGAATAGGTTTACTGCTGCGCTATTATTTGATTCTCAGTAGTATAATTGTACGAATACAAAACGAACTCAGTTAATAAATAGTCGACACGTCCGTTCCTCTGCACAATATCGAATATAAAAATAATACAATCTCATCGATTCGCAACTAGAACGTCAGTTAATTTAGTGCGCTGGATATTGCTGAATATTTAGCGTGTAAATCAGCACACACGCTGGTGCACGGTCACACGTATAATTATATCAAGAACATAATTCTATTCTACACTTTAGAGCGTGCATTCTATTAAAAATTGCAGCTCTTGGCGCCACGTGCTACCGCCGGTGATAATTTTTCGAAATAAATTAAAACATTAGACGGTGTACGCGCAATAACTGCAACGTGTGGCGATGTGGTCGGTGGCCGAACGTCCATTGTCGGATAACGGATCGACAACGTCCTCGTCTACACATTTTTTTCAAAAAAAAAAAATGGATTTTACTTCATGTTTAAACAGACATTCAACATTCTATGTCTTCAAAACACACAAATATTAATATAAATGAAATACTCACTACAACACCACAAGATTTTATACAACTATTCAGTTTATCAATTACCAATCAATTTATTTGCTAATATACATTTCTATAAGCATGTTATCATCGTCTAAATGCAGTGCTAAAAAATCTAGATTTTGTAATACAATGCTATGATGATGATTAATGTGTATACCAGTAAATAAACAATAATGATTATTGTATATTTATATAATTATTTTTTTTGATGATGGAATGAACAATTCACTTAAGAAAAAGTGAATTTTCCAGAGTTCAAGAACAAATAGAGAAAATATTAATTTTATATTATATTTCAAATTATCATATTTGATTTATCAGTCCACTTTTAGATTTTGTCTATTTTAAATTTTATTATATATTTATAATTAATATATATTATTTAATTAATATTATCAAAAGTGCACTTTAAAAACACGTTTTTATTATATTCACTACATATATATACAAGTAGAATCGATGAAATGGATATATAGCAAGAAAAGAAAAAAATAGATAGAGAAAAACATTATGAAAGGGCAACAGAGACTCATGAAGATTTTGTTGATAGTGAAATTTCATTTCTTGAAATTTAACTATCAACAAAAGATTAACTGCTGCACCATCATCGTCAGTATGGTGGTGTTGGAGTAAGTGATTAATTTGTGTTATAGTCATTGAAAAACTTATTTAATTTTTAAATATTCTTTTATTAAAAAAATTCCAAAAATCCATTTAACGACTTCTAATTATTCACGAGGGTACAAACATTCATCGAGTATCAAAATCCTAATACGCATTTGACATCATATCCGACAATTGCTCTGTACCTATTTGTTAATATAAAAAGGGCTCGTCGGTCCACACAATCAGTCGCTTGACATACGACGACTGGACACACAATAGGGATGAGAATTGTAATGTTTGACACCTTGCTCGCAATAAAATGTACTCCACTCTGTACCCTCCACTGCACACATATGTGTACGTACGTACGTATTTATTTAAGGGTGGCGGTGGTCACAGAGGGGGGTAATATACTTTATACTCTTCACGTTCGGCTAACGACCGAAATACATACACATATATGTATGTATGTAACCATCGCGTACACAAAATTCATTTCACCCCATCCGATGTAAAGAGGGTACACGCAGCACACAAGGATTGACTGTTGTGATCATTTGGTAAATAATGAAGCTAGCAATAATCTGCCAGAAAGTTGATACTGACGATTACGAGGGATGTGATTTTTTCGATTATTTTTTTTTAAATATCATTTTTGTTTGGGTATCGTTTTATGGATTTTTCTTTGACTATTTAACAGTATTCATTGCTTAATGTCGTCAATTTAATAACATACCTTCGTGACATTTTCATCGGTTCAATTTATATTGATTTTTTTATTTAAATAAGATTTTTTTATATATTTGATATCATTCGTTTATAATAAATATGATATTTATTAATTACATATTTTTGATTCATCTGTTAAATATTTATAAACTAATAAAATCTTGTTTTATATTTCTATAGTTTTAACTAGAGTTTATATATTTTTAAAATCAAAAAACTATTATTTTTGAAATTCAAATTAAATAAATAATTGTTATCAAATTTATTTTGATATTTAAAAAATAAAAAAAGGAATACCTTCATAAAAAATTTTTCTTGCCCATAAAAATTATATTAAAATATCAAATTTAAATTTCTTTAATAAAAATTAAAAAATTCCTGAAATCTTTTTTTAAAAAATATGGATAAAGTGTCTTAAATTAAACTCTAATAAATTTATTATAAAAATATTTTAATGAAAGACAGTGTTGAATTTTATGAATTTTAATAATTTTCATTACATATCAAAAATTATATAATTTTTAATTTAAAAATATAGCAATAATTTCAATTCATAAATTAGTATTTTTTATTCAAAATTTGTATTCAGTATTTTATAAAACCATTGGCTTAAAAAATTAGTAATATATTTAAGATCAAGTAAATTTGTCAATAAATAAAGTTTATAAAAGAAATAATCATGTATGGAATTTTTACTACTTGCATAAAAAAATATTTTTAAATAATTTCTCAGAAAGCTATTTCTGAAAGAAAGATTGAAATTTTCATATTTTCTATTAGCAGTTCATTTTTAAAGGTATTTATTGAAAATAAATAAAATGTCATTTTTATTACCAAACATTTTTAATAAATTTTAAATATGATTAAAATCTTGATTAATTGAAAATTATCTAAATACATTTCATATTTGTTCTATAAATATCGAAATCCAATCTTACTTCTTTAACCTTAAATCTTTTAAACGTTTTAAATAAAAATTATAATTTGTGTTATTAAATCGAGATTACAATTTGAAAATCAATTATAAAGTCAAAAGTTTAAATTTATTTTTATAAAATATCACATTTTGTTACACTTAATAATAATAACTCGAATACTTAATGTTTTTTTCATATTGACATTGATTAAATTGTATTTAAAAGATTAAGCATCTGACTAAAAATGTAATATTCTCAATTTATTTTATAGTATCGAAAATTTGATTATATACATACATAACAACGTTCGCCTATTCTTTGTTGCAAGTATATACACATGTGTATGTTAAAAGTATAAATTCCAAAGTCATGCCACATGACCAAATGACCAGCGACGCAAGCGACTGAAATAACACATCAGCAAGATCAACCTAGCAAATCCTAACAGACTGAAGTGAAGTCGAAGTCACAGCCAAATATTGGACAAGTTTAATCCAAGTAACTGGCCCATTACATCACCCTTAACAAATAGATGAAGAAGGCTAGTGCGATTGTAAATAAAGGGATTAGTGTGAGGGCGTACGATGGTATGGGGTTATATTCGGACCATTGGGTGGTGGGTCGACGACGTATATCGCCACCGCGTTCTGTATAGAACTGCGCGTCGCGGCGTTACGACACGAACAGACGATACGGATATGCTACGATAGTGGACGTAGAGAAGAGCTCACGTGTGGTATATGGACATTGTCTCAAAATGGACGCTGCAAATTGAGATGGAAATGGTAACGGAGGGATTTGAATGTTTCAGTGGCGGCAGTGATGCTTTTTTCGAAGGATGGAAACGTTTTTGTTCAAATACGTAGGTCAATGGATGCTTTAATAGTTGTATTTTATTTTTGCTCTCTACACGAAATTAAAATCAGGGAACAATCAATAGAAGCACACATTTGATTTAAATATAACTTTTATACATAAATAAATATCTAAGCACATACAATTTTCTGTAATTTTATCATTTGTAATTTATTTAAACAATAAAAAATAAATAATTACTGAATATAATTAAAATATTGTAGTATTGGATAAATGGTTATTGTAGAAAAATTAATCAGATATAAAAAATGAAGATTTTTTCACAAATAAGATTTTTTTTTGAAAATTTTAAAAATTAAATTTTTATGTTAGTAATTTTTAATATGTCAAAAAAAATTAATAATTAAACTGATTACATTTAGAAAATTTAATTTAATAAATGAAAAAGTTCATTTAAAAATATCTTTTTATTGAAATATTTTTTCTAATGCAATTATTATTTTTTGAATAAAAAATATATTCCTAAATTGACTCGTGCTATCAAATCAAATGTCTATTTTTAAAATATATTTTATTTGAGTCTTATATGCAAATAAAATCGATGAAATGGATATGGTCAGAACATATTGCAAGAGAAGAAAATAGATAAACAAAAATCATTATGGAATAGCAACCATAAGACAGAATCTCATGAAGAGACTCTATTAAAGATGGAGGGATGATATTGTAAAGTATTGTGTAAGTGAGGGTTGAATGAGATTAGCCGTGAACAGGAAATAAGGGAAAAAATCTTGGGGAAACATTTAAGAAATTCTAATGATATTTGATGAAGTTTTTGTCTATCAATAGGCTGATATAAGTTTTTATAATTATATATATTTATATAAATTATATATAAGATTTCTAAATACTTTAATATTTTTTTAAAATACAATTGGATACTCTGGATAATTAATTTTTCATAAAAATGTAACACCATATGAATTCATATTACTTGATTTCATTTAATTATTTTTTTGGTATATTAAGACTAGATTTTATGTATCATTAGGAATTATAAAATCAAATTGAAGAATAATAAAAGAAAAAAATATTTTTTACATTTTAATTTTTGATTATCTACATTATTATTGTAAAAATATACAGAGTCATCTGAATGTGACGCCTTGATTTGTGTTTTATTAAAAAGACACGAAAGAAACTATACACATTCCTATACACCACCCTATACACATGTTTCTTTTTAATAAAACACAAATTTAGGCGTCACATTCAGATGACGCTAAATTTCATCAAATAATCCCAAAAAATTAATAATTTTATTAAACTTGTGTAAATCAATTCTAATAATTAATAAGACAAAATTAGTTCACATATATCTAATGAAATATCATTTTTCAGAGAAAATGTAACATTTTTGAAGAAAGACATTTTTTTTCAAATTGATCTTAATTCTTAATAATTTTTTTACATATATTTTTATATATCATTATTATTTTTTTACATATTATTTATATATCACTTTCCATTACAACACTCTAAATAACTCACTTTATCACTTACTCCAACATTAAAATAATTTATAAAAATTATCAATCATGTTTTATTATATTTTTTTATAAAATTTCATCGTTTTGGAATAAGCAATTCATTTGTATTGAAGGCTTATATAATTTTATTAAAAAATAAATATATATTAGAAAGAATTAATCGCATAAAATATTTTGAAATTATTTTATTTATGTAATATTCTTCAAATTATATTATATTATATATATATATATATATATATATATAAAGAGAAAGAAATAAATGTATAGATTAAATGACGAAAACATATAAATCTGAAAGATTTTTTCACCTCATTGAAAATCATCAACCTACGCACCGTGCATCGTAACGACATATATATAGTATATGTCGAACTCGTGACTGTAGTGGAAACAAACTAAGAAAAGATCGGGCGGTGGTCGGGTGGAGAAAAAAAAAGATCCGAACGAAAATGTGTACGTTGTTGATGGTGAAATAGGGAGGGATTCGAGTACGCGATATGGAACGAGCCTCATCAGCACTCATGGCCGAAGGTGAGTCCCGTGGGAGCATGGCAGGTCAGTCGTGTGATCCCCCGGATACGACGCCGGTCGAAATGTATGGCGCTGTCCATCTGTGGCACCGTCGGGAATCACTCAATAGTCCGTGAGAAATGTGTCTCGGACGCGTTTCGGACGTTCACCGAAAACGGGGAGCCGTTATTGACAGCTTCTGCTGTCCAAAATACTAACACCTTGTGAATCTATGCTACACGCATACCGAACATTTGTATGCATGTGTAACAGTTCGGCTTTGGTGAGTTTTCCAATACGGCGGCGATGGAGTCGACGTCGCCGTCGCGTTCGTCATGAAAAATTAATGTTGCCGAGAGTAAAATTAATATTTCACAACAAAATATCAAACGTTGAACGCCACATCGAATAATGTTCGAAATTTAAGACGCTATTTGTTTTTGTTCAAATATTCAAATAAAAATGATTATCAGAAAAATTATTCGACAAATTCCATTTATCGATAAAAATATTTACAATCGTAATCGTTTTATAATTGAAAAAAATAGGAAAATCTTATTTTGATATTTTATCAAATATTTTATTTTAATCTTTACTTATTACCGAATAAAAATAGTTTATTAACAAAAAAAAAATTATTATTATTATATACAGAGAGAAGTTTTATACAAATTATAATTAATCGATTATTTTACTAATAAACGTAAATAAAATTAAATCCATTTTAATTATTAAAAATATAAAAAAAATATTAATGAATTATCGAGAGTTAAAAACGAATATTTAAAAATTCGTACAAATATTTCGTTTTCATATTTTATGTGTCAAAATATATTTGAGATTAAATCGAAATCTGTACATAACAATAATCTTTCGAAAATCTGTCATCGGCATACGAGACGATCAGCAAAAAATTTATATATCAGGCGAATGAGTGAAAATCATAATAGTTTTGAAATATACGAGCAGAGGTTCTTGTATAGGGACAACAACCTCTCCTCGGGCATGTAATCTGGCATGTATACGGACGACGCCAGGTCCACTCCAGGACGTGCGATAGTGTTGTTTGGCTATGACGGCTCGCTAGAAATTGACCTGTTATCGCCGATGGACTCGGCGACGAGGAAAATTGCGTGCTTATTCGCCCGACGCCGTTATATAAGTACCTCGTCACTCCGGTACGGCAAGAAGCCGCTCTTTATACATAAGATGTATGTGTGTACATACATACATTTATACATACATACATATATATATATATATATATATATATATATATATATATATATATGTACATATGGAATTACACACATATGCTGTGCTGTCTGTAATATGTTATCGTCTTCGACAATGGCCAGCAGGTGACTACCAAGATCATGAACTTCTGACTTGATTATATGGAGTAATTTTTTCTCTATTTTTATTCCAGTCTATTGAGTCTTGTATGTACAAGTTGAAAAAATCTAAAGAATTACGTAATGAAGTTCTTATGATCTGATTATTCCTTCCAGACAATATTCTATTCGTTTTATAAAATTTGTATTAATATTTTTCTAGACTTTAGTATTATTTGACAAATATTTTTAACGCATTTTCATAACATTTTATCTATAGAAATAAATTCATTAAAATAGTGTAGATTAGAAAAGTAATTAATAAAACATAAATATAGTATAAATTATAATCAATAAACTGGATTAAAATAATAAATGTTATTTAACATTTTGGGTAATTTTGTGAGTTATAACATGTAAAAAATATAAATTGATTTACTATTTATAACTATTATATATATTATTTGATAGTGAATATTTTTTGAAAAATAGTACAAATTAATAGCTTATTATAAACATACAAAAAGTTTTGGAGCAAAATTTAAAATATATTAATTTTTCTTAATAAAAATACTTTTTTAGAAAAATGATTTTATTTCTCGAAAAAATTAAGAATGCATTTAATTCAATTAAATTATAAGATCAAACAAGATTTATGTAAGATGTATTATGTATATTTTTATATATACAATATTTATAGTTAAATTGTTTAGAAAAAAATCTAAATAAATATAGAAAAAAAAATACTAATAAAGATATTATTAGAAAATAATATAGGGTCATCGAAATGTGGTGCTTAGATTTGTGTTTTATTAAAAAGAAACATGTGTATAGAGTGGTGTATAAATAAAACCCTATACAAATAAAAATGAAATTGTGAAATTAATTAATCATTAAGAACTGCGAATATATTACTATATATAGAGAGTACTTTTACGTAAGTTTATGAAAAATTGGTCTAAAATAAGTGAAATAAAATTAATTTTTCACAATATTTCATAGTGTTCGGAAATAATTTTGTTATTATCCACGAACGGATGTTCAACGATTTTCTTGCAACGACATGAGAAATATATCTTTACCACGTCAGTGTATAAATAAAGACAGAACCTTTTTTGTACAACGATGTGCATAAAATTCACAATGTCAATTTTTCATACACTTCATACATAATACATTTTGTGCAAAGTAAAGAAAACAGTATCGTCAAATTGATATTCCGTCAAAAAGCTCGCCACTAATATCCTCACGTAAACGTGTACCATATATAAACAGCTCAAAAATAATTTTTCGCTCGGCTCTAAAACAAGACGGCTATTTTCATATCAGTACATAAATAAATAATTGAACGGCGTGGAACCCTTTTGTAATGCCGCGGCTTCAACGTCCGTAAATTAACAGTAAGAGACATACATCCCCGGGATGGCAAACATGAGGAGCGAGCGAGGACTCGATGCCGTCGCGCCGCCACCGTACATTTTGTTGTACAATGCCCAGGTATGTAACAACACACACTCACTCACAACAGTGCGAGTATAGTGGCTGTGTAGCCCCCGTTTCCGTATATACAAGTCTCATTAATAGTTAAGTAAACAAGGCGTTAGTCTGCACTTACCGCGGACACTTGTGCTCGTCTATGTAAAACATCGGATAAATACATGTGTACGTTTATGGTGGAAACAGAGGCGGAGATTACTTGCACGTTATTCGTCTGAAACAAGAGTAAATAATTTAAATTAAGTCATATATTACATTCATATTTATATAATATATGCAACTCTCATTTATGTACATAATAATTAAAATACATATTATTCATTGTATCCATCCACATCTCTGAAAAATGATACAGATCTACAAAATTCTAATTGCTAACATCTTATTTTTTATTATAAAACTAATTATTCAAAATAAATCCAATAATAATTAAAGGCCAAAATGTTCATAAACTAATCGACTTGATATATAAAAATATTTAATTCATCTACATAAAGAATTACTATATATTATATAGGATTATATTATTATTTTACAAACACAATCCAAAAAAATATTAAAAATTCTGCGAATTATAAAATCATATATTTTTTATCAGAATTAAAAAAATCAGTACTTTACGATGACTGTATGATTATCGAAATGTACATTAGCTTATAAACAAAGTGAGTAAAAAATAATTATTGAACATTTACAATATTGTTTGTATTGGAATAAAAAAATATTTATGTAAAAATAAATTCATTACAGTTTTAAAACAAAGTGTGGCCTTTTTATTAATTATCTAATCATTCAATTAAGCTCAATAAATTTTTAATTATATTTTTTTATAATATTATTGATTATAATCAGACATTATTTTCTTTTATCCACTTCTACATGTTTGTTATTAAATGAAAATTCCATCATTAATTAAAAAACTTGAAATTAAATCCAGAAGAAAATCTACCTGAAAATTAATTTCTTTGAATAAAGTTGAGTATATTTTCAGAAACAGGAAAATATTATAAAAAATAAACAATATAATAACACAAGGATAAAATCAATATTATTTTTTTTTTAAAAAACTCAGTCCTTAAGTTATTATTTTCATTAATATTAATATAAAAATACCTGAAATGATTTATTTGTATCTATTATTATTTTTAATAATTATTTGTGTAAAAATATCTCAATTTAATTATACTAGATAATATTAGATATTTTTAATTCAATTTGTGTATAAAAACTATTTTTTATCAACAAACAAAATATTTCTGTTATATAATTTATATAAATTGAAATAATTCTTAGTGAATATATTAAGATCAACTTATATTTCAGTAGTTACTAAACATAAAACTTAAGTAAAATAAAGAAGAAATAATTTTCTTATTCCATTTACTCATATATATAAAAATATTTTTCTAATAGACTTAATATATTTCTAAAAAATAAATTGTATAAATTAATATTATTTTTAGTAAATACATTAAGACCAATTAAATATTTCATTAACTACTAAACTTAAATGAGGTAAAAAAGAGAATTAGTTTGGAAAAATAAACTTTTTAGAAGAAGAAACACTTATTGATCATCAATCACATTAACCTAGATACAGGAAAATTAAAAAAAATATATTGATATATGAATCTACAAGTTGTAATTTGAGGAAACTAAGAGAGAAATAGAATAGGAGTAGCAGAAATGTGGATAAGGTTATTAAGTCGAATTGACAGAAAAAGTATCATTCAAATACTTAGAAGAATTATACAAGAAAAAAAGATTTTTAAAACACATAGAAAAAAAATAAAGAGATAAAATTCTGGTATAAAACGATTATTTCCCTAAAACATATTTTAAAATAAACTGTTAAATAAAAATAAGAAGACAACTAAAATAACTTATCTAAGGAAGGTTTTCAAACGAATATATTTTGAATCCTAAGAAGAATTGAAAAAAATAACTTCGGATAGGATGATATGGCTCGAAAGATAATAACTGCTTTTAATAAATGATGATTGAACATTTATCATTTTTTAATTTATTTTATTTACAATATTTATTCCATTTCAAAAATAGATTTATGAAGGTATTTCAAATATCTTTTATGTATGAAGTTATATTTAAATTTAAACTCCTAACAAATAAATTTGTAATAATTTTTTCAATTAAAAAAAGAAAAGTTCTTTTTTATTATACTTTTTTCGGTACGATAACGATAATGTAACATCTTATTTGATGTGTTATCTACTTTAATTTATAAAAACTACCTTGTATATATATATATATATATATATCCATAAAATTGTATATAAACTTGTTCAAATAATATAACAACGCAGGATACGCCGCTGATATAACTAAAACATTACGATGTTGCTCTGCCATTTACCATCAAGCCGTGTCATAAAGAGTTTTGAAGACATAATGAACGTTTAACAGCTTTTGTTGAGTGGTTAATACTGTTTAAATTTAGGCGAGAAAACGCTTGCCTTAATTCGTCTATAGCTTTATTACGTTCACTGACGGAAGCTAGTACACATCCTGCGCGATACATTCCCCTCCAAGTGCTGTAGATCTTATCAGATGTGGAGGATCGATAACGCACATGCAAAAAAGAGTATTTAATTTTGATGACAATACCCATATTTTGATATACATACACACACAAACATATATATGTGTACGTGAATGTGTGTAATAATTCAAATATTCGATCATATATGATTTTTATGGAAATCAAATAAATTTAATGAATATATAGTTTTCTTAAATTTATTTTTTGGTCAAGAAAATATTTTTTTAATGAAAAAATATAAAAAAATTAAAATAAATTCCTTATAACCATTTTTATTTGTTTAATCATTTCTAAATTTTAATTTTCTGTTATTTGTTTCAATAAATAAATTTCAATTAATTTAATTATTTCTCTATATTTTATTCAAAATATTTTTAAAATACTTTATCTTGCACATTAAACAATCTTTTTGTTAATATTTCATAAAAAAAACTATCTAAAATAATATTTGATATTGTATTTTGTATGATAAAAAAAACAATAAATTGACAGTATTTGTATTGATTTTTGTTAGAAGTCTAAAAAATAAGCATGTTTTATAAATATATATATAAATGTCTGTATCTATTCAAGTGTATTGAATCATAAACGTCCTTTTATTTAGAAACAACAAAAACTGTACAATTTGACAGTCCGTTTTGATTTTACGACTACGACGTTGTCACTAAAGCATCTGTAAGTTGAATTTGATTTCGTGTATTTGAATTAAATATTAGAAAGAATACGAACAAGCAATTGTATGCAATTGGCGTGTATTGAACGAGCCACATAAAAACATTATGAATGAGAATCGATCCCATACTCTCTAACTGACAAAACGAATGTCGTAAAAACACGATTAGACTGTAAATATATTTTATTGAATTTGTAAGATTGTAAAACAGTTTGTAAAGTAATAAAATTTAATATTATAATGAATACATTTATTCTTTATGAGCATTTTTTATTGATTATAAACACTGATAAATGTTAATTAATTTATATTTAAATAAATGACTAAGAAGAACACATGGATTTTATTTAATAATAATATATAAATGTTTTTTAAATGTGATAGAACTTTAAATTGAATCCCTATCGAAAGTTCTATAAAAATATTTTTATATACATATATATATATATATATATATATATATATATATATATATATAAAGAATGTTTTTTAAGTTTGATAGAACTTTTGATAGAGATTAAATTTAAAATTCTACCGTGCTTAAAAATCTATATTAATTCAGAATGTTTAAATTTTAAAATTTTATATTAACGATATTATCATTTTCAGAGAGAGGAATAAAAAGAACAATTAAAATTGTTAAATAGTTATCACATGTATTAAAGTAATATCAGAGTGAAAAATGTTATTTTATCACTTTTCAAGAAATATCATCGAATGATCAAATTTGATTCAGAACATTTGAATTAAATCATTCGTTCATTTTCGAATTAATTAAAACTTGTAAACGTACAGATACGTCTTTAAACGATACCGAAATAAAACATATATGAAAAAGTAATATATATATAAAGAATGATATACATATCCATTATTATTAATAGCGGTGTACGTATGTGAAGATGTCACCGTACAGCACAAATGGAGTAGATGCGAGCCGAGTGACCCAATTATGTCCGTTGTAGCAGAAAATGAGTGGTGTTGTCCCGGGGGCGATTCACACGTCGCCATAAGGCCGTCTTGATGACGCTCTTAGCTCACCGAATTGCTTGTTTATTGCTCGTCAACTCATATACATGTCTTAAGTTCATCTCGTATCTCACCTTTGCACTCGTCTTTCATTGTACACTCAACTGTGTAACGTATATAGTCAGATCATCGTGTTTTATACGACTCTTGCTTTTGTAAAGAAGTGTTTGTCGCCGAGACAGAAATGATGAGTGCATGTTTGTTTCATAACATTTATTAAATATTCTTTTATATGTTCTTTAATCATTTACACGTAGTTATATTTTATCAATGTCACTTTTTTGATACGATAATAGGAAAAATGTAGTGAAAACTATTAAAAGATATAAAGTTCTAACTGAAAATAATATAAATACCAAAACTAGATTATATTATTTTATTACAAAAAGAAATAGACGAAGAAAAGAATTCAAATTTTGTCAGGATTTTTTTATAGTTTTTATGAAGAATTGAGAATTTTAATTAAAGAATTGCTTTTCCTATTTTCTATAACAAAATTAAATTGAGAAATTACAAAAAAAATTGGTAACAAGAGGTATGAAGTCTTGAAATTGGTCTTACAATATTTTCAAATAATTCTCTTTAATATAGGTTTTTAAAATCAAATTAAAATATAATTTAAACTAATAATATAGAATTTGTAACCCTAATTAGACATGTTACAATTTAAAAAAAAACAATTTAAGTATTTTTTATTAATAATTTATCTGCATTATTAAATAAAATTTTATAAGTTAGGAGATTTTTTATAATTTTATTCAGAAAGAACATTTTGAAACACTTTTTAGTTTTGATGAAAAAAATAAACTTGAATCGAATTCTTATTTTCAAGAAAATAAAAAATGTTACTCAATTAATTAAAAATATGAATTATTCTATTCTATTCAATAATACCAAGATTTCAACTTATATCAAATTTTCATTTTATTACCAAAATGAAATATATTTTTTATTTAATTAATAAATAAGATTATTGATAAGAAATGTTTGTATTCTTCCAAATAAAATATATAGTATTTTTGAAAAACGAATTTATATATGAAAATTAGTTTCGTTTATTCATAACTTTTATTTAATTAAAAAATAAGGTTATTGATAAGAAATGATTCTATTCTTTTCAATAATACCACCATCTTAATAACTCAATACGAAAATATCGAAAATATTTATGAAAAGATTCCAGACGACGTTCACTCAAGATAATAACTCTGTAGGTGTATTAAAAAAAATTACAATGAAAATATTGTTAGTTCGTGTTTTTTTCATATCACAATTTTCTTATAACATAAATTGACTTGACACTAACAAAGAAAGCTTCCGATGTGTGTACAACGTTCAGTTTATTTAACTTGTCAATCGTTATACGAATTAGTGATCTGACACGGTGTCAACGTAAGATTAACGCAGTCCGCAACGAACTTCCACAAAAACCGTGTTTGTAATAATTAATTTGACATATAAACACATCACGAATAACAAAATGCATAATATTTAGTATGTCTGCTTCATTCTATTTCAACTAATTGAATATTCTTATATACTTTTATAAACTATGTACATAACATATTATATTATATATATTATATATATATATATATATATAAGTGACTTAATATTTACAATAATATTTAAAAAAAATAAAATATCCAAATTACATATATAGAAAAATTAAATACAAATTCAAAATAGTATACTTATTCGTGCAGATTTAGAGTTGAAATAATTTATAGAAGGTGGATAAAATAATTTTGAAAGGTTAGACATAAACAGGTGTTTTTTAAGGGTGATAGAAATTTATAATGAAATAAATTTAAATTTCTATAACACTTAAAAATACCTATATTTATTTATTTATCATCATTTACTATTATTTACAATCATTGAGTTTCATTTATGCTACCCTATATCCTAATAATAATTTAAAATATTAGTAATGTTAAAAAATTAAAAACTGAAATTTATGTATTTAAAAATGTGCAGAAATTAACGTTGAAGAAAAAAATAAATCAAGGCATTTTTTTATTTATTATTTTTTGTGTCTTTAAAACAATTTTATAGCTAAAATTGATAATACACATAGAAAACACATGACTTGACAGAAGTTTTAAGTAAAATATTTTATAAATAGTTTTTTTTTTAGATTATAGAATTTTAGAACATTTTTAAAAACAAAGAGAGACAATTATAACCAATTGATTATAATTTAAAAGACAAAACCTTATTCATATAAAAGTTAATATTTTTATAAAATTTAAGAAGTCATGCTATCAGAAAGCACAAAAAATTAGATTTTTTGATTTTGACATTTTCTGTAAATATTTATATCTGGAGAATATTCTCTTAAAATTTCAAATTAATTCGATAAAAATTGATGGAGACAGAAGCAGATAGAGATATATGCATGCTCTGCTCAAATATGTAATAGGTAGTGTCTAAACTAGTTTTGAAACTTTAAACGCGTTTTTCTAAAAATCGCATTTTCAAAATCGGTGACCAAAATATTCTAAAACTATATCGATTTATTTGAAATATTTCAAGTTTATTATAAATACAAAAAACTAGTTCTTGAATAAAAGATTTTTTTCGCTATATATATTTTTTATTGATTGAAAACAAACGATTTTCTTATCAAAAATCGAAATTTTAAATTAAAATATTCGTCAATTTGTTCCAAATCAATATTTCAAAAAACTGATTGTTCAAACACTACATAATTCAATGTATAAATAAATATTTTTTTTTCATTTCATACGATTTAAATCTGAGCAACAATTATCAATGCAAACATTTTTTTTCAAAGGTTGTACAAAAGAATGACAATATTTATTTTATTTTTAAATATTTTTTATTCAAAAAATTATGTAAACTTCTTTTAAATATATGTTTTTAGATACCCAAACATTTGTTGAAAAATGTGTTATAATTCTTAAAAAAAATCCCAAGTCACTTTTTTCGATCTCCTAACTAAATATGGTTCCTTAAAAATATGGTAATTAACAAAAAATATGTACAGAGATTTAATATTATTTTTTATAATCAGTTTTTTATAATATCTTTCCAAACAAAATATTTAGTATTCTCAAAAATGTATTTATATATGAAAACTAGTTTCTTTCATTCAGTGTGTATTTTTTATTCATAACTTTTATTTAAGTCCGGTTATTTTATTATAAAAAAGTAATAATTCTTATTGAATTTGTTATATCAATTACAGTATATGTGTTAGTGTATACATACATATGTGTACATATAAGTCTATATGTGTATACAAACATTATAATGTAGAGGTAGAGGTATAAATGCGTTTGCGGTCGGCGATATTTAGCCAACGACAAAGTTACCCGAAGCTATACGCTTTTATTAGATATATCTTCGTAATTTATTGCTTAAACGCTACGACGCTAACATGTCACATTACAGATAAAGATTAACGCAAGTGAGGAGAGTGCGTATCGTAGCGCAGCGTTTGCGTCATGGACGCACCGCGCTCTCCGCCGGTGCCATGCGGATGGACATGGGGTGACAGTCAACCATTGCTCTGACATCAACCCTGCTGATTTATGTCATTCACTATGTGAACGCAAATGGTTACGCAATTGGCGACGGGCGATGACGTTTCGAAAACGTGTCGAAATGGATCTTAAAACATCTATGATCGCTGGTTCATTCATTAACAAGTAATAACTGATTAGGTTAATAGATTATAGATATATTATTACCGTTTAATATTCGTTTTGATATTGTAACAAACTCGTCATAACATAAATTAATCATTCACCCTAATTCCATACGATTTTATAAATATTCCATAAAGTTTTATTTCTAGAAAAAAAATATATTTTTTTAAAAATTGAACGGATTTATTTATATTTGACACAAATGAATTATTATCCCAACATCATAAAATATTCAAAAAAATATTCAAAAATTACTTATTGTATTTTTTTATACAAGCTGATACGCATTTCAATAGCAATATCATTATCATCAGAGCAATGTTATAAAATTTAAACAGTTTTTTTATTAAAATTACTATTTTTTTATTAAATACTATTTTATTATTCTAACCTTTATTCAAGGCATTAGTTTCAGCTTCCAAGAAAATAAAATTAATAATAAATAAGTATTGGACATTTTTATAAAATCTTGTAGTATTAGGAATGAATGATTCATAAGTAATTAATTTGTAATTTTCTTCTAAACAAAATTAGTTTGAAAATTTGTTATTTACTTTTTGTAATTTTTACAATTAAAAAATATTCATCGTTTATTAATTCTAGATTTCATTACTGATTTTCAACCTCTGTTTTGAATATAAAAGAATTTTATTGACTGCATATTAATGAAACATTAATTTATATTTTTTTAATAAAAAAATTAAATAACCGAATTAAAAATACAATATATTTACACAAATAATTTTATATATTTTAAAAAATTAAAAAAACTTTATGCGCAAATACAGTAAATTTATATGACTGTTCTCTTTATTTTATTTATATATATATATATATATATATATATATATATATATATATATATATGTATATATATATAGGGTGTTCCATTAGGAACACACAACTTAGATTTTAAATAAACGTATCTTTTTTGAGTGAGTGTTGATTTTTTGAGCAATAATGAATGTTTGCTTCTGATAAGACACCCTATATATATTAATCATTATCAGTCTTCTTATATTTACTACTCGATGAAGGTCTCTCCAAAAATTTGTTTCTATTGTTCATTATTTCTATTTATTTTCTATTTTTCTAATTGTTTTTGACACGTATATCTATAATTCTGAGTTATATTTTTTTAATTATTTCGAAATCAAAAATATATATTTAATATTGTTTATTTTGATTTTTTATGTTTAAGCCTATAGTTAAAAGAAGTTTAAGGTCAATTATAGAAGATAAGTTAAATCAAAATAAGTGACTAAGATTACATTATTAAAAAAATTAAAAATCGAAAAACTATGTTTCATTGCCTTTGATAAAAATATACAGATCATATTAAATAAACACTTCTTAAGCAGGTCGAAATTTTCGATTTAAGTATTAGAGTATTTTGAAACTGTGGCAAATTGATTTTTTATTCATAACAAAAACGCTCTGACGATGATGATATTGTCATTGAAATGTGCATTAATCTATTGTTGTTATAAACCACAAAGTGAACAATAAGTGAATATTGAATACATTATAACATATTGTCGTGTTGGGGGTGAAAATTTATTTATGTTAATGTTAGGGTATGTTTCAATGTATTCGA
This sequence comes from Neoneuromus ignobilis, assembly GCA_029203775.1. Taxonomy (NCBI): domain Eukaryota; kingdom Metazoa; phylum Arthropoda; class Insecta; order Megaloptera; family Corydalidae; genus Neoneuromus; species Neoneuromus ignobilis. The sequence continues at coordinate 4,592,096 of CP092090.1, read as the reverse complement.
GTCTATTTTATATTCTATTTATTTCCTCAATAAATATTCAAATATATATAATATATACCCATATTAAGTCTGTAATATTGTGAATAGTCAAAGATAAATATGTCTTAATGTATTTCTATTTGAACTGTCTTTTAAAAACTAACATCTGTAGGGCATGAATTTCGAGAAATTCGAATGTCGCACATTTCTCGTACAAGAATCGACACGTATTTCCCATTCGATACGTCACTAGGAAAAAAGACTTGTATGTACATATATATGTACGAATGTATGTGTATGTGTGTGTAGTAAGCAACGCGATTTATATACACAGTTGAATCCTTTTATATCGCACATTTTCCCCTACAATACACAATATGCATTAACAGCAATAAATCAATTTTATGGTTTTGTAAATCAAACTTGCTTTTAATGGGCTTCCAGCACCGTTCATGATCCATACATTATGTATGACGTGTTTGGCATTCAGTCTCGAAATCACACGATATCACATGTCATACTTTCTCTATACGTATGTGTGTGGAATATGGTCGATGTCGTTCAAAATCGTTATAATTACGTTCTTTTATATCCCGTTGTTGTGCGAATTAAAGATGTGTAATACGCTGTCGATTTAAAATATTTTCAAATGGTTCAATACTTTGTTGAACTGGCGAATATTTAAAACGAGTTCATTCAAATCAAATTATTTTTTTTGCATATTTTAAAACAGAACAATTACTTTTTGGAAAATACAAACAGTTTTTATATTCGTCGAATTCGGAATGATGAAAAAATAAATAAATTTATGAAGGAGTTCAAATATTCATAAAAATTTAATTGATGTATATAACATTTTTTTTTTAATTACGTTTTCAATCTATTATGTGATTTTATACCATAGTATTTAAATCATTTTGTGATTATCATATAATCAATTTATTGATTAGTTTATAGTTTAATAAATAAAAAATATTTTTTTTATTCATAGTTATTGAATAACAGATAAATAATATTTTAAATATGAAACCTAATATTTAATATTCATTTTTTTACACTTTAAAATTAATTTTCACTAGCAAAAAAAAAATAATAATTTCCAAATATGATTTCAGTTTCGATTTCATTTATTGTTTTTTTTTTAAAAAAAAAAAACAAATATATTTTCCATTAAAGAAATTTTATGATCCTGAATTTAATTTTTTAAAATAACATTCTAATAATTTATATAAGACATTTTTTAATAAATTAATTTTGATTCTATTTATTTCACAAAAAATATTTGAAAAAATTGTTTATAATGAAGTAAATATTTTCTTAAATCAAATATATAATTCCTTTTATTTTTTATTTATCACAGTTTACTTGTTCCCTTCTTTTAAATTAATAAAAAATGTTTATTCATTATTATTAACTTATCTTTGAAAATTGTAAGATATTAAAAAGTGAAGGTAATTACTTAAAATAATTTTAAATTATTTTCAATAGTATTTTTAAAATTATTTTTTAATTTTAGTTATTCATATAATGTGAGTATAAAGATATTTTTTGATTACTAAAGTTACCAAATAGAGTATTAATTTTGATAATAATTTAAAAAATGAATAAATAATTTTCATAAGATTTTCTTTTTAACCTTTGTATTAAATTCAAATTTAGGTATTATTCATTATGTTTTATAAATATATTTCCTTATATATATATATATATATATATATATATATATATATATATATATATATATATATATATATATAATAAGAGATATAGAGAGAGAGAGAGAGAGAGAGAGAGAGAGAGATTTTAAAAAATAATGCAAGAGTTTAAGAAAAATTGATTTTAAATTAATAATCAAGAGAATTATTTCAAATTGATTTCCAATAAAATATTTATTCTTAAATTTTTTTTCTCGTGTTTTTCCTTCAGTGAGTGACCCTTTAATTATTGTGTGTATTTATATAAGTTTATGTGTGTATATGAATGAAAGAGAATGTATGAGTGTTTCGGTGTATATTCCACAATATTAATGTATCTATCTGCATCGATCTCTGTGCGAAAAAAGAGCGACGGAGACGTAATCTCCATCCCGACACAACGAGAATGAGTGAGCAGTATATTTTCGCTAAAACTTTACTTGTTAATTCATCAAAATGATTTATTCCAGAATACCGAACCTCTTTTGTTTTGTTCAGTCAGTCGCTCGTGTGCTGTTCCAGTCGTAGCTGATTCCAATGTGTTTTTTTTACTGTTGTATGTATGTATGTATGTATATACGTATGTATGTATGTGTGTGTTATATATTTTAACCGGTAATTTAAGACATGATACTGGCGTAAATTATAAAACTTATGACGGAAAGCCGATATATTAAGGGGAAGAATGGCCCCGGCCGCGGGCGGAATCGGTTACGAATCGGCGGGACGCTTGGGGTGGCCCGCACGTCTCCTAGTGTTGTGTAGTGTAGTTAGTGATTGCTACAACGCGGGCGACGGTGCCTCGCGAAAGGCGGATGGGACCCGTCGGTGTATGTATGTGGGGATAATTTAATACGTCGATTTCCTTTCTCTGTTTCGTTGTCTGTCGCACTTCAATGTAATAAATATGTCCACTTTTATAATTTGTTATTTGTTCAGTTTCGTTAATTAGTTATTTCAGTGTATTTATGTACGTATATCAACGGAACAATATTAATAATGGTTGATTTTAAACGAAACCCTTGTTGTTTGACAGTCGTTGTAATGTGGTCTATTCTTAAATCATTTTGATAAATGGGAGACAGTTTAATCGAGATTTCTGAATTTACTTACATTATATTATTCCTTCATAAAATAATCACATATTATTAATCAAGTTTCATTCATTTCTACACGCATTTACACATACACACAAATATATATATATATATATATATATATATATATATATATATAAGTTTTGGAAAAAGCCTTCATCCATCAATGGATACACTGATGACTACGAGATATACTGATGATAACAATGACACACACACAAGCATATATATATATATATATATATATATATATAATCATTTCTTAATATCTAAAAAAATATATTTTATTTTCATTTATAAATTTTCTATTTAATTCTTCATAAAATAATTTTTTTTTGGAAAGAAAAAAAAATATCATATGAAACCCAGTATTACCATTATTAATATTTTTTATAAAAGATTTCTAACAACATTAATCTGTTGAGTTATTTGAACATATATAAAACTACACTTTTGATTTTTCAACACGTTTATAATTTCAATATGAATTTATTTACATAACTCAAGACACTTTCAATTTTTCTACCAAAAAAAAACTGTTCAAAATTCATCAAAGTATTTAATTTATGTAATATTTATAAAATGTACTATTAACGTCAGCGAATGCCTTCTGTACATTGTAAAATACTAAAAGAGAAAGACACTATTTGCCATACAGCAACATCAAGGCCTTCGTCACGATTCTACTATAAAGAAACATTTAAATACAGAAAAAATAAGCATTTAATTTGAATACAATAGATGTCAACGTATATGTCGTACGATATTCAGCTATACACACACACACACACACACACATGCATATATATATATATATATATATATATATTTATATAAAAATGTATATGTTACTACACTGTTATGTTTATTATTGTTGAATATAAAATTCGTCATAAATTTCAACTAAATACTTGTTACTTTCATATCTACCACCCACGTATGAACTTTAAAAACGAGATATCTTATTTTTTATAAATTGCATTTCTATCTATATTTTAATATATCGATATTTACAGACCTTTGATTATGTTAATTAAAATATTATGTTTTAGGAAGTATGATGATTGTTTTATGTAATCCTTAACTTTCAAATTTAAACGGATGTAAAACGATTTTCTAGTATACTAGAAAATCTACAAATACATATATATGTATATATATATATATATATATATAACTCAAAAATATAATAAATTCCATGAATAGATGAGACAGAGACGTGAGAAAATTCAATAGAATAGAATAAAAAACATTAGATCGCTTGAAATGATAGTTGAATTAATTTCAGAGAAAAAAATTAAATTAACGATTACTGATCTCTTAAAAAATCTTGTTATTGATATATGTAATTAATTCATTTGTGTTAAATGAATTAATTATAGTACCAAAAAAAAGAATATTTATATAACTCAAAATATCGAACAAATATAATGAAAAGTATTTGTTTAAAAGTTTGTTAGTAATTTAAACTCAATAGTCTAAATGAGTTCTTAATCAAACTTGAAATAATTATTTTGAAAAGTTGTGTATAAAAAACTTAAAGCACTTACTTGTTTTATACAATAAATATTTTTTCAATATAAAAAAGTCAAGTTTATTTTCTCTGTTCTGTTTGATTAGAAACGCTTACAAGATTAATATTAAAATAAAAATTTATGAATACATATGAGGACTTTTATTTTCTATAAACATAGAATAAATTAAAGTCTTGAATTTAAAATCATCTATTTTTGGTTAATATTTTAAGATCAATAGAGCTAGTAACTTTTTTTCAAACTAAAAATAATTATTTTGAAAAGATGTATATTAAAAAAAATTCAATATAGAAAAAATATCAAAGTTTAGTTTCTCTATTTTATTTATTTAGAAACGATTACTAGAATAATATTAAAATAGAAATTTATGAATATATATGAGGACTTTTTATTATCTCCAAAAAAAAAAAATTAAAGTCTTGAATTTTAAAATCATTTATTTTTTGGTTAATATTTTAGGATCAATAGATTTGGTGAATTTTTAATAGAACTAAAAATAATTATTTTTTAAAAATGTCTATAAAAAAATTAATACATTTGCTTGTTTCATTAAGCAAAAATTTTTTTTTCAATATAGAAAAAATGTCAAAGTTAAATTCGCTTTTTTTATTTAGCTAGAAACGATTACAACAACAATATTAAAATATTTTTTTTAAAATATATATGAAGATTTTTTTATTATACAAGTTAAACGGAATGAACTAAAGTCTTGTATTTTGAAACCGTTCATTTCTCAAATTAACGAGAGGAGTATTTAATAATTAATTTATTAAATCTCAAGAGAACTGCTTAATTACTTTAATATACCTTGATGATCGAGTATTATTAATAATAGTATTATAATAATTTATTATTTATAATATTATTTTAACTATTTTAAAAGGTTTTCTAATAAAAATGAAATAGTGTATAAAAATGTTTAGTGGTTTTTATGTTGGAAAAAACTATTTATATGGTTTTGACCTTTGACTCTAAACAGGATATTATGCTGTATTTAAAAGCTAAACTCCCGAAATTATTTAATTAGAAACATAATATTTTTCTTATTTAGCAATCATTTTAATTTATTATAACCGTTTAGTACTAGCTATAAATTAAACACGACGAGACGATAATCCATCGGAAATTGCATTTAAAGAAATTTACTATCGAGATAATTTACAACAAAACCAATCTTTACACATTAATCAAAACAGATACAAGTCGTTTACGTTCATAACCCTTTCGTTACAATGTACATATATCATACGAGAAACGACATTTGGAATATAGAAAAAAAAACAGTAAAATATGATGAAGAAAGAGTATTTCAAACGGCTCACCATTTAGCGGATCGTATAAATTACGAGCAACTGTCAACGTACGCATCGGTCAAGCGGTCAAAACGGCAGTCTAGGCATAGGAAACGACGGAACTATGTACTAACGAGTTATTCTAGAATTATTACAGTAATAATCGTCGTTTGATTCCCATCTCGTCGAAATTTATTGTCTGTGTGTCGCGTGTTTGTCTATCGACGACGACGACGAGAACGGGCTGTACATATCAAAACGCTGTGTGATGTTAACAAGCTTATACACGTACAGTCATTAGTTTATCGATATCTGTCATATACATTCAGTTTTATAAATTTTCTTATTCATTAGTGGATGGCTCGCATACACATACTCGCGTACGTATTTATTATTATTTTTTTCTGTTGTGTCGCTATGTCAGCCGTCTGTGTATCGTCATAATTTTTAATCTATGTGACACTCACATTGTATACATTCATTCCGATCGTACTCTATTATAGTACATGTCAATTTTAAGTATGGACACAGAGTGGGACCAAAATCGGAAACAACGAACTGATCAGATCATATTTTCTATAAAGTTTTTAATAAATTCATGTACTGTCAATTATATATTTTTTATAGCCAAAATATTTTTTTATTTATTCAAATACAGACAAATATTCTCTCTCTCTCTTTCTCCATATATATATATATATATATATATATATATATATATATATATATATATATATATATAATATTGGATCTCAACAAGATAACATTTATGTACAATGAACTTTCAGATTAGAGGAAAATCGAATTAAAAGAAATTGAAATAGAAAAAAATTAAAATTATGAGTTTGGGATAATTTATTAATATTAAAGAGACAATTACAGGTAAAGAGAATAGAACAATAAAAAATGAATGTAAATTTGTAAGTATTCTCATATTGTGAAGTAGAATATGCCTGTTTTTAAAAAAATATTTTGATTAATGCATTCCACCTGGTAATGAAACGTGGATTTTAAATACTAGAATAATTCAGAAACTACAAAAAACACTAAGAAACATTGAAAGATGTATGTTAAGAATGATACGTAAAGTCAGCAAAAAAATGAGTGGATTTGATAGAAACTCAAAACTATGGACGTTTACACCAAAGGTGAGAAGTTTAAAATAGAAGTAGGTTGATAATATGGTATGAAAAGAAAACCACTGATAAATAAAAGAGATTACTGATTGTGAAGTAAGAAAAAGAAGATTAAAGAAAAGATCCATGGAGAGAAAAATAGTTATACAAAAAATTCATTGGAGTTGAATGAAAGATAAATGCATTAGTTTGTTTGAAGTGGAATGTTTTGGGAAGATCTTCATCCAGCAATGGACTAAAAAGACTCTTATTATTGGTGCTGATATATATATATATATATATATATATATATATATATATATATATATATATTCATAAATACTAAATTATGAAGTATATGTAAAAAAAATAATATATATTTAACTTAATTAATCTGATTTTTTGATACTTGTTGAATTTCCTTAAGAAATTATTTTGTCAATTTTGGTTTAGCTGTACGGATAAACTAGTTTTAAACAAATATATTATTCATTCCAATATCATAAAATTTCATAAAAGTATTTGAGAATCATTTATTGCTTTTTTTTCGTTAATATACATTTTAATAGCAATAATTTTATCAGAAATAAACATTTTCTTCAAATTATTGTTAGTCAATTAAAAATAGTTTTTACAATTTGATTTATTTTTATTTATTAATAAAATTTAGAAAATTGATGTATTATATTTTAAATAACCAAATAATTTTTAAAAACTTATTAATTTTTATAGATATATAAATTATTGTAGTAATATTTCAGTGTTAACAAAATTTTAGAATAAAATTGCATAAAAATATAATTATTTTTAAAAGTAGTTTGAATCATTAATATAAATAATTAAAATTGCGAAAATATATTTTTAGTATAAAAACAATACAAGAGAAACTAAAATAAAATATTAAATATAATTGTCGTTTTACAGTTTTCTTGGAAAAAGCAAATAATTTCATTACACAACACTATAACGTAATATTGTATTTTATACAATTAAAAATGTTAATCTCCGTGTATTCGAAAATCTACTTAGGACTCATAATACGGCGGAGTCTTGTTTTCTTTACACGACGACGAAGGTGGTGGTGCTATGTTGTTATATGTGGGGGTTTGAACGACGACGACGAGTGGGTGGTAGAACGTCGACGTGGTTGGAGAGGAAGACTAGATTGGACAAGCAGCTTGTTGGTGACGACACAAGTAGATAATGTTAATGGGATGCCTGTTAGTTCTACCCCTGTAACAGGTCTGCATTGCTTGCACAGTGTAACACCTGAGAACACTCCTCTAGCACTCACTGCCGAGAAAGTATATTGTTTAGTGGATAGTGTAATAATGTATGTGTACCTAGTGTATAGTCGCTGAAGTTTGTTATTTAGTTATGAGGGAGCTTCAAACTTGAAGGCTATTTGTCAACGGAGAACTTGTTCACTGACATTTTGATCAGATTATGTTATATGAGTATTATGTTGCGGCGTAATTTGCTAAACATTTTCAGAACTCGGTTAAACGATCATATGTATTGTAAACATTATAAATTTATCTATCAATCTAACTATATAAATATATATATATATATATATATATATATATATATATATATAACGAGTATATATACTCAGATAGAAAGATAAATTTATATATAAATATACAAGAAAATAAATACATAAACTAATTTACTTTAATGTAAATTTTTTAAAATTCCATTTTACACTTTCAGATAATTAAAATAATATGAGATACTTTTTGATACATGGTTTATACATTTTTTTAAAAAAATACTGAAGTTAACTAAAAATAAGAACTGAGCTTTTTCAACAAAAATATTTAAAAAAAATAATTTGAAATATATTGTTGATAGATGAAATTTATTTTTGTAGAAAATTAGTTATTCGAAATGAAAAAAAATGAATTTCCAATTTCTTATTCTACACAAGAATTTAATTCTGTTATGTGTTTTAATATAGGAAAATTTATATTGAATTAAAATCCTGAGTTTAACAAAAAAAGTTTGTAAAATTTTAATCTGTCATAGAAACTCTAAGACTTTGAATACTCTTCAATCCAATATTTTCAAATCACCACCACCCTTCATAAAATTTTAAAAAAAAACAGATTTTGGAAAAGGTCATTTAACAAAATAAAAATTGAATCCTCTTTACTGGAGTTTCAATTCAGAGTAATAATTATTTTTTTTAATTAAGATCTTTGAGTCACTTATAAATGAATATCTTGCCAAAATTTATTTAGATGTTAACATTATCTTCAGGTAGTTTAAAGGATATAATGAATATTATTAAAGTTACCTGAAGGTAGATTTAGTATCAAAATTAATCATGAAAATATATTAACATAAAAGTGACTGAAATTTCTTAAATAAAAAATGAAGAGAAGAGGTGGTATATTTTTTGCTAAATACCCACATTAAAGAAATGTAATTAAAAAATGATTGTAATTAATATAAAAATATGTTGTAATAAACAATATTCATTGTGTGTATAATTTTATCTGCCTACATGTGAAAATTCTTACATAATTTTTGAATCAAATTGCAATAATACTAGAAACTAACGACACAAACAAATACATATCAAACGGATCAGTGTAGAAGGTGTAACGTACGAATGACAGGTGAAGGAAGGGCTGTGCCGAGCGAGTGTTTTATTTACGTCTCACCCTATAATTAGCGGCCAATAAATTAATGCGAGAGATCTCAGAGAAGTCTGTTCACGGGACGGCCATACGTCCGTCCGTGCATTTGGTCAGCGTTGCGCCGAGCAGCTCCTCTATCACTCCCCCGGCGTTGCTCTCAAATAACTCACTGTCATTCATATGACATAACTTTTAAATATTGATGTCCGTACGTCCCACAATGCATATAGCCAGTTACATAGAGATACCGAGTCTCCGCACCGGCTTCGTATAACAGACTCACTTTGTATATCTCGTTCGTTCGTCGGTTATTATTTTTTTTTTATTTTAGTCTCGCACGATACAGCAGTACGATATCTTTCAAAGAAGCATTTGATAGAATTCGAGATTTTCTCGAGATAAATTTTAATCGATTTGCAATCTAATCAAATTCACAGATTATGAAAAAGTATTTACATTTTTTTAGATAATCCAATAACTTATGATAAATATTCTAATAACTCGACCATGACTGTTACTAATTCACTTCTATTCTAACAAATTACATATCTTGGCAATAAAAGATTTTATCAAATTGCTTAATTTATTTACTACTCTCCTTTTTTTAGAAAAAAATATTGTGTTTGGATGGATGATTCATTATATACAGAGGAAACTATACACATGTTTCCCTAAATAATAACCTACACACATGTTTTTTAAAAAAAATAAAACACAAATATAGGTGTCACAATTGAATGACACTATATATATTTTTTATAAAAAAAAACATAGTACAACAAAAATATTTTATATCAATGTTATCAATCTTACCCACTGTAAAAATCCATCGTTATTAAAAAAAATATTTTTATTCCCTACGAACTTAATAAAAATAAACTAAATTAATCTACATACCTAATACACAAATTATAGTCTTTTAACAGTTTTCAAAAATTTAAAAATGTAAACTTATTGACAATTTTCTTTAAATCTTCATCAAATCTGAGATTTTTTAAATTTTTTATCGAAGTGAACCGACGTTAGATTTTTTTGTACTTCATCATTTTATTCATTACATTAGTTTAAAATATACTATTGTTAAATTTTAAATCTTTATAGAGAAGCTAGAGTGCAAAAATAGCTCACATGTAGAATCTTGTGAACGTTGGGTACCAAAAATTAATGATAAATGAAATAATTTAAATATTATAAGATAATTCTATTGTTATCAACATTGAAAAAAATACATATCACAATATTAGACTAGGTAAATAATAATTTTGATGTTTGTCTGTTTTATTTCCAAATTAGAATGTTTTTTTATATAAAGTATTTTGCAGTTTTTTTAAAAAATACATTAAGTTATAAAAAAATCCTGATTTTAAAAGAAATGGAATTTTTATCACATCCATATAATCATATTTATTATGTAAAAATGAAAAATTGAAAAAATAAGCATATATAAAAATGTAGCAGTATAAATACCATAATAAAACTCTTAGAATATCAAATTATTTTTATATTATTTAAGGAAGATATTTGTTGTGAATAAGAAAGTATATAAAAATTTTTCTACATAGAAATAAAATATTTCTCTACAATTTAATAAATAACAATTATAATTATTAATAAATAAGGCATTTGAAACTATAAATTATATATATATATATATATATATATAAATATAAATTTTAAAAAAACTTAACAGTTAATTTAAAAAATGATTTCAGTTTCTTAGTAAATACATGTCAAAAAAATGTTTTGCTAGATTTTTTTATACTTTTATTAAATAGAGTTTTCCAATAAGAATGTAAGGATATTGACAACTCGTGGCAGCCATGTATGAATTATTTTTAAGCTCATTTTGACATTTTAGCTCAGTATAGTTTGGAAAATTATCATAGAACGTTTAACACTTCAACAACGCTTAGAAATTGTAAAAACTTCAAGACTTATTTTTAAAAAAATAATGAGTCCATTTTTTCACTAATTGAACCCATCAATTGGCCACCAAGATCATTTGATCCAACAGAAATTGAATGATTTTCTTTGAAATTATGTGAATAATTGGATTATGCTGATAAACCACAAACAGGAGCATTAAAAATAGACATTGAACGTATAATTCAAGAAATTAAATCACAATTATGTGAAAGAGGATAAAAATTGAACTAAATCATTAATTCCATAGAATATGCCTAAAAATAAAAAACAAACTAATTAAATAATTTCTGTTTTATTTCCACTTAAACTTCAGAAGCGCTTATGTAAAAACTATATTTTTGTATTTTTAAAAAATATTCGTTTTTAATTGAATTTATGATTTACGATTAAAATTAAAATTTAATTACGAAAATAATCGATCAAAATTTTAATCAACCATTTCGATTATCGAAAATAGGTTCCTATTGATAATTTTTTATATATTTGACAACATTCTCTTTCGATATTCGACATGATTGCAACATCGACACCCATCACAGTTTCATTCCACATCACAATATTGATACATGACTGCTGCATTACTTGGGCGTCGCATTATAATTATAAACGCTATAGATTTATAAGTAATAAATAGTCGATCAGAGCAGGTCACGTAGCAATCTTAAATGAGAGATAAATCACTTTTGTGTTTCAAAGAAATGTAGACGTGTAAATCAATAATAAATCAAGTAACATAACTTTAGATACAAAATATACTGTATATACGTGTGGTAACTTTGAGTAACAATCGAATAAAGTTTATGTACCGTAAGAGAAGAATACAACATTTTCAAAACGTGTTTACATATATATATATATATATATATATATATATATATATATATATATATATATATATAAACTTGTAAAACATGTAAATCGATACAAAAATAAAAAAAGCTAAATGACTAAGTGCGTTGTAAAATGATTTATCATTCATTTAACATCAATTTTTAAACGCTGCAGGAAACGAGACATTATTGAAAATTATGTACGAAGAAAAATACTGTCGAACTGTTTATTTCTATCCCGTTAAAATAACTAATATTCCTTACAAGTTTTCATTACGATAAATAAATAACTTCGTTACGTTTCAATTAGTAATTAGTATTGGGAAGAAGTTATTTTTCGTTTCTCAGCTTTTCTGTATCGTTAGTTTAATATGAAAAAGTTTGTCTCGTTTATTTATATTTCTGTTATGTACGTGTGTTTAGAATTTTCTTACAAGTTAACAAATTTGTTTCCGGTAATTTTTATTGATTTATTTTATCTATGTAATTTAGATGAAGGGAAATAAAATATTGAAATTTAACTTAAGCATATTTAATTTCTGTATATAATCGAAAATAACAAAATTTGATTTTTGACAAAATTTCTATACTGTAAGTTGTGATTTTTTTTTAGGCTACAATTTCGATTTTTTAGAAATGAAATTAATACAATATTTTCTTACACAACGATTATTTAGTTTAAAAATAAACTGTTTTTAGAAAAAAACAGTTATTACTTCATTTTATATATTTTTTTTATAAACGAAAAATGTTTTTTTAAAAAAATATATTTTTAAACTCTTATAAAAATCAGCATATTTTCATTTTAGAAAATATTTTAATTAATCAAATACATATACATTAACTAAAAATAACAATATTTATTTGAAAAATATATTTTTTACCTAAAATATATCTTTTTCTTTTAAAATTATGAAAATTGGTATTTTTCATACATTAGAAGTAGAAAAATATTTTTTTTCTTCAATAAATATCATTCTTTCGATATACAATTGATGTTTTCGTTAATAATAAACCATTATCTATGATTTTAGTGTAAAATAAAACATTTCTGAAAGATTTGATTTTTTGACAAATTTTCCATACTATAGGTCATGGTTTTTTTGAGCCAAAAATATCGATTTTTAAAAAACTGAAAATAATTTCATTTTTTGTTTATACAGCGATTATTTATGATAAAAATATTGCATTTTGAGTAAAACTTGTTAATGGTATTTATTATATATTATTTTAGAGACGAAACACCGAATTTTAGAAAAAATGATTTTTTAATCAATTGTTGAAATTGATATAATTTCACTTCAAAAATTGTTTTATTTATTTATACATGTATATACTAACTTGTAAAAACATATATTTATACAAAAAAAAATTTTTTTTACTAAGTACATTAATTTTTTCTCCAACAACGACGAAATTTATAAAAGTACATTTTTCGTACACTGAAAGTTGAAAAAATAAAAAAATTGATTTTCTCTTTGAAAATGTCAATATTTCTATGAAAAATTGATGTTCTCAACAATAATACGTCGTTATCTATGATTTGAAATGAAAATAATTCATTTTTAAAACTATTGATTTTTTGACAAAATTTCCATACTATAGGTCGTGGTTTTTTTCGGCCAAAAATATCGATTTTTTAAAAACTGAAAATAATTCAATTTTTTCTTTATCCAGTGATTATTCATGATGAAAATATTGCATTTTAAGTAAAAATTGCTGCTACTAATTATTATATATCATTTTATAGACGAAAAACCATATTTTAGAAAAACTGGTTTTCAATCAATTGTTGAAACTGAGATATTTCCACCTTAAAAATTATTTTATTTAATTATACATGTGTATACTAACTTATAAAAACATATATTTATACCAAAAATGTATTTTTGTACTTAATATATGAATTTTTGCTTCAATTATGATGAAATTTTAAAAAATTATACTTTTGGTTGGCTATAAATCAAAAAATCGAAAAAAGAATTTTTTTCCTAATAACTGTCATTATTTCTTTGAAAAATTGATGTTTTCGCTAATAATACATCATTATCTATGATTTGAGTGCTAAATAAATCATTTTTAAATGTTTCAATTTTTTGACAAAATTTCCATACTATAGGTCGTGGTTTTTTCCAGCAAAAAATATGGATTTTTTTGAAACTGAAAATTAATAATTTTGTTGTCTATAAAATGATTATTTATGATAAAAATATTGCATTTTGAGTAAAAATTGTTGCTATTACACATTATATATCATTTTATAGACGATTAACTATATTAAAAAAAAATCAGTTTTGGGAATTGGCATATTATATATATATATATATATATATATATATATATATATATATATATATACTAAATTATAATATCAGTGAGACCAATTAATTTTATAAGGGTTTTTCGGTAAACACAAAAGCTTAACTATCTTTAGTTAATAATTACTTGTTTATTTAATTTAGATTTGGAAATATTTACTTTGTTTTGTTATATCAAAGTTTGTATTTCATGTGTGTGTGTGTGTGTATGTATGTATGTATATATATATATATATATATATATATATATATATATATATTAGAATGCTGATACAGCATAAAAGAACAAAAACATATGTACATAGAAACACACACATACGAGCAAACTATCATCTATCTCCGATCCGACCATCTCATTTTCCTTGTGGCAGTGCTTCTGTTACGCCATCATGCCTGTCCAAATCAAAGATTTACCACACGGTACCGTCAAGAGGCAATAAAACTTGCGGCAATGTATTTGAGAGATCAACGTTGGTAACATCTCTTCACTCCTGCACACATACACGCACACACCGCCGTGCACACGTACACACACGGACGCATACATAGAATGGCGCGTCGTTGCGCGCTCGTGTGTGTTCTTTGAGATGCCGATCCTGCAAACATAGTGACATGGCCATTTAGATAATAAGAGCAGTTTTAGTGCTCGGAATGGCTTTAACAGCTTACGCTTCTAATATCTATGGCTTCGTTGTTAGCGGCCTGCCTATGTTTTCCCTCGACGCCATCGCATCACTCTCTCACTCGTGCACGTCGCTCGCTCGCTCGCTCTTGCGCTAAGAACGAACGAGGCAACCGACGAACGAGCGCCAACCAGCGACGCTTGGAAATCGTCACATTAGCTCAATTCATGCTCTAATATATGTGACAGGAGTTAGTTGAGTCAAAATCTAGTATAATGCAGTTAAATTGTACGTGTACGTCGATGTGACTGTTATTACTTGTTTATGGTACACCGGGGGAATATATATGTATGTATATCTCTATATATATACATATATATATATATATATATATATATATAAATGTATACATATATACGTACACATAGAAACAACTTCGGAATTAAAGCCTATAAAAGATTATTTCGTTAAAGAATCAACGAGATTTGTTAGCAAGTACATCATCAATTGATATACATATTCACCCTAAACTATATTTTCATATATATAAGGAATACTAACATTACGGAAAGATAAGGGGAAAACAAACTATAATGCATGAAAATATGTTCACTTAAAATATTTCTAATTAAAATTGTAATAAATTTCTCAAACACTATTTTTATTGCTAGTACTTTAAAATGAATTACACATGGTTGAAAATTCATATTTTTTAAAAAAAATATCCTGTATTAAATTTATAAATTCAAAATTGGACTAATATATCCATATCATGAAGTCCAAAATATATTTTTTAAAAAATAATTATTATACAAAAGATACGATTAATATACTTATTTATATTTTAATACGAAATAGAACAAATCCATAACAAAATTATAAAATTTGTTAAAAATAAATGAAATGTATCTATTTTATATAATGTAATGAGAAATATGCAAAAAATATTAATTAAATCTTTTTAAATCACATTTAACTGAAAGTTAATCTTTACAAAATTATAATCATTTGATGACTTTTTTATATAAAAATATTATAAAAATATTTTTTCTGATAATACTTAGTATTTATGTTGTAAAATAATTTACTACTTTAAATATTCAAATTATTATGTGCATGTCTTCAATATAAATTCTAAATATTTATTGTACATTTCCTTAAAAAAATATATAATTATTGCTAATATTAATTTTAATATCGATATAACAAAATAAATTATTTTTCCTTTCTATTGAAAAATTGGATTATCATATATATATATATATATATATATATATATATATATATATATATATATATATATATATATATAATTAACTATTCAAGTTATTATCTGTAAACGCAATCACATAATAAGTTAAATACATTCTAGTTGACGTCTTTTTCCACACTGAACAAGCCATGCATTGAAAACTTCAGTTATATAATTTTTCTTACTTATAAGCAGTCTTAAGCATTTGTAAAAATACTATACTGGTTATGAAATTTTACATTAAAGCTAATAGATTGAACGAATATAGTATCATTTATTTCAAAAAATCATAATTATATATATTATCATCCAAATGTGACTCCTAGATTAGTGTTTTTTTTAAAAAAAACATTTGTATAGTTTCTTTTTAATTAAACACATCTAGGCGTCACATTTGGATGACCCTATATAATCTCGAGAAAAACATTTAATCGATATTGATAAATAGTAGAAAAGAAATAATTATCGGCCAAATTGAACAATTTACCAAAAAATTATAAAAACACATGCACATAGAAAGTGATATATAGATTGGTAAAGAACGGATCTATCTAGAGAATAATTATAAGTTAAAGATACATAATGAACTAATAAGATAATTTATTTTCAATAACTTTTATTATCTAATATACCCCCGCAGAAAATTATAAATATTTGGTTTCTTATGTTTTTTTGATCAAAAAGTAAACAATTTCATTAAAATGAAACTAAAAAATAACTAATAAAGCTAGTGAATATATATATATATATATATATATATATATATATATATATATATATATATATATACATGCATAAAAATATATTAAATTTTTAACTTACTTTAATTTCCATGTGTTGTTTCTTCATAAAATTATCACAGATAATACACTAAACACTTATATATTAAATAGAGTTCTGAAACACTACATTTATTCTACACTCGGTTATGTCTACGTATTATAAAATAAACTAGCACAACAAATTCAAACAACGTAGTTCTTTAAATACTATTAAAATGTGTAATATTTTGAAAATAAAATTAACAAAAATATATTATTATTAATAAATTTAAATATATATATATATATATATATATATTAGATAATAAAAATCAATATCAATTAGAACACATTTTAGAATAATTTTAAAACTAGTAAACTTCCTATTGAAATAATTTTCAGGATATAAGTAATTATAAATAAAAATATCTGATGATAGTTAAAATTTTAAAATGCTCTCAAAATTAATATTTAATCAATTTTTTCAATTTAATATATATATATAACAAATTGAAATATGAAAATCAGAATTAAGTTAATGCAAAAAATCTATAAATGGATATAAAAGACTACTTTTGAAAACGTTCATGAATATTATTATAAAAAAAAGAAATAATTCATTAAATACAATTATTACGAAGTTTAATAAATTTTAAACAAAATATTTTAATAAAATATCAAAACTTAAAAACTTTATACACAATATTACATATGTTATGTAGTTAAAATAATTTAAAATAAAAAAATATATTGCTTAATTATTGAAAAATAAACAATATTCCAGTTTAATAATTAATTAAAAAAATATCAATAAAAATTTAAATTCAATTAAGTATTCAAATATTTAAAATAAATCAACTTAATATAAATTCAATTCTATTCACATCAGTAATTAATATTTAAAAATAGTAAATAATTTAATTCAAAAATCAAATAACACTAATTCAATTCAAAACTCAGAAATATATTAAAATATTAAGTATATTGAAATTAATTTCACTAGAATATTGTCAGTTAACCTTGAACGACCTTCTATATGGTCAGAATCCAAATATTTATTCTAATTTATTTAAAGAAATATATTTTCAATTCTACAAATAAACATTTCAATATTATACATGAATTTAAACCTAATTGTAATTTAATTAATTAATAAAAAAATATATTAAAACCGATAAATCGACGAAATTCACAGAGTTTTTAACACACGTTACGATTCTACCGAACTTCAAAACTATACTGGTATTAAAATATGAATACAAAATAATGATCTAATACTTTTCGATTATCAACGAGTCTTTCTATAACAAATAACATTTTATATAATCACACTTTGTTACTTATTTACGGTACAATTGATTACTTGGAATCAGACCACACATTTAAATATATAGAGGGTGGTCAAGTGAGTATGAAAGGTTTAGATATAATATTTACTTCCTTATCATTCAGTAAAATATATAATTGGATAAAATAAAATATTTTGGATTTTGTAATAACATTTTGATATTTAGTTTGAATAGATTTCTTGATATACATACATATATATGTATCCAGTCAGGAGCGTATACTTAATTTTTAATAAAACGCATTTTTTTGAGTGAGTGATGATTTTTTTTTGAACTAGGAATGTGCGTTTCTAATGGAACCACTATTTATACATATATATATATATACATATATATATATATATATATATATATATATATATATATATATTAGGTTGGAAAGTATCTACCTTCCGAATTTTTTTTTTTTTTTTGTACATAGCTGTGAAATTCAAAAACCAGAAGGCATATTTATTATAAATATATATATATATATATATATATATATATATATATATATATGTAAATATGTATATGTTTGTATGTATGTGTGTGTGTATGTACAAACACATATTTATTTAAACTAAAATATAATTAAGATACAAATATATAAAATTAATTTTTCAAAAAATATACTTTGATATATTATCTCAATGTAATCATTATAGATATTTTGCTAATATTATTCATCTTAAACCAAGTTAAAAATATTTTAATTTTTTAAATAATGTAATGATGCAAAAAATTTGCATTGATATTAAACATTAAAATTTAACATAGAAATACAAGTCGACTATTAAAAATTAGTATTAGAATTTGAAACGGAATTTTTAAAAACATTTTTGTCATTTCTCGCTACTAATTTTAAAAAAATACAACAATTTTTTATAAGTTGTTTTAAAGTAAAATCATATTAGATAAAATAAATGATTGTCCACTTACCTTAGAAGAAAAATAATTAAAATTACCTGAAATCTACCACGTTTGTATTTGTTGGAAAATATTTTATTTTTATATAAAATAGAATAAAAATATTTTTTGTAAAAAAATAGTGATTGAATTAATTATTTTTTTAAAAAAATATAAAAATACATGTTAATCAAACTGAATTATTATCTTATTTATTTCTTAACAAAAATTAATTATTCCAAAAATACCTTGAAACAGAAAATTATCAAGACTTATATATCGATATCTGTAAAAAAGTACGGGTGAAAATCAGAACACATCGACATTTATATATATTTTATAACATACATATTTATTTGAGCTTTTAATTGCATTTTTAAAATACAACAAAAAAAAATTATTAAATAATCGAGACAGTAGATTTGGTAAAATTAAGAACAGCTCTCGCCGTGTTTATTTCAGCTAGATATAGCGTATACATAATGTTTCGTGTAATTTTTTTATTTATTTATTTACTTCATATTTTTTTCCTCTCAAATCTGATTATACTCAGTTAGGTAATTATTTTTTAATATTAATTATTCATAAATATTTGTTTAAAAATTCTTTTTTTGGAAGAATTCGAGATTATGAGATATACGTATACGAATGTTTGTGTGTTTTTTTTTATTTTGTTTATATTTATTTTTAATAAATCTTTCATTTAGTTTCGTTTACTCATTCATAAATACATAAAAGTAATGATAATAATTATGTGTAAAAATTAAAATGAAATGAATGCTTGAAATGTAAAATTGTTACATATGTATATATAAATAATGTACAGAGGAGTCTCTGTAAATCACTGAAAACACACATAATCCTAAATATTTGAACACAGAGTTTCAGTTGATTCGATGAAATTCAATAGATAAGATTCTGTGTCTATAATTGTTTATTCATTATAAATCGTTTTTTTTTTCAATATGAATCTATACAAAGATCCTCCGTACATGTTAAGTCCTTAACGCTTCGATCACAAAAGAGAAATAAAAATAAATTAACTAAATTTAATGTTCCAACATTCGACCATTGAAAATTCACAGAGACATAAAAAGAAAATTATCGTAAACATCACAAAATCAACACCATATGTAAGTATGGCGAAATGGCGAAGATCACCGGCTTTCCGAAATTAAAAAATATCTATTTTATTTATATATTCACATTGGCACTGGGATGTTTTTTTTTTATATTTGTTTAATTAATTAACAACGGAAAAAAGAAACATATACAAAATAATTCGAACAGAGAAGAAAGAAAATGTTTGCCGCAATGCTGTCTACAACATTGACTAATCAAAAAGTCCGAGTAAACATACTTTTTCTTTCTACACATTTTTTAATCGTACAGTTCATCCGAAAAAACATGTCGTCGGAGTCGCGACGCGGAAAACTCAAACATTCCACGTCACGGCTCAACGGATGCACCATAAATATATATAATATATATATATGTGTGTGTAATTAATAATAATACGAGCTAAAAATAATATTTTTTTAAGTATACTTGCTAAACTTCACTTACTATAAATGTCTAAGTAAAACTATATTTATATAATTATTAATATAATTAATAATTAATATAATACAATATAACTTACAATCATTTTCTTATATTTATATTTATTTATATATATATATACTTTTGTTGTTTTACTTATTTGTGACTGAGTATCGTATAACAATATTAATCACCGTTTTTAAAAGTTTGTTTTCTTACTTTTTGTATATGTGTATTACAGAAGTCAATAATTTAAATATCCTCTTTTTTATCACCGAAGATCTATATTATATATTTATATATTTTTATAAATGTAATATAATTATTTGTTTTATATTTTATTACTATGTGTTGCTGTAGCAAAGATATGATATCATCACAAATGGTACATTCGTTAAGGAATAAAAATGTACAGACCAATTCGCCTTTGGCAATAAAATCGTATCGATGAGAATGCCGTGTAGCTAATTCGAACGAAAATAATTTAAGAGAACCGAAACGATTTTTTTCAGAGACAATTTGGATAAATCCGATCTGAAAGTCCGGACTACACAATTCATATACATACTCGGTAAATGTGTACGTATGTATACGACTCGTATGTTTAATTTATATATTACATAGACTTTTTCGGATTATTTTATTATTTATATACACATATCATTGCACTTTATATAATATATACATTTAAAAAACCACTGAAAGGAATGTATGGAATAAGGCTTAAAAATCCATAGTAGTCGAATACAAACCTTAGAAAAAAATATCACGAACTTCTTTATAGACTATTATTGAACATATGTACAATCTGACTGACTTGACTGAAAAACGAAAAATATAAAACACCGTCCAGCTACAAACAAAACTGATTATTATTACAATATATTGAACGATGTACTGTTCTTTACACGTATTTACTAGATAGCTGTTTTGCTAATTCAGTATACTTGAGAAACTTCGAATGAGGACTCTCCTCGAATCCCACAGGAGGTGCTTGAGGACTTTTCGTACCTGGTGCATGCGAGACAGAGCTACCCGGCGCGCTAGACGAACTACCGCTCGGTGTATTTTTACCACCGCTGTGACCGGAACCGCTCGCTCCGCTACTACTCGACTGTTGGTGCGGCTTCAACGAAATCGGATCAGGAATAACGCCGTCTTTCACGAAATGCATTTTAGATAAATGGTGTCTGTACGCGCCTTTTGAAATGAACGGCGTGTCACAAAACGCGCACTTCATGATCGAATCTGACGTCACGACGGCATCGTTACACGCCCAGCTAAATGCAAGAATCGCACCGGGAGTTGTACCGGTCGACGGTTGTGTAATCGTCGCCGGCATCGATTGATTACTGACGTGCGAATTAGAAGACTGGCCTGATCTACTCGTACTACCGTGATGCGTTTCAGTTTTATCGCACAGTTTTTGTAAAGCGGCTAAAGGATGACTGCTAGTTCTTCTACTACCCGAAGAAGTACCACTTTCAGACGCGGCCATGCCACTGCCGCCACCTGATAAATTATCGAACATGGACGATAACGCTCCGAGACTACCGCAAGTCTTTTTATCGGAACCGGCTGTACTACGAGGTGTTCCGGATCTATCACTGCTAGCTGGACTACTTGTGCTATTTCTACAAGGACTAGATGGAGGCATACACATGTCGACGCCAGACGGAGTCGCTTGTCTAGGACTCGTAATCGGGCTCTGTATACCAGTACTTCCACTTCGTTTTATTACACCGCTTTGGCCATCTTCAGCTACATCTTCCACGCGAGTTTCCGTTGACATTCTCGGCTGCGAAATCACACTACCGCTATGATAACTTCCTCTATCATCATCCTCGGCGTCTTCATCCAGCTGCTCTTTTTTAATCGATACATCAGTTCTATGATTTTCTTGACTTTTCGGTCTCTGCTGTTCGTCTTCATCATCATCCGGCATTTCTTTCTTTATTGAAATATTCTCAGTGGATTCATCGTGCGATTTATCGGGTAACGGTGTTTGTACCCTCTTATCTGGTGTAGTTCTCGGAGTGAGTGGCTGACCCGGAGGTTCCATTTTATTTCTCTCCGGCGTCATCGCATCTATACGTGTACTACCACGTTCAGACATCGAGCTTGATTCGCTTCCACTACGTTCACGACGTCCGTACGGTTGATGTTGATTTTGTTGATGACTGTGATAACTTCTAAGAATATTCATCGTTTGTGGATCGACTAACGGTTTCGTATAATCTACACTCTCGTCGATACCTAATCGTTTCAAAATACTCGATCCCATCGGAGCTGTCGGCGGTACACCGTGCGCTCCGACGAATCCGGCTGCTGTTTGTCGAACTCGAGAATCAAAACTCTTCTCTATTAATTTTTCAATCGCGTTAAGTACGGATGGTGAAGAGCTGTTTCCTTCCGTAGGAGCTATAGACGGCTCCTTCGTCGATAAATCAGTAGCCGATGATGGGGATCGATGATGACGAGAGCTAGGAGATACGGATTCATCAGAAACACTTTTCCGTCCTTCTCGATTTGCAGGAGTTACATGACCGACAATCATACTATTCGGTGTATCAGGTGGTAAAATGCTATTAGACATTAATGCATTTTTCAAAAAGTTCCTTTGACTTGCACCGAGTGCTCCACCTCCGACACACTGTCTTATGTGATCGACGAATTGAGGCGTCTCTATTTTTTCACCGCATTTTTCACACGTTATTCTTCCAGCGATTGGCTGTTCTCTGCCTGGTTTAATACCTCCGTTTGAATCACCATTTTTAAATTCGTGTTGAGCTCGTTCAAGCTCTAACAATTTCCTAACCGGTAATGATTTTTTCCTCTTCTCTCGAGTTTGGCGTCTACGACCACCGCTTTCCGTTATAGAACGCATGATGTGCTCTTTATAATGAGAATTTTTCACCATGTGGTTACTTAATTCTTTCAAAGAGCTGAAAGCTTGATCGCAAACTTTACACGTTAGTACTGCACTGACATGACTGCTAGTACCACCCGTGTTTCCTCCCGGTGCTCCAGCACCGCCTCCGCCACTATTACCGCCTTTTCCATCATCTGAATTTTTCCAAGAAATGATCTGTTCTTGTGAAATAATATTTGTGTAGTGTTGCGTTTGTTGCATGTGACTCGTCATTTCAGCAAGAGATCTAAAGCTCTGACCACACCACATACACTTTAATATTTGACGTGTTTGCTCGGCTCCTTTTCCAAGCCATACATCTTGACCACGGACCAATTTCCTCGGAAGTGGCATTGTTTCTTTAATGAGCAAATTCAGATCCGCTTGAGTAGGTTTATTTGAATTGGATGTAGGTGTTGACGATATACTCGATGAAGAATTAGTCGAAGACGACGAAGAAATAGGTGGTTGTGTGTGTTGAGGAGTGGAAGGAATCGTTGGAGCTTGCATCGGTGGCACAGGAACATTAACTCCGCAATGTTTCGCTTCTTTCATATGCGTTGTCATCGCTGCAAGACTGGGAAAACTTTGCTTACACCAAACACATTTTAGTACATCTTTCGCTTGTTCTGCACCTTTATTTAACCAATGCGACTGCCACGCACTATGACGATTACCGGCTGCCGAGTTACTAGCAGCGACTGTTGCACTATTACTCATCGATCTGAACAAATCTTCGCCGCCGAGTTTACTCAACTCACTCATTTTCTCTAAAGCTTTCGTAGCATCGCTCGGTGTCGGTGTCATGTGTTTTAATTTTCCGTTCCATAACGATGGATCAGCCACAACATGTCCACTGTTCGCTTTCGGTGACAAATTAGATGCTGCAGCAACGGCTGCTGCAAAGTACGGAAGATGCGAAGCGACTGGAGAAGTCCATGGGGATACAACTGGCTTATAATCAGATGCCCTCGATGATTTTTTCGAAGGTTGTAATTGATTTCCAATTTCCTCGTTTCCCCTTTTACGACTACTGACCGATAAATCTAACGGGCTGTTCGATGGCTGAGACTCGATTGGACTAGGTGTCGTTGGTTTACTTAGATTCATCACGTCGTTCGGATCTGTTTCAATAGATTCAGTACTTTTCGACAAGCTCGATCTCTTCGTACTGAAATCCAATATACCTCCATCGGTACCAATCGGTGATGTAAGAGGTAACGATGTCGGTGACGCTAAAGGCCGAACAGGAATAATTGGAATTCCTGGCGGTGACGACGACGACGAAATCAATGGAGATACGGCACCACGTGGAAATGTCGGCGGAAGAGGCGACATCATTAATCTGTGTGAATGTTGTGCTGCAGCAGCAGCAGCTCCTAAATATGCGGCCATAGCGGCTGAATTCGGTGGCATTAACGCAGCCGCGGCGGCAGGTGGAAGTGTTGCGGGTAATGCAACACCCACGGGACTCAACACTGGTCCGATCGGAACTCCTCGGAGTGCTGTTGTACTTCGATCAGAGTATAAACTTTCACGTGACGGACATCTTTGTTGAACTGATAATGATTCAGTCGATTCGCGTGATTGACATCTCGGACTTTGTTCACTGTAACAAAACGACAAGTGTTAAATCGAAATAGAAAATGATTTCTTTTATGAAATTTACAAGAAAATCCTATTGTACAATTGAAATTTCCTTGGTAAACGATTAACGTTCAAATCGTGTTTATTCGAATACTAAGAAATATACTGAAGCCATCTGCAATTTATGCTTCGTGCACGCATAACAGCAGCTTATTAAATTATTTGCATTGGTTTGATTTACGATTCAGCCGCTGTTAAAAGTACAAACATTGTCAAGGATTTAAAAGGTTTTAACTCGACTCTAATTATAAATTAAACGAATCCGTATTAACACAATAAATTACATATAAAAAATATGTATATACGAAGATAGCGCACGCATCAATGGAAAAGATATTGTAAATATCTCTCTGGATGTACACACGATTCTGACGTAATGAATGAAACGTAAACATGCTTAATACAGTACGGTTTGTATGTAATCTCTATTTACCTTTCATTGACATAGTTTTGATTCAAAGGGACTGCCGATGTTTGCTCCGGCTCTTGAACGTCATTTATGGCCAGTACAGGCGTTCGAGGCGAAACTGGTTCTGGTATTACGACGTTCGTTGCAGACGTTTCCGCCGTTTGTTCATCGGTAGGTTCTTCGACATCTTCGGCTGGTACTGGCGAACAAGCGGACGTCGGTGTCGCTGAACCGACACCGGACGCATCGTCGCCATCGAGTTTATCTGTATCTGTGCATCCTTCTTCTTCACCACCCTCACCTCCTTCCCCTGCAACCAAAAATAAATATTAAAAACACATATATAATTTTCATTAATGATTATAAAATACTTATTAACCTTTCAGTACAAATTTTGAATGTTTAAAATAATTTTAATAGATTCTTTTGAAATATTTTGTAGTAAGAATTAATAGGTTTGTATTAATTTAATTTAAATATATATATTTCTAGTCATTCAAAAAAACCATGTTTGGAATAAAAATTATTTATTAATATGGCGACTCATCTAACACGTATATGTAATTAACCGTCTCGAAACGAGCAGGTTAACTAAGAATACATGCACACATATAAAATTCTAAAATCATTTAATCGTAAATCTTACATCATTGCAGGTTCGCCAAAACGAACAAATTTTACATTAGCTCTAGTGTCTCGGCCATAAATAATGCAATGATTTACAACGGCAAAAAGCTTTCGTAGTGAGAACGTGAATCGGTTGTTACGTATGTAACACAAAACGTTGTTGCAGCCATGCAGTATTCAAGCGAAGCATTAATTGAGAGCGGAATTAAAGGCGACATTCTATCAGCACGACTGATGGCTATCGTACGAGTCGTAGATGGGAAAGATTAGTAGAAAAATAAGTGAAATAAATGACGGAATCAGATGTGAAACGGTGTGCTCTATATATGGGCAGGATTTCCATAGTCCCGCGGGCATTGCCTTAATTGATTGAATCGCGTTCCGTGAAAACTGGACAGTAGACATATATATTGCGCGTTCAGTTTGAACAGAGTGATTTATTTTCAGTATATGTGAAGACTTTGGATTTTTTCTCTACATTATCTATCTTTCTCGCTTTATCTCGTAAATAAAAATATTTACGAAAGTCTCTTATTTTTAATACAAATTCACAGATATAAATAAATGATAATATAGAGATAATTCTTATTTATATGATTTTTAAATATAGATTTATTACTCTATTCGTAAATAAATTCCTTGTGAATGTTGTAAATACTTCTTATCGTATAATTAATATAAAAAAGTAACATAAAAACATATATTTAGTTTTTAGATTAACAACGAAACTCACTTCGAGAGATTTTTTAATTCTTGCAATTTTATTTGGACGAAGCTTTTAATTATAAATAAACCCACAAATAATTTATATTTAACACAAATTAATTTTCAGCTCCAACACCACAATATATTATGAAATTTTCAATAATCAAAAACACTAACATGTAGAGTTAAGGATAAAAATTCATTTGTGTTAAAGTGAATTTACCACAATTTCAAAATAAACAGTAAAAATTGATTTTTATTTAAATTTAAACAAAGAATACTAACATCTTTGAAGACTAGAAAAAAAATGAGAGATTTTGCATTGGAAATTTTGATGCATCCACCGTATAATTTTGACTTTGTATCGTCAGGACCATTTGTTTCAATCATTGCATAACTCCTTTAATGGAGTAAACTTGATTTTAATAGACACCTGTAAAAATCACTTGTCTGTACTTTTTGGTAAGAAACTCTAAAATGACCTTACCCAAAAGATTATAGATAAAAACAGCACATATTTCGTTTAATAAAAGATTTATAAACAATTTAAAAAATATCTTTCAATTTCGGTTTAATTTGTAAAAAAATTTTTTCCCTAACCCAATATTATATATATATATATATTATATATATATATATACATTAATAATTTTATTATTGATGAAATATATAACAAACGGACATGAAGTTCGTTTTCTGTAATCATCTCCGCGAAACGATTCGCTTCAAAGACTACTCATTGTAATTTATCTCATCTGGCGATCACCAGTTTGACTGACTTGCTTTTCTTAACGCTGTCGTCGCCCGAACACAGTCCTCGTCGGCCACGAATCTTGCGCACAATACGGTGCATTGTTTCAAAAAACGCGGCCGGCGAACGCGGGGAGACGTACGACGGAGTCAACAACATCTTCATCGAAAGTTCGTTAATGAAGTTCGAGGTGTGATTGACAAGCGCCGTGAAATGAGATTCATAATCAAAAATGAGCATTGTCTCGACAGCAGACAGATACCACTAGCGTTGTCGATACTACGGGCCACATTCGACGCTCGTCGCGTTCGAACGAGACACGAGAGGATGGCTTCGACGCGCGTAGATTGTTATGACAATGACGATGATGAAGTTAATTTAAATTTTTATCTCAGTCCGGTATCTTCGCTCATATTCTTAGAAATAATCAGTCGGTGGATGCTGTAAATGACGATCGGAATGATTATGCTGTTCGAATGCGGTGATAGCGGGAACATCCTTCTAGTTTCCTTTTGTTCTTATTCGAAAGTTACTTATTTCCCTTTTCATCAATACTCTACTCTTTTCCACACACTGTTTATATAAGATTCGACATTTATATTTGAACAAAATACTACATAAATCTTTAAAATTTATTTACTTTAAATGTTAAATATTTTACTCAAAATAAAATTTATATTAAATACATTAAAATGTAAAAAACATACTTTTCTAGTTAATTAATGAAAATTATCATTAAGTACTGACAATTCCAATAATATTTTGTTTTTGAAACTCGGTATTTAAACTCAACATTAATTATATTTAATTAAAAAATATTCTAATAAAATTCATAAATAAATTAAGAGAAATATTTTTTTGAAAATATCAACAATTTCATTTCTCCTTTAAAAGTTGCAAAATAAAAATATCTCAACAATGTGAAAATATATTTCTAATTAGGAAAAATATTTTCTAAGATTCTTAATTTTAATAAATGAAAAACTATCAAACGTGAAATAAATTCTCTTTCAGTTATAAAATATTTTTTAAAAAATAATAATAAATGTTTTAGTTTTTAATCGCTTAGAAAATATAAAGTACAAAAATTACTTAAACTTTTATTAAGTTATTATTTATTTACTATACATTGTGTTGTTCAACTCTGATTATTTTATAAATTTTATTTCTCTATATTTTATATTACCTGAATAAATATTTTCCTTAGAATTTCAATGAAATTTAATTTGAAACGTTAATAGCAGTCCCTGGCATATAAGTAAATAAACAATAATAAATGTCGTTTAATATTCCGACTCATAAAAGCGATTATCAGTCAAACAAATTTTAAACAACACGACAATGTTCTTCGTCCGCGATAATCATGTATGAAACAACAATAATCATGTCACCGCCAGTCCATAAAACTATTTTTCAATTAATAGAAACACACTAGCGTAAAAAATCGTACAAGTAAACAAACTTGTTTGTCGAACGAACGTAAAAAAAATGTGCACAGCAAACGGGCAGGCGAAGCAAGAGAGTCCGAGGTAAAGGCAGTCACTCAAAGTCACGCGCGTTTCAGTCAAGTATTTATATCCATCACTGGCGTCAGGTAATGTCCTTTGTTGACATTGGATATACGTTTCAAAATGGAATGATTTAAGACGACAAATCAAAATTGCCACGAGGAATTTCTTGCAAAACAAGTACATATATCACGCGGCACTGTTAAAATGAATTATGGGCTTGTGTGTTGCTGAAAAGATGGTCGCTCGACTCGACAGGAGAAAATGTCACAGACGAGAATAACGTCTGTCTCTCTGTGTGTCTTTCTTCTCATAAACAATCGCATTAATTTTGCAAATTGCCTTGGCACATCAACTCGCCTGACGTATGCCATTAAATTATGATAGTTCTTTCGTCAGATTATAAACGTTATTGCTGCGCCGTTCGGGCTCGACGGTTTACTGCCTTTTTTCCTATACATCCCCCCTGCCTCGTCGTCGTCGTCCGATCTTGCTGTCTCATTTATTCACTATTTGTTGTTTTGTATCAGTTTTAATGTAGAAATCCAATCAAGGATGCAGTTAATGAATTACATTACTTTTATTTATTCCATTACGTGATTTATGTAATAAATAAACATAATTTATATACGCTGTATGTGTGTTTTTCATCGATTATTGTTTCTCAGAAACAATTTCAATTAAATAATCAATTTAGTGTTTAATGTTCTTTTACATATTTTTATTACGAAAAACTCATCGCCGCGCCGCTGTTTATCGATATTTTTATTAAATGGTACATCGTTGCGGAGATCGATGGCTTTAATCAACTATAAAGATTTTTTGTTCGCGTTTTTTTTCTCTCTTCGATCTCTTTTTTTTGTACAATATCGAAATGGGCATTCTTCAGCTGGTGCACGGGTCATTTTTTTAATTATATTTTTAACCATTAACGCCCGGGAAGACTTTTATGACCGTTTGTAATTTTTGTATATTAAATAGAATTCTAATATTTATTCAAATCGTCACAGATTTTTTAATAATACTGTTATTATAACAGGAAGTTTTATTTTCGTACGAAATTGATTTTTGACTCGAGTTCAAGTTAATGAAAGAAGATTTGATTAGATGAAATAGTTTTACATGTAAAAACGAGAAATATTTTATACGAAAAATAATCATAATTAAAATCTATAAATTTGATTTTATAATCAAGAAAAATTGATAAGAAAAGTTGTATGTTTTATATTATAATAATTTAATAATAAATATTTTTTTATTAATGATTTTTTTCTTAATTATTTTTAATGTGCGGTATCCAGATAGATAATATTGATTTAGATTCTAATTCTTTTTTTAATTATGTTCTTAACTATTAATATAAATTAACACTAGCGAAGATTTTAATTAGTTGTAGTTATTTTTTATGCTATTGTAGATTAGATAATATTTTTATTTTTATTAACGAAATAAAGATCGTCACAGTTAAATCTCCAGAATATGGATGTTTATTATAATTATTATTGCAAAAATTTTAGTGCCACTCAGCTCTTGCTTATTATTTACTATTTAATAAAACTAAATTTTTGGCAATAATAAATATAATATCAATATGAATAAAAAAAATCTCTATGAATATTTAATATATGAAAAATTAAATATATTCAATCGTGTGTTTTTTAAAATGAAAATCTTGTATATTTTTAAAATACAGTTTTAATAATCGAATAATAATTAATTAAACTATTATACATATATATATATATATATATATATATATATATTGTGTGTGTGTGTATTATACATAACCAAATGAGGTAAAAAGGCGGAGTGAAATAAATGCAGAACAAAGTTCTTGACCAATGAATTGGTGCGGTTCGTTGGACTCAACAAGTATCCAATGCTTCGCCGTATGTTTGAAAATATATGTTAGCAAAATACACACATACATATAATCTATATATATATATATATATATATATATATATATATATATATATATATATATGCGTACGTGTGTATGTTTGTGTGACTGCAGCCTGTCTGCAAGAAGTGAACCTATATACTTGGATGCTGCTGCTGAAACTAATTATACTGATTTATGTCGCCATTGTTCATTGTTGCACCGTGTTTGGATATCTTGAAGACACGCGTATACGCCCTGAGTGCATCATATGACCGCCTCCTGTTCAAGTCAAGTGGATGTTTTACTTTCTCGTCTCGTTTCTTTTATACAACAGATACACAATATTTCTACCAATAACAGTGTATAAGAAGATATTGGATCTGATCGCGACCGTCGACGAGTATGCTACTACTTGCGCGATCACGACATGATACCGTACTTTTAAATATAATGTAAGTGCATTTTTTCGGACCACCGGAGATGTAACATGTTTTTTTAATTTAACATACATCATGTTCAATATGTAGGTTATTGGACAGTGTATATATGTAATTTGTTATTTTATTACTACGAGTTTTATATTCTGCATTAGATTATTACTATTTCAAATTTATTATCAAATATTTTGTAACACTCGATGTCGATACTATTAGATCAATAAATATGAAATATACGATTTTCTTAATTACTAAGTTTGACAGTCGATATCTCTGACATTTCATTTTGACA
This sequence comes from Neoneuromus ignobilis, assembly GCA_029203775.1. Lineage (NCBI taxonomy): Eukaryota > Metazoa > Arthropoda > Insecta > Megaloptera > Corydalidae > Neoneuromus > Neoneuromus ignobilis. The sequence continues at coordinate 4,560,075 of CP092090.1, read as the reverse complement.
GTTCTTGTTTTTTTTCTTATTATGAAGATACATCTTCACTCTTTCAAACGTAAATTTTGATTTGTAATTATCTTTCGAATTGTCTTTCATAGAGCAATTTTTGTGAAACTATAGATAAGTCAAAAATTCATGTTATTTTCAAATAAAAGTTCCTTTGTGGAACTGATGTAACGCAGACAGTTCAAAATATCAACGAAGTATTTGGAAAAGATGTGGCTAATAAATGCATAGTACATCAATGGTTTGAGAAGTTTCGTTCTGGAAATTTTAATCTTGAAAATGAGCCACGTAGGTGATTTGAGACCAAGGTGAAAAATGATGAATTGAAAGCTGAAATGGAAATGTATACATCTTAAACTACACGTGAACTATCAGCATGGTTTGACATAACTATTCTGACAATATTGGATCAATTGAAATAAATTGACAAGGTAGAGAAGCTGGATAGATGGGTTCCACAAGAATAAAACGAAAATCATAAATAAAAACGTCTCGAAGTTTGGCTTTCTTTGCTGTCACGACATAAAAATGAACCATTTCTATATCGTATTGTTACGTTTGATGAAAAATTTATTCTTTTCAACAATCGAAACCGTTTGGCACAATAGTTGGATAACGATGAAGCGCCGAAACATAGTTCAAAACTGAATATTCACCAAAAAAAGGAAACAAAGTCTGTTTGGTGGTCCAACGCTGATATTATCCACTACAACGAGAAGAGTTCTTGCGATTAAGCAACCCAGATTGGTCAATAGAGATAGGTCAATCCTCTTACAAGACAATACTCGACCACATGTTGCATAAATTACATAAACTAGATTTGGAAACTCTGTCATTCACCAGACCTTGCACCAACTGACTATCACTTCTTCCAAAGATTGGACCACTTTTTCAAGGAATAATATTCAATTCTCAATAAGCTATGGAAAATACCTTTCACGATACTTTGATTAATTGTACTGATTCTTGTTTGAGATATAATAAATCAAACTTTTGATACAATATCGAACATTTCATATTTAGTAACCTAATATTACATTCATTGAAATTATATTTTTTAATATTTACAAATAGTAGTATTAAAAAAATATTCAAGTCACAATTTCTACCATACTAAAATAAACTAGTTGTATTATAACCAGAAGAAAAAATAGTATAGACTCGTTAGAATTATTTTTCAACTGATTAAAGACTAACACGAAAATCTGTCTGATCTGATCAAGTCTCTAAACACGTCCACAGAAATATATTACAGCGAGACCAAATCGTACAGATCTACTATTCAGTACATGTGTAACCGTTCTACGTTTCTACAGGTTATACAAAATCCTAGCACTAAATATATCCAACGAAACGTTCGTTTAACGATATATATCTATTGAAAAAATCGTCGGTTCGAGTAACAGCAACCGTGTGCAGGAGTACCAATCGACCGACATGATGATATTAACAAACTTAAGTACAGTGTATTCGCTAACTGCAGATGGTATCAACAAATTGTCCATGTTTTCGATTCATTTACACGTTCACTCGTCGTGTTTCTCGTTCGACTAGTTTATGTTACTAGTTGACATGCTTGGTTTATCCAAGACGCACGGATACGAACGTTCCAAGAGTCGTGTGCACGCACTAGTTCAACATTTACACAAAAAAGGAAAATATATACACATAGATGGAATTTAGAACAAAATAATTACATATATATATATATATATATATATATATATATATATATATATATAATGTTTACAATTCCATTCAGAATTATTTCCATAAATAGACTTATAATATTTTTCATTTCTTGCTTTTATAATCAAATATTTTTTAAACAACTTATATTAATAACTATTTTATTGAAACTCTAAAATCAGCCATTTTTATTTGTTGATATCAAACATAGTATGATATCAACAAAGAAAAACGACCCTATGCTTCAATAAAAGAGTTCTTATACGATGGAATCACAAGAAAAAATAATAAAAAAAACATCTTGTAATATTATTTAAATCACTATTTTAATTGAAATTTATTATAAAATAAAAATATTAACACACAAAAATTATTTAAAATTTCTATAATGAAATATAAATATTTAAAAAAAAATCAAAACTTATAATAATGTAAACATTTCTAAAATAATATCTAATTAAATTATATCTAATAAATTAATAAGTTTATTTAAAAAAAAATTACAAATTTACAGATTAATATTAAAAAATACAGTGCTCTGATTATGACAGCATGATCATTGAAATGATCATCAGCGAATAATGTGAACAATAAATGATTATTAAACAATTTCTGGTATTGGAGTGACTGATTTATTTGTGAAAAAAATACATTTTTATAAAACCCAAACAAAGCAGTAACTAAAAGACATTGAAAGAAATTAAAAAAGATGTTCTTGATATACGAAAATTCGTTAAAATTTAAATAATAATATTTACATTATTTTCGAAAATTAGTTTTTAAAAATCGCCGTTTATTTCAATAATAAATATCAAATTGTCAAAAATGTTAATCTCCTATATTCAAATAAGAACTTATGTAAATCCTGAATTTTTTTCATTATTTTAATTATTAAATAAATTTTACAGTTTGAGAGAAACTAACAAATTTAGCAAGAAAATCTATTAAAAGACAAATAAAGCTTTTTAATACTAATACAATGTATATATATATATATATATATATATATATATATATATATATATAAGTGTGATGTTTACTAATTGTTTACACATGACTGAATTAATGACTTTTTAAATCAAACGTTACATATAAACAATCGTTAAATATAATATTAATTGTGTCATAAAATAAACAACCATGTATCTGAAATGTATTTCAGATTCGTTACGCTCTATGTGTTTCTAATTTAGACATCAAGGTAATACAATATTTTGAAACAGAATACTTATCGAATATAAGTTTTATTCCAGTTTTTTCTCAATACATTCTAAGTTGTGTATTTGTTCAGTTGTAAATTTCATGTCACTAGTATATTGTAATATTGAACGTGATTAATAAATGCGTAAATATGATATTTATTGTGTTTGTTGAAACATTAATCTCGTTTTGCAATCAAATATATATATATATATATATATATATATATATATATATATATTTGTTTATATATAAAAACAGAAAGTAATAGATTTTTTAACAGACTGAAATATCGAAACATAAACAATTACAAGATCCTTATCTAAGTTAATAAACAGAGGAAATTTTTAATTGGAACTGGCAGAATAATTAATATCATTGTATCTATAATAATTTTTAAAAGTTGAAAACATTAATTCAATTATGTTTCATACTTGAAATATAATCAGTTAAGGTAGAGATCATAATAAATATTTTACTATTAATCTATATATTTGTATTTTAAAACGTATCTTTTGTCACAGAAATATTTTCTATCTGATATTTAATTTTTCTGTATCACTAAATTTTACTTTTTCTGATATTTATATTTATATTTTTCTAAAAAAACTTGTTAAAAACTATTAAAATGTATTCTTTCTCAATAAATGTCTAATATATGTTCAATACACATATAAAAAACTAGAAATAAATTACTATATTGTGTTCTAGCACCATTTTTTGTTCATGTTTTCATGTAAAGGTGAAATGGGGAATATATAAAAAATAATAAGTTATTTTAAAACGAATTTTTCTAAAGACTAACTTATTTTAAAAAGGAATACAATCATTATTATTTTTATATAAGGTCATCCGAATGTAACGCCTCAACTTGTGTTTTATTAAAAAAATATATACACATGTTTCCCTATACACCATCCAATACACATGTTTCTTTTTGATAAAACACAAATCTAGACATCACATTTAGATGATCAGATATAAAACTACAAAAAGAATTTAAGGTTTATATATTTACTTAATTTTATTATTTTGATTTAATAACAATTATGAATTGTAAATAAGGGATTGATCATAAAATATTTTTCAAATGTAATAAAGTAGTAAAGAAAACTAGAAAAATAAATTAATATTGAAAATTTAGTAAGTGAAGATAATATTTTGTTGAATAGTAATGTTCCATTAATTGAAAAAATGCAAGTATCGCCATTTTTGTTTACTAAAAATGTACTATTCGGAAAATACAGCTCGTAAGTCACGAAAAAAAACAATCTTCATAGAATCTATATTACAATATTTAACATGGAGGCCATCAATTCAATTCTGACTCACAGTACAATACACAACATATAAAATACACAATACAATTTTATCTTTAGAACAGTCCACATTTGCAATTTCTTTATGAACATTGTTACTGCACAAAATATCGTCATATAGAAGATATGGAACGTGTGTCATGGATACGTCATACATCCCATCTCGTTCTATCGTAGGCCATTCGAAAGGAACAGAACGACAACCCTGTTAACATATACGTGTACGTATTAAATAGGTTGAAATTCCTGCAGATGAGACAGACAGGGGCGGAGTGTAAAGACAGTATATATGGTCAAATGAAAGACAATGGCCTATAAATCAGAGTGCAATGGGAGATATGCTCTTGATGTAACGTTTCGTTTGGAAAATATCGTATGGTTTCGTTCCGCGATGGCCATTATAGGAATATAGTAATGTGTTTTAGTTTTTACAGATAGTCGACGTAATAACTTATTGGTTATAGTTGTCTCACGTAAACAGTTCAGTTATTATGCTTTTCCAGAAGTATTTTTTGCCATATTCAGATTTTATCGTACGCTTTTCATTTAAATCAAAGTACCTATTCGATCGAACTCGACCAGAATATCGAGATTTTTATGTCAAATTATTTTTTAATGCATTCGATTCGATTTACAAAAACATTGAAATCGACTTCAGTGAATTTAACGATTTTGTTAAAAATAAATAATTAAAATAAAACAAGTACTATACTTCACTATTTGTTTTAAAACTGTATGAATTCATTTTCACACAAATGAACTTTCATCCCAATACTACAAAATATTGAAAAAGTATACAATAATTATTTATTATTCACTTTCTTTGTTTATAAGTCCAAACGCATTTCAATCAAAGCACTGTGTTGATGATGAAGAACATAACGCAACACACTAATGATGATTCATCGAAATGCACATAAACTTACGAGCTAACAAAGTGAATAATAAATAATTATCGAGATTTTGTTCAATATCTTCTGATATTATGGTTATCATACATTTATACGAAAAATAGTAACATTTAAAAGAATTCAATCGGAATTATATTCCATATTTTTATCTATTATTAAATGTAAAAAAAATGATTATCTGTACAAACGATTGCATATTTTAGTATTATACAATAAATAAATAAATAAATTTATACATAATCTTCATCAGAAAAGCTTATACCAGCACACTTTTGGACGAAAGCTTCATCAAATGATACTGACTCTTCTTAAAAAAAATTTAAAGATAAATCATGTTAGGACACACCCTATACATATACATACATATATATATATATAAATATTGTTTTAATATAAAGGTGTGTATATTATCTGACATGACAGTAAAAAACTAATGAAATATTGACAATGTATTAAAAATAAACAGTAAACACAAGCAGGTGCATTTATAAAAGGTATTAAATATGTACTTATTACAAGTTGAAAAACATATTTTATTAACAAGACTTAATTAATTTCAAACTTGCTTATGAGTTTGTATTTTTTTTGTGATATGAATTTGTGATTAAATTTCAAGAAAAAAATCTTTCTAGAAAAATACGTACACAATTTGGAAAATTAAAGAAATTATTATATTTTTTGAAAAATAATATCTGAAAAATCTTTTTATTTGTCTTTATTTTGAAAATAACGAAACATTTAATTATATAATACATTAATTTAAAATTTATGTTTTTATATGTATTTTGTATGAGTAGAAATTATATATATGATTATATTTTAAAGAATTGTCTATTTAAAAAAAGATATAGATGATTCATACAATTAGGAACAAAAATTGTTTCAAGAGAAAGAACTTTTAGGAAATCCATTTATTTTTTTATATATTTTTAAGGATAAATTTCTTTTTATTTTTTCAAATACAGTAAGTTTGAGATGTGTGTATCTATTAATAAAATTATAAATCTGATTATATAATAATCAGATTTCAGGAAAAATGATTTTATCTCAAATAGTGTAACCTAAATGAGACTGAATGATAGTAAAGAATAATAAAAAATAGTATGCAAGTAAATGTATGTCTAAATCCTTCAGTCCCATTTGGACTATCCTATATAATATACGATATTTTTAAGCGTGATGGAACTTTTAATTGAATCCTTGCCGAAAGTTCTATCTAACCTAAAAAACATGCTTTATATATGTATGTATATATATATATATATATATATATATATATATATATACTCATACTCGCACATATATATAAAGATATTTTTTAAGTTAGATAGAACTTTCAATAAAGATTCAATTTAAAGTTTTATCACTCTTAAAAAAACACCTGTACAGTTATAAAAATAGGAAAAAATTTAGTTAAATTTTTTTGAAAAAAATATAAATATTTTACTTACAGCTTCTGACCAACATAACAGCCTATTAATGTTATATAAAATATTACATATTTTTCAGATCTCACAAATCCCCAAGAAAATTTTTCACTAATGAACAATATGGTCATTGTACTTTGCACAAAAATAATGTCTTTAAACTTTATATATATATAAGTATGTATGTATGTATGTTTGAAAAGAATTCTCATATGCTAAGACATGGATTGTTTTTCAGCTGTCAAGTGAACTCCTCCCATTGGCCTGTAGGCTGAAACTAAAGCAGTTCGAGCCAATCAGAAACAATGCAATAAGACAGTTGTACTGACAACAGCGGTGTATCTTTCTGGATACATGTAACAGGCATATGTTTAAGATCATTGTGTCGGATAAAATGCTCATGTAAGAAATTAAGAGTACCTTATGTGCAACGATTGTTATCGCAAAGGGCGTATTATTGTTATTATTATTGTTTGATGCACGACTTCGTATAAATTTTAATCGAATCGAATAGAAAATGAATGCAATTTCATTACTGTCAGAGTCCAGATGTCTTTAGGGTGAAAGTGCAGACATGTACATCGAATCGAACAGGATAATGTGTATAATAAAATGTTTATTAATCAGGGAATAAAAATGATAAAAAAATTACGAAATAAGAGAGTAGCTCGGATAATAGCTCGATGTTTAGGTAAAAGATAGTTATTTTGGACTTCGGTGAATTTGCTTCATACTTTATTTCAAAGTAATACTTAAGTATCGAAACAACCATAATAATAATACAATTCATAGTTACTCTGTTATGAAATACAAAAAAGGTTTTGTATCAATTTCATATTTTATTTATTTTTTTATTTATTTCTGAAATACCTTTGACAATTTAATATAAATTAATCCCTTAACCTAGCTTCAAAAATTAATTTGATAAATATCAAAAATGAATCATAAAAATATTAATTTTTATAAAAATTAAAAGTGAAAGAATTTTCTCACATTTGTATTAATTGTTGTATTTTTTAAATATTATTAATTTATTAGAATATTAATAAATATAGGGTTTTCCAATAAGAATGTCAGAAGTTTGACAACTGGTAACAGCCATATTTGAATTATTTTTTAAGCTCATTTTGATATTTTAACAACGCTTAGAAATTATAAAAACTTCAATAGATTTATTGAAATAAAAGTTTAATGAGTCCATTATTTCACGAAATAGACCCATCAATTGGTCATCAAGATCATGTGATCTAACTCTTTTGGATTATTTTCTACATGGTTATGTGAAATCATTGGTTAATGCTGATAAACCATAAACAACAGAAGCATTAAAAATAAACATTGAACGTTTAATTCATGAAATTTGATCACAATTATGTGAAAGAGTGATTAAAAATTGGACTAAACGAATGCACTAAGTCAAACGAAGTCGTGATGGTCATATAAGTGAAATTGTATTCCATCATTAATTCCATAGAATATTCTTAAAACTAAATAACTAATTAATTAAATAATTTTTGTTTTATTTCCATTAAAACTTTTGAAGCGTTTATTGGAAAACCCTATATATATACATAAATAATGGAACCTTTTTAAAATAACATTTCATTATATAATTTCATGACATTATATCATTGAAATCTAAAATGCTATTTTTATTTTTTTTACAAAAAATATGTATACAATATAAATTTAAAATATTATCCAACATTTTCAAATATTTCAGTTCAATATCGTTTATAAAATAAGTCAGCTTTATCAGATGCAATCTAATCAATTTGAATCGTTTAAGATAAAAGATAAGACGAGTTAATATAAAAAAAATATCGAAATTGCATATAAAATCATTATAAAATGGAATCGATTATCTGGAAAATAAATGAACTGCCTTCCTCCGAACATGCGTAACGTCTCTGTAGAATAAAGATATGTACCGCAGTAACAATTCCGGCCGGTCGTATTTAACTACATATCTCGTCCATAAAACCTAATCAAAATTAATATCAGCAATTCTAAATCACAAGAGCCGTATATGGAGTGTTGCGGGAGAATATCTCCACTATAGGCTAATGAACTAACGCATATTCGCGCACGCGATGCATTTATAACAACTACAAGAGTATAACAAGAAGTTGAGGAACCTCTATCCCTCACATGAATCTCGAACATAATGAAGGGTTGGAAAACCTTTTGATAGAACGATACGGCCGCCGCACGCGTGGTAGCATAACGAGATACGAGACGAGGAGGTTGTGTAACAGCAGCAACGATGGAGTAAGTGTACGGCGTATAGTCCGGAGAGTACGGGGTCGGTCGGTCGGTTTTGTCTTACGACCCTAAACGTCGAGCGTAAAGTGCAAACTGAACACCATTCAAAGTACCACCTGAAAGAGTTAGATAGTGGTGACCGTTCGGTCGGCGGTGGACACTGGCCATCGTTATATAATACCATCCTCCGTATATAGTGGTCGTTAAGTGAAAGCATAGGACGTCGGCGTAATCTCGATTTAATTCCGACCACGTTCTGATAATGGCTGTCATAACTCGCACCAAGTGTCCGGTCCCAAAACCATAATCATTCTGGAACTAAATTCAAACTGAAACATTAAAAGCAGCGGCCGTTGTTGCCAGCACTCCTGAAGTATGTGCTGCTCGCACATCCCCGTATCGTTACTGAACCGCCGACGCGCACGACCCACCGTTCGATGTGGAACTTCATGTATATGTCGTTTCTGCTTCCATCTTCAATGATGTTCGCGTAAATTACACTAGAAGCCACCTTTTGTGGGTAATGTTGCACGTCAAACAATCGACCGGACTTACTTTTAGTCCCATGTTGACGTTATATAGTACGATAGATGATTTTTAAACATAATTATAACAAAATGTTATCGAAATGTGCAGATATATCGAAACGTAACAAAAATTTAATATATATTTTTTTAACAAAAAAGAACACTTCAATAGTTATATGTGTTAACATGTTTTAAAATGAATTATTTCAGATACATTAATGTCGTTGTTGTACTATATATTATATAGAAAAAATTATATAAACTTGCTGAACAAATGCCAATTTCAGAAGGAGATTTATTTTTATAATTTACATTTGAATTATCTATTCATTTAAGTATATGACATATTTTATGAACATGAAAAAATAGAACATTACATATATATATATATATATATATATATATATATATATATATATATATATATATAAGGTGTCCCATCAGAAACACACAACTTGATTTTTAAATAAAACACATATTTTTTCAGTAAGCGATGATGGATGTGCGCTTCTGATGAGACACTCTATATAATAAATATTAAATTTTGTACATTTTATAATATTAAATATGATCATATTTTTTATACAGTACTACCAATAAAAAATAATTAAATTATGAATAAATAATATTATATTTAAATATTTATACATTTTTAATTAGTAAATTTATGGAAAACTATAGAGCTTTTCAAAATATAAACAAACATAGAACTAAATGTGGTTGTTTGAAAAATGAAACTGAAATTTAAAATATTTTTATTCCTAAAGAATATGCAAATTAGCACCCATTTTTCTTGTGTATATATTTTTTTCTCATTAACTTTCAACAACTGTTCAATATTTTTTATATTCTTTTTACTTTTAATCATTTTTTTTTATTTCATCAAAATTTTTTAAATCAATTTGTTGATTCAATTAGGTTAAGTAAATTTTCAAGTTTATTTTAATCCTTGAAAAAGTAACTATCAAAAATCACGATTTTTGGATAAATACTTTTTTAAAACAAATTCTAATAATTTTATTATAATTAAAATCTACATAACAAAAAATTAGGAACTTGAGGTCAACTATTTTAACATTAGATTATTAAATATGAAAATAGTGTATATTTAATAATAAAATAATAAACTGAAAGTATATTTTTTCAGTAAGAAATTCAATCTGATGATATAGCTATTAAAATCATTTTTTAAAAATTTTAATTTTCAGTTTTATTTGAAAATTGTAAAAAATTGAATTTTCACAAATTACATATATATATATATATATATATATATATATATATATATATATAAATACAAGAAAATTCGTGAAAATAGATTGGAAAAGAAAGGAATCCAATTATTCGAAATGAAAAGTTTTAAGAAAAGTTTTCATCTTGCAGTGGATTATCCAGAGTTGATGAAGATAATGATGATATATATGTACACATACACACACAAACACATACATACATACACAAACTCATATACACATAAAATCAGTGAATCAATCGAAGTGGAAAGTTTTAAAAGAGACCTTCATTAAGAGGTTGATATTAATGACGATAACAAACATAAAAAAGATAAATATTTAGGATTATAAGAAATATTTCATTGTGTCATATACAAAGTTCCAAACAACATTACAATTTCATCATAAAAATGTGCATGCATCTCTGTTAGTGCAGTCAGTCAGTCCACGTCGCATATTTCATTAAATGCAACGTGCACAAATGCAGTTTACAGCAGTACAATATACTCAAGTGTACATTAAATTAAAGTACGTGCGTTCACATCTATGGAATTATGTGTACAGACTTAATAGAAAGCTTAATTAATTTCGAGGAAATGTTTACAATAAGAATTTTCAATTATACTATATATTTTTTAAAAACAATCATAACAAAATGTCAAGGTATCATTACCAATTTGTCATAAAAAAAATTCGTATGTTCTCTATAAGTATTATTTTTAAAAATTTCAAGATATTTAAAAATTAGATATTTGTTAAAAAATAATATTTCAATCATACAATTGCCATCAATAATATCAAGAATTTTGTGAAATTTATCAATATTCTAAATATTTTTTTATATTTTACATAACACAATGAAATACCCAAATATATAAACATACTCTATGAAAGGTAATTTTTAAAACATTCTAAAAAATTAGATATTTTCTACAAAAAATAATATATCAATCATAAAATTGTTACTAAATCAATCATGATTTTCATAAAAATATTCAGATTTTCATTTAACTAAAAAGTTTTTAATTATTATTTACAAAATTATTTTCTTCGAATTAAATAACGCTTAAATTTAAATCTTGGTTATAAAAAAAGAATTAGAATAAAAAAGTTAGTAATAACACATTAACTGCAATTTCCTTTCTTTCAATTAACATTTTTTAGAAAATTATTTTAAAATTAATTTTAAAAAATCTATACAAATCATTATTCACTTATAATTCGATTGTGTTAAATTAATTTAAATCTCAGCAATGCTAAGAAAAAAATAAAAAAAATTCTACGAGAAATAATACAAGGTTATCCAAATGTGACGCCTATATTGGTGTTTTATTAAAAAAAACTATACATATGTTTCTTTTTAATAAAATATAAATCTAGGTGTCCCATTTGGATGACTCTGTATATGAACAATACTATTAAATTTTTTTAAAAATATTCAATCATCAATTTTTAATTAAAACCAGTATGTAAAAATGGATATATGCACTAAAAATTTTTTGCAATAATTATATCAAATATTATATATAACATATACTGAATAAAATTCATTAATTCTAACGAATCTGACAAAATATCTAAAATTGACATAATGTTTTATACTAATTTCATACGTGGATATATAATTAAAAAAATATTTTAATTTCGTACATAATAGTCGAACTACTATTATTATTTTTAATCGTGTTAACCTAATTAGATTTAATCTCGATACAAGTGTAAATTATCGTGCCGAGTGTTTTAAAAATAAAATGAACGTAGACGCGCCACGACAAACATCGAATAAAACAAAACCGCGAAAGCACCCCATCAAAAATCAACGGCAGCCGAAACTGAAACGACAAATGTCTACAAATTAAGCGTACATAAAGCTTCACAAAACCGCAGAGCAAATCTATACAGTAATAAACGTGCGACGGCGGTGGAGCAACGAGTATATACATACATACTTATATATATATATATATATATATATATATATATATATATATATAAATGTGAGTGTATGTAGGGATGGTGATTTCATCCCCGACGTACGCGTTTGTTCTCTGTCGCGTTTCTCTTTACATTCACCTACACGTTCGTTCCGTTTCGCGCGCAAAACAGACAGTCGGACAGATAGACAGCAGTCAAGCGGCCGACGAACGAACGCACGAGCCGAAATGTGTAGAGGAACGTAGCGTGGCCGTACATCCAACCATCCATCCATCCAACCAGCCATCCATCCATCCATCCCCTCGTCTGGGAAAGCGTGTGCACCGTGCGCGCGAGCTACGTCGAGCGGCACCAGTTGAATCCGTAGGTAAATTAATTGACGAGCTGTCACATTTAACTATGTCATTAGGCTTATTTCCCCGCACAATCAGACGCGCCCTCCACCCCGCCGACAATTTGTCACTCGTGTTTGTTAGCATTGTATGTGTGTGTGTGTGTTCATGCTACGCTCATTCAAAAAGGATATCACTTATCGTACTCTCGCTCGTTCGTACTCCGCCACCGTCTCTCTATCTATCCGCAAACACCGCGTGAAGAGAGCGCCGACATTATGCCAACGATATTAAATCTATTCTGATTGCATGCTGAATTGATGTGATACATTTTGGTTTTGTTTTGACATTATGTGTTTTAATGACTCGCTTTGTTTGCGCTCAGCGTCAAACGTGATATTTAATAAAATGTCTACACTCTTTTATTCGAGCTTATTCAACAACAATTCATATTTGCATACAACTTCTTATAGGGATTTCTATAAAAAATTCGTACTTAATTACATTCATCTGTAATATTTCATATGAAAATAATTGATCTGCAAAACTGAAAACTTGTATCAAAATAAACTATGAAAAATAATTTCAATTATAATTTTTATCATAAAAAATAATGATTGAACTATCTCAACTATTATATACCCAGAAAATATATAGGGCCATCCAAACACAACGCCTACATTTGGGTTTTATTAAAAAAAAACTATACACATGTTTCCCTATACACATGTTTATTTTTAATAATGAATGGCCCTATATTAATTTTATATAACATTGACAGATTGAAAAATTGAATTTAAAATTATTCCACAATTTTTTTATTACGATTGACAATGATTTAATTTTTCATAGAAATATAAGTATTTTTAAGCGTGATAAAATTTTAAATTGAATACCTATCGAAAGTTCTATCTAACCTAAAAAAACACTCCTTATCATACCTTTATATATACATACACACACATACACAACATACATGTATATATACAAAGAATGTTTTTTAGGTTACATAAAACTTTCAAAAGAGATTCAATTTAAAGTTCTATTATGCTTAAAAAACACCCTATACTTGAGTTTAGAAAGTTATTTATTTGAAATTTTTCAAAACACTGAAAAAATATTAAAAATATAACATTTAATTTAAGCTAAGCTCATTTCCAAATTAGATCTCTTATCACTAGACTTACAATTTTACTATTAATATTATTTATTTATCATATCACAAAAAATCTATTTGGACATCAAGTCAACAAAAAAATTGAATTCATGTTTTGATTAAAAGTATTTTTTAAAAAATTATTGTTTTTAATTAAATTTTAATCAAAATAAATAAAATGCATTTACTTAAATAAACAAACAGATAAATTTCCACAAGTTAAAATTCTATAAATCGATTTTTTTAATAATCAATATTTTTCACAAAGTAATAAATTGCCAAAAAATATAGAAACGTATATTTTATGAAATTATTTTAAATCTCAGCTTAATAAATCAAATTATATAACTGTTCAAATATTTTCCAATAGATTGATCGTTTATAAAAAATAAGGTTATTTACCACAAGAAAATTTTAAAAATATAAATCATAGTTTAATTTGACATGGGATTTTATTCTTTGTTATACCAACCTGTAAACAGTGTTAATAGATATCTAAAAAAATTGACAAGATCAATAAATTACATTAAAAAAATAAATTCTCGAACAATTTTCAATGAATTAACTAGTTACAAAAATGTAAGTTTGATTTAAATATTGTGACAAGTGACAATTTTTATAATTGGTATTTAGAATATTTTTACATAATAAAAAACGAATTAAGAAATCTGTTTTACATCAAAAATATTCATTTAATTAATTTGTTAAATTAAATCAATCAATTCTTACACAATATATATATATATATATATATATATTTGTGTGTGTATGAATGTGTGGGTGTTACTATATATGTAAATACATATATGAACGTATGTACTACGTATGTTTGTAATCTGAAACCTCGAAAACATTCCAACAAATCGTCGAAACAAGTAGACCGAAACGTTTTCAGTAGTGGTCTTCGACCATTACGTACGAGATTTGACGATCGACGAAACAACACACTCAACGAAATGAAACTGCGATGCGAACGGGGTTCAAACTGCCGCGCATCGCGTCGAAAGACAACAGACATATTGGCCGGTGCCGGAAATTAACCTCGAGTCCCCGTTGGCCATCAAGCAGACGTCGACCGCTAAAAGACCAGTTTGCTAGATTGCAACCGTTCAGGAGGCGAACACACACACACATTTACTCACATTCGTATATATTCACATTTACAAACGCAAAGAGATACACACACACATGTATATGTATCTTCCGTGCAGCCTCTACGATACCAGATTACTAACTATCTCAGGATACATATGTATTACGCTTGTTTATTGTGCGGGAGTAATTAGATGTAGCTATTTGTTTCGCCCTTGCGTTTTGCTTTATGCGTTTCATTTACTGGCCAACAATTTACTCGCGTGCTTAATTTGGGTTTGATGGTATGTCAGAAACCAACCATTAACTTCGAAAGACAGCCAACCATTCAAAATTTACATTTAGATACATGTATATAAATATATAGATATTATATACATTTAAATTGATTCTAATGTTAATTTCTATCACACTTAAAAAAATATTATATATATATATATATATATATATATATATATATATATATAATTAATCAAAACAAACTAAATTTTAATAAAAGATAATTTATTAAAAAACACACAATTCTAAATATTAGTCATTACTAAATGATAATTTTAATAATAATATCATATAAATATTATAATATATACATTATTTATATTGAAGTATATAGGATGTCCCATCAGGATCGCACAATTATTTTTTTAAATAAAACTTATCGTTTTTGAGTGAGTAATGATGAGTGTGCGCCCTTGATGGGACACCCTATATAAATGTTTTTTAAAAAATAGTTTATATATTTAAAGCCTTCAATATTTATTTACTCAAATTTAAATAATAAAAATTCTAAAATATGTAATTAAATATATGTGATTTTTTAATAATTTAGTATTTTATATTATTTTAACTCCAGTAAATAGTTATTGAATGATTTAAGTATATTAAGATATATTTTTTTTAGATGAAAGGTATTAAAAGCAGTAAAATATATTTTTTTAATTCTTATAGCTTATTATTAGTCTCAAAAAAAATCTAACTAACCACACCAATTTTCAAATATTGAAAAATATATTACATTAAATAATAAGAATTGTATGTGTATTACAAATATAGTGAAATACAAATATTTCTAGCTCAATATAAAAAAAAATCTTTTTTGAAAAGACAATCATTTAATATACATACAAATAATTGTCAATTACATAGGATCAAAAAATATATTTTTCTAATATATTAATCAACCTCTAATTTTTCAGTGCAACAACTGTGACGTAAAGGGTTAAATCGTACAACAAATTATAAAATTATAATTTCGATCTATTACTTACTCAAATTTTAAAATATATTTTAAAAAATTTCACACACGTATTATAGGATTAAAAATTATAATTATAACTGTGTCCTTTTTTCAAAATAAGTACACAAATTTATATAAAAATTAAAATTAAATAAAAATATTTGCTATTTCCACACAGAAATTATTACCATAATATAGAATATATGTTAAAATTTAATAATTACTGATTTTTTATTTTCTAGCTATTAAAACTTTTTAATGCTTAAAAAAATAAAGCTTTTTATTAGTTACAGACTTGGAAACTAATACAATAGCATTGTATTTGTCATGTGTAGGTAATAAAGTACATACTATTTAATAAAATGTTGTTATGTTAAGAAAGAATTTCATTCATTACAAAATGAATTAATCAAATTATCAATCTACATTCTAAACAAATTATTTTTGAACATTAATTATTTAAAAAAAATTCAACATAATCGAATTCTTTATAATGATTCTAACCAAATAAAAAAGGATATATTTATAAATAATCTAAATAGTAAATTTATTTTCAAAATCGTTCTAAACAAATCGCCGACAAGTAATGAAAACGTTCCTTAAGGGCAACATAAAAAGGATTTTCGAAGACATGTGAATATATCCATCTGCGAGGATTGATACTTGCGAAAGGACGAAAAAAGGTTCACAATCTGTACGAGAAACACGACGTCACTAGCATGTATGGTTAGCGAATCCCAAAAGGACTGCGTCAGCGTACGTCGAGTCGCCACATGCGGCCGTAATAAAACCGACGTCCTGAATCTTAATTCGTACAGGAAATATAATTTACCTTGGTCTCTCCGTAACTGGCATGTTAAACGATCTGTCTGATTGAATCGTACAGATCCAATTATATATATATATATATATATATATATATATATATATATATATATATATACAAAAATGAATAAGGATAGAAAAAAATAAGATAAATATATATATATATATATATATATATATATATATCATCAAACATACTTTTTAGATTATTCGTTCTATTTCTTTGACTCGTAACAACATTTCCGCACGTCTGAAAGCACACACAACCAGCCAGCCAGAGCGCTTGCTCTAGCTGTCTGTGCCACAAACCAGTCAATCTTATTTCTAACAGTGGATCTGGAATGGACAGAGTGACAGCTTTCACTGCACTCATCTCGTTTGACTGGCAGTTGAATCGCCTTGTCTTACACTGAAAGGCCATAGACGAAACGACGCTACGATCGATCGTCTCTTTCATATATACAACTTTTCTTCTCTATTCATTTTATACACACATATATATATATATATATATATATATATATATATATATATATTTATATATATATATATATAAAATATCTAGACTGAAAAGAAAACATACTTTCAGTTCATAATTATTTTCTGAAACATTTTTCTTGACTTCGATATATCAAATAAATATAATATTTCAAAAGAGTGTTTTAAATTTAAAATACAATTTTCAAAATAAGAAATTATACATAAAAACTTATTAAAAAATGTTACTAAATGTTAAAATTAATAATATTCACTAATATAGACTCAAAATAATATTTTGTCAAATTTAAAAATAGTCTACATAATAATATATAAGAGAAAATTTAAAAAAAAATCAATATAATTCCTCATTCATTCAAAAACTAATTTTATAACTACAAATAAATTGAATAAAAATCAAATGAAAAATATTATTTTTGAAAATTTCTACTCATTGATAAAATTTAACCATTTTTGAATTCCACGATATCAAATTTCTTGAATTAGTATTTTTTAACCTATCGAATTAGTATTTTTTAACCTGACCTGACCTGACCCAAATATCATATTTATTTTATTATTAATAAAAAAAAGTTTTAAATAAATTTTAAAAACATTTAATAAATAAATTGAAAAATGTATTCTCCAATCAAAAATAAATTATTATGGGCTTTTTAATAAGAATATCAGAACTTTGACAGCTGGTAACAACCATGTTTAAAAAACAATTAAGCTCATTTTGACATTTCTGAAATATTTTCGATATAAATAAAAATTGTAAAACTGATTAATAGATAATAAATTGCAAAAATATTTTTTTTATAAAATCAAAATTTAAAATCTTTTATTACCATTCATTCAATCTATTCGAGAAAGTTTTTGTAAAAAGTTTAGAATGTAGGTCATTTATATGAATATATCAAAAAGAATTATCAGGAATAATTTTATCGTACACCTTACACGAGTTCTAAACTATGGTATCTAAATAGAAAACTTCTTTCAATGTAACAATAAATTATCAAATTGAAATATTAGAAACTTGTTCTATTTGAGTTATTCAGAATAGTAATTTCAATTATTCATACCATCCTTCATAACCCAAATTGTGTTTAATTCAATGTTAAAACACTTCAAGATTTAAATATATTTTATTCTGAATATTTTATATTTTTTTTAAGAATGAAAATCAAATAGTATTCTTAGACCTACTTTTTATATAATTATTTATTATTTATATTATATATATATATATATATATATATATATATATAAATTTTGAAATAATGTAAACTAGAATGTGTACATTACAAATGAACACATCTGCTATTATATATCCAAACGTATGTGAACGCACACACCAAAGAAAAAAAAACTATTTTAAAATTCTACTTCAAAGTATCTATTCACTTCAAGATCCTTCATATTGACACGTGAGGACTTCACTTCTTGACAGATTGACACAACTCTCTCCTACACAAACTTTTCGAAGATGATGTCTGTATGATGATGAGAGATGACTTTTTCTTCCAAACATCCCGCGCACCGAATGTCAATATATATTATTATAGCTGCGACTTTACACACACACACGCACATAAAATGAGTGACCTAAGCTAATATAGCGTCTCTGCGTATTTTGACAACTTCCGTACGTACTCGTTTCGAGCACGCATTCTAGTCATCATATTATATATAAACACTTCACGAGATGTGAGAAAGAAAAACGTCGTTTTTTTAATATACAAGAAGTATTTTGATTGATTTAGATTTTCTAAGACTGTTCATTCTTATAAACTAAACCCATATCTTCAACACTACCTTAATGTTTAAAAAATGAATTTATTTAATACTTATTTTAAATCATTCTTTCATCAATAATAGAATATTCAAAAAATAAAAATAATAAAACGAAAATCAATAATTTAAAGATTTATATAACTTTAATACACACACACACACACACACACACACACACACATATATATATATATATATATATATATATAGTATTCATTCGATTTCATCTATATATGATCTATAAAAAAAATGAAATATAAAGATTTGTAAAAACCAATATAAAAATACATATTCCACAATTAACCAAAAATATTTTTTTATCTTTTATCAAATTTAAAAAATAATATAATATGTACAATTCTTAATCATAAAAAAATATATAAAAGGCAATAATTCCGTATTAATTCACTAAAGATATATACAACCAGTTTACATATTTATTATTTATGTGCATAGCTTTTTTTTAAAAAAAATATCTTTTTGATCTGATGAAATACTGTCAGTTTTGATATTCATGTCAAAATATTATTAGTTTTAAACATACACATGCAAACATTTTCTTGCTTGCATCTTAAATGTCAAAATAATTACATACAAACATATCTTTGTTTGAAAACATCGCAACGATTCTATAGTATATTTTATACGCAGCCACTTTATTAAAAAAAAGAATTTCTATGAATGAACATCTTTATTTATATTTAATACCTGCCCGATTGAATTCCAGACGGGTATCTTACGTCGACATAACACATTACGTATATAAAACGATCGTCTGTTCAACGTACACTGATTGACTGATCTCTTCACGACGATGATGGACGTGAATGACGTCTTATTTGAGGGTCCCAGTGTCTACAGGGAGTCTTTATTCTGCGTCGTCGTCATCGACGACGACGCACACTGTGAAAGACGTCATCGCGACATGTCAAACGCACCCGGCTCGTCAGAACGTTTTGTCCATCGTCGATCATTCATAAGTAAACGAATACGCGAGACACTGACGTTGTCTGCGAATCGTCTTCATGTCGTACTCTTACCTCATACGTCATCCTCTACACTTATATCAACGTCATTATGATGATAATACGTCGTTAATGTTTTTATATAGTTGTTGTTATTTTTGTGTAATGATTTGACTCGAACGATTCGAATTGAAAATGTTACTAAATTGTTTACATATACTCTTTTAACTATTTATTGGCTGAATAATGTATAAGGTATTTTATAAATACATCTACGATTGAATGTATAAAAAATAAACAATGACTTCGTATTAAATTTTCTCACTAACTATAAATATGTACAATACATGTGTGTGTACGTAAACGTGCATAAAAAATAAACGCACGGTTTCAGTGAAAAAAAGAATCGTGCACGGAGCGCATGCAGCGAGTCGAAACAATGTGCGAAAGGGAAAAGAGAATCAGAAAAAAAATGTCGGACATCAACGTCAAGCACTGAGATAAAGATGAAAGGAATAATAAAAAGGCGTGCGGTACAACGACAAACGGCGAACAGTACGGACGGTTTTCGGACGGGAGGATCGGTGGGTGGTGGTTGTGTAGCAGGCGGACGGTCGCTTACACAGGGAGCACGAGTTCACCAGGCGGTCGGTTCGTAAAATAAAGATGACAAAAAGAAGCGTTACGTGCACGGCATCGTGCGCCGCTCGCTCGCTGACAAATGTTTATGGCTGTATGAAAATCTGACCCGGGCGACTCGGAAGCACCGCATCTCTTGCGCCATCGAGAAAGATATCTTGAGGTGAGTCTCACGACACCACTCGAACAGTTTTGTATGGCGTGCGTCACATGTGACATTGTCAAATTTGAGTAGCCTCCAGTCACCGATCTGTCACGTCGATACGTTACAGCGTTACATTACATTTTATATACGCATACGGACACACATACACCCACATATACATATATATATATATATATATCATAAAAATCTCATTTTAAACTTAAGTATTATTAATAAATTATATTTAATAATGATTAAAAATAACATTTTATTACTAAAAAAATATATGAAATAAAAATAAAACTTGTAAAATAATAATTAAAACAAATATTCTTTGGCATTAATCATAGAACAAAATTTCATGAATTACACGTTCAATGTTTATTTTTAATGCTTCTGTTGTTTGTGGTTTATCAGCATAAACCAATAATTTGACATAACCTCACAGAAAATAATCCAATGGAGTTAAATCACATTATCTTGGTGACCAATTGATGGGTCAATTTCGTAAAATAATGGACTCACTAAACTCTTATTTCAATAAATCTATGAAGTTTTTACACTTTCTAAACATTGTTAAAGTGTTAAACGTTTCAAGAGAATTTACCAACTATACTGAATTGAAATGTTAAAATGAGCTTAAAGAAAATTCAAACATAACTGCCATTAGCTGTCAACGTTCTGACATTCTTACTGGGAAACTCTATGTAAATAATTTATTTTTGATTGTAAAATATATTTTTCAATTTATTTATAAAATATCTTTAAATTTTTTTAATATTAATTTTTTTTTAATAATCAAATATGATTGTGTCAATATTGTTCTAATATATCGTTTAAAAATGTTAATTCATTCAAGATTTAAAAATAAAAAGGGTTTGTAGCTATTTTTTCCAGATTTTAAAATCAATTTTAATTGATGATTGGAAAACCCTATATTTGTAATCACTTATACACATATGTCTGTTTAAAAAAGTTTACAAAAACTGTTTTAAAAAGTTATAACTTATTTAAAAATAAAACTTGTTTTAATTTCGAAATTGAGATTTTATTTATATTGAACATTTATTACGCAATGTTATTCAAGTAAATCACAAAAGAGTAAAAGAACGAAATGTTCGCGTTTCGTTACAGTATTTTCAATCTGATTAAATTTCTAATAGATTTTTATAGGCTTTACACAGAAAATTTAAGTGCTTCTTAAAAAAACAACGATACTGAAAGTGAAACAACGCAATTCAATTAACCGTAATGAAATTTCTATCAAATATATAGTTAAATATAAATTTAATAAACAAACTGATCAAATAGAATTAATTGATATTCACATAACTGCTTAAACAAATTATACTAAATTACGTATACATATATATATATATATATATATATATATATATATATATATATATATATATATATGGGCACATCCGTAAATTGTTGATATACAGCAGTTCTCGAAATACTAATAATATATATGGTTGTCTCTTCAATAAACAAATATTAATGAACTCGTAGCGACACATTAAGTGCTGTTTGCAGACCATTAAATTTATACATAACACGATTTTTTTATTTTGTATTTGTTGTTTATTTCGTATACAGTCAGCGAGCTCGTGAGTGATTCGCAATTAACGGACAGCAGTTTGAAAACGACATCGAGCGGGACACACTCGACAGTTTTATCTGTCCGCCAGCGCGTCATTTTACAGAAGCGGGCATTTAGTGGCACTCACCACTAAGCCATAGAAGCACTACTATTGTCAACATACAATAAATATATATATATATATAACGCACATATGTTGTACACATTAATATCTATCTGTGTATAAATAAAGATACGTGCGGAAGTTTAAAACTTGTATCCATCCATTGAAAAAAAATTGGATTTTCTGATAATTTAAAATCTTAATTATGTCTTCAGTAAAATATTAACAAAAAAATTCGTTGAGTACAGATGACCCTATATAAATAAAAATATTTTGTTACAAAAATGAAAGAAGACATTTTTTATTTTTTATCTCAAAATATTACTAAAAAAAATAAAAACGTATATTAAAAAGTTTAGATTTAATAATACAGCACTCTGATGATAATAACATAGCCAACGAAATATGCATCAGCTTATATTAAAAAAAAGTGATTGCTTACTTCGAATTCACTTTAACACAAATTAATTTTCACCCCCAACACCACAATATGTTATAAAGAGTTCAATAATTACTTATTGTTTATTTTTTTATTTATAAAAATAATTGGCTGATGTGCATTTCGTTAGCGATGTCATCATCGTCTCGATTTTCTGCTATAAAAAAATATCTACACAATTTTATAACACAAAAGCTCTGACAATGACGGCATCACCATCGAAATGTACATTAGCTGATTATTATTATAAAAAACAAATTGAACAATAAGTGATTATTGAACCCTTTAAAACATATTGTTGTGTTGGGAATGAAAATTCATTTGTGTTCAAAAAAGTGAGCAATCAATTTGTATTAATATATTTTTCTAATATTATTATTTATAATATTATAAATTATGATACTGAATTTTTAACCATATTTTCAATTAAATGAAAATTCAATCAGTTAATACCATACTCTAGTATTGTTGTAGTAGAATAAAAATAATGAAAATTACACAATGATTGAATTCTTGTGCAGTCGATAGGCGACATTGACAATGTCCACTGTTTCTCGTTTTGTACATCGGCTACCGATATTGTCTACAATCCTTACAGAAGCTGATTCCATTTCTTAGAATACGATTAAAGTATGTATATATACCTACATTCAACACATGCACCCATACATAAATCTATAGGTGCGCATACGGACATGTATTATATATGTACAGCAGATTCGTTTGTATGTTTGTGTGAACGAAGAAGTCGACGATGAAGATTCAGAAGCGTCGCGATACGGATTCTCAGGATCATGATGGCAGCAGTACGGTGGATAACGTACGATCATGCGAACACAATAGGCATATAGTGAATTCGAGTCGACGGACTCTCGGCGTGGTTTGTTGGTCGTGTTGTCGCATCTATCCCGTCCTCTTTGCATGGAACGCGCGCGCGCGTCCTCGTGTGTGTGTGCGTTGCCTGTTTATATGTGCAGACAGGACGTTCGCTCTATCCACGCTTTTTTAAATCAGTCCGAAAACATTTATCTTGTAGCGGTGCTGTGAAGTCACTTACCGTCCAATTGTCTGTGCGGATGGGTAGGTCACGACCTCAACTTCTTCTTCCATTGCTTTGTATTTACACACACACAAATATATATATATATATATATATATATATATATATATATATATATATATATAATGCATTTTTCCGTTCACTATTGTAATGTTTGCATGAATGGTTACTTCGGTATGTTGATTTCGCTTTTATTATTCTTTCAGAACCATGTTCTTGATTGCTATCGCGTTATATAGCCAATTTAATTATATACATACTTAAAACGAACCTATATATCAGTACAAAAGAAGACTAATATACGATATATCTGCGTCATTAACGAAAAAATCGTTTCAAATAACGAGGTTACTAACGACGAATAACTGAACTCGATATATTTCTTATTACATGTTTTGTCGTTTTTATTTTTTATATACAGTGTGAGAATCATTTAATGTAACTGATTGTACATTAAAATAAACACGTTCTTATTTTCTTAATTAGTCATTTATATGAAGATTGAATTTTATTTGAAAGAAATGAAAATTAAAGTAACTTCTTTAAAATTCACTCGTAGTTCATTTGAATAACATACGAACTTAAAATATTTTTATATAATTTTTGCTTACAGCTGGTTCGACACAGTATCGAATTTCATTTTATATAAATTAACATTATACAATATTCTTATATCATGAAATTTTATAAAGATATTTAAAAAATAATACACTTTTCATTTTTTTAAATTTTGATTGATATGCAATTACAGATTTATTTTTAAAAAATCTATAATAAAAAATTAAAATAACTTAATAATTGTTGATATTAAATCTATTTAGAAATAAATAGATTGTAGATATTTTAAAATACCAATTAAAAAAAATTAGATGACTATTATTAAAAATTCTGTTCATTGTATTTTCATGACACAGAATATTTTTTGACTACAATAAACATAAAAGAGAAATTAAATAATTTTATTAGAAACGTTAATATAATAATCATAAATTAGACACAAATAAACAATAAAAATATTTTTTTGAAAAATATGATTTTTCATTAAGTCAATTTTTTGCTTTAAATAAAAATTTTCACTTTCAATATAATTATTCATTTATAAAAGATTAAAAATCACAGCACTAAACTATTATGATAAATCTATGAATTATTTCTAAAATAATTAAATAGAACGTGTAATTCAAACATGCAATGTACATTCTGTAAGTAATCGTTGAAAATCTAATCAATACTAATAAAAGTGTAACCTTTGTATATTATAATCTAACATATCGAACCAACAAAGTTTTAAACAACGCTCAAAGACGACAATCTCGAAATACCTCATATCGAAATATATATTATCACATTGTTACAGATTCGAACACCAATTTGAATAACACAATCGTACATAACTGCACGGAATGAGTCGTAAATTCAAGGACACGACGAGGTGCTATGCATAACTTTACCTGTCTTCCATTTAACACAAAACCAAAGGCTTGTAATTTAACTTAATGCAGATTAAGAGATTACATACAAGTACACATTCACGCGCTACCGTATGTGTCTGTGTGTACGCTTGCTGATTTTTTTTGTGTACTCCTGTCCGTTGTTCTTTAGTCTCGATACTCGTGTTTATTTAAATACCGCCGTTTTATTATTTACACACACGTATAATTTTTGTACACGTTTTTTTCAAAGCAGATAAGATTTTTATAGGAAATTTATTTATACACTTGGCTTGGTCATTATTTGTGATAAGATTTATGTCACACATTCCAATATAAGACACATATTTACATACAAGTATATATATATATATATATATATATATATATATATATATATATATATATATATATATATATTGTATGAATGTGTGTGATGTCGAGGCTATTTTTCACTTTGTCACATTGAATTGAATAAATCGAGTCAGACACGTCTACGTGGCCGCCACAATCTAAACCCTATTTATGTTTTGTGATTTACGTTTGCTAATCTCCCAAGTACCACCACGTCTGACTATTCACAACGAATGTTCGTACTTCCTTTTGGGAGATGCCTTTTGCATCAACTGTAATTGAGAGAATGACAGCTTTTTGGCGGAAGATAGATGGTTGTCACAATCTTACTTCAGGTTCGTTTAATTTTTCACCTTTCTGTCACGTATAATTTTCACGATAACACATAGAAAACATTTCGTACAGACAAACATAAACGAATAAATATATACTATCATATAAAATAACTATATATATATATATATATATAAAATAATTTACCGATAAGTAATTTAAATTACAATATTCATGGAATCATTTACAAAACATTAAAACCGATTTAAAAAAGGAAATATTTACAAAACAAAATGCCAAGAATATACTTCAAAAATAAGACACTTATAATTTAAAGAAATGAAAAAGATTTGAATAATGTTCAGTTTGGTACTCTTTCACATCAACAAAAAAAAAATAGGTATATGAGAATGAGAGCAATTTATTCTACATCGTATTTTCAACAAAACCCTTTAAATACTTAGCACCCAGTTCGGTTGATATTTACATTTATTCGAATCCGAATAATTTAAAAATTCAGTTGAATAAATCTTAAACGATTTATTGCAAGATACGACCAGTATTATAATTTATTAACAAAGATAACGCCTCTATGCGTTTCACGATTTCATTGATTGAAAACATTAATCACATTTTAAAATTTTACGGTAATATATATTATATTTATAAAATGTTGATTAAATGTTACGGATTCGAATGTTGATACGATTTGTAAAATTATAAATTCAGGGAAATATATATGTATATATATATATATATATATATATATATATATATATATATATATATATATACATAAGCTTCATTTGCAAGCAAATTATTTATTCATATCGAATAATGAGCGTTGTTTATTATACTATAAATAATTATCAGCAATTAAATATTTGTATTTTAAAAATATACAAATATTTGAAATTTTAATGATTATTGTATCCGGTATTTTAATCATTTATATTTATATATATATATATATATATATATATATATTAATAATTTAAAAAAAAATAATTTTATAAAAAAAGTATCAAAATGAAGATTTTTTAACAATATTTTTTAAATTTAGGATACTTATTGACGATATTTTTTTAATATAAATTAAATTCACAAATTACTTATATTTGTATTCATACTTTATTTCAAAAAGTACAATAGTTAAATATCCATATTACTTTCAAATATAAAAATTTGATATGAAATAAAAACTAGTAATTGTAATTTCAAAAATAATTTAATTGTATAACTTTAACTGATTTATAAGAAAAATTTCTTTCTTACAAAAGTATTTTAGTGTTCATTAAAAAAGATAAATTTGTAGTTTATTCTTGTATTAAATATAAAAAAAATATTTTGGTTAAAAAATAATTCAATATTCAAACTGGCATTATTTGTATCATTTCAGCTACTTGATATATGTTATTAAAATCTAACATAGATTGATGCTAAGTTTCAAAAAATAGTGAGTTAAGATACAGTAAGTTATATATTTAAACCATAATATAAGATATTTTTAAGGGTGATAGAATTTTAAATTGAATCCATATTGAATATTCTATCTAACCTAAAAAAACATCTTTATATATATATATATATATATATATATATATATATGAAGGATGTTTTTAGGTTAGATAGAATTTTCGATAAGGATTCAATTTAGAGCTTTACCACGCTTAAAAAAAACACTCTATATATAATTAATTATTGAAAGATAGACAAAGGGTTAATTTCCAAAAATATAATTGTGTAAACAAATCAACATTATTCAATTGCTAATAAAAGAAAATCGAAAAACTCGAATTTTAATTAAAAAAAAATTACCAGATATTTTATTCACTTAATTAAGTTTGAATTGATTTTCCTATTTATATCCAAAATTAAATTTCAATTCTAAAAAAAAACCTAGAAGGAAATTGATTAATACGATAACATTTTCGATATTATCTATTTAAGAAAACTATTATCATATATGTTAAATAATCAACGTTATCGTTTTAAAATCTAAAAAAATAAACATCTATTGTAATAACTACATTAATATTTTACATATTGCTTTTTTCATCGTCGTACATTATATTAAGAGCAATGTTCGGTACACGAACACATTTATCAATACAAATAAAATATATATCACGGAGAAACAAAGCTCCGATCGCAATCAAATGAAATAAATAAAGAAATTCTAGATGTTATCTCTACTTATATACACTAACATACATACAGATACATACAAACATGTATATATATATATATATATATATATATATATATATATATATATATACGATTATATATATGTAATGAATATACGTATGAATGTATTTGTGATATAAACAGGAAAAAAGCTACAGAATTCATCGTTTACTTCTTGTATATTATTTTAATGTAAACGTTATCTATATGAGCACGCGTACGAGAGGGTGGACGTTTAAAAAAAGCTCCGCACGGTGGCAGCAACAAACTACAAGAGCGTTACAACGAAAGAGAAATAACACACAGATACATACATACATGGACAGACATTTATATATATATATATATATATATATATATATATATATATATATATTTGTACGTATGTATAGGATGGCAGAAGCAGTGGTAGAGTAGCAGCAGCAGCAGCAACGGCGGCACACCGACCATATAACATTCTAACAAGTGTTTCTCCTACAATGTTTATGTGCAAGGATCGCACAAAAATTGTTTTATACAGGACATTGTACATAAACTAGAACAAATGTTTATCCTGGTCGCTGTATTTTATCCTCTTGTTGTTCGCTGTATTCGTTTCGTTTCGTTCGTTCGTTTATTTGTTTGCATACTGTTCACAAAAAAAATTTTTCTGCACTTGTATTACGTAGGTTTGCTAACTCATCGCACTGATCTGTTTCTGTGTGTATGTATATATATATATATATATATATATATATATATATATATATATATATATATGTATGTATGTATGAATGTATGTATGTATGTATATATATATATATATGTAAGCATGTATTTGTGGTCATCTTATATGTTTTAAAATGTATTATTGTTATTAAAATAGGTATTTCTTTTAAATAAGCTCTTTATGTATTTACATATATATATATATATATATAATTTGTAACTATTGATGAAACTACTTATTTTGAAATTTATTTGAATATAATATAAATAACTTTACAAATGAATCAAAATCCAATTATTTACAAAATTTTCTTTTTGTATAAAATATATACATAAATTAATATATTTACATCTTTTCCCATAAATAAAAATAAACGATTTTCCTATACGTATTTTAATAGCAATGAAGCTTTTATATACTTACAAATAATATTATTGTGTTATAAATGTAAAAAAAATCTAAATGATTAAATACTTAAGTAAAAATTATATTTTAAGTAGTGTCTGCAAAAAAATCCATTTAACATAAATTAATCCTTCACTTCAACATAACATTTATATATTTTGTATACTTTATTAGCTATTGCACAAATTTTATAATACTGGATTTTATAACGTATCTTTTTTAAGACATTGGCATAGACATCCAATTGCGCGTCAGCGAGTAAAGTAAACAATAAGTGATTATTGAACTTATAAAATCTTGTAGTGTTAAGCTGAGTGATTCATGTATGTTCAAGTTTTACGAGTGATTCATTTATAAAAACTGTGACTGAATCCATGAAAATAAATACAGAATGAATTCTTGAACTATATTTTTATATATTATATTTTTACCAAGATATAAATTTCGAGAATAATTTAAAAAATAACTTTTGCTTTTTTGAAATATATATATATATATCATATAGGCTCATCCAAATGTAACGCCTACATTTGTGTTTTATTAAAAAGAAACATGTGTATAGGGTGGGTGTGTAGGAAAATATGTGTATAGTTTCTTTTGTTTTTTTTTAAAAAAAATAAAACACAAATCTAGGCATCACATTTGGATGATCCTATATTATATTATTGTATTTTATTCAATTATATTATTTTATTTCCTACATCACCACTTGCTCAATTGGAAAGATTCTCAAATGGAAAATTGTACATGAAACTGGCATCATTATCTTTTTTTTCAAAAATAATCGTCATGGAACTTTGATAATAAACGCTCTTCTGTGTTAATATTATCAAAAAGGTTAAAACTTTACAAAAGTTCCAGAACCTAGG
Source organism: Neoneuromus ignobilis (assembly GCA_029203775.1). Classification (NCBI taxonomy): domain Eukaryota; kingdom Metazoa; phylum Arthropoda; class Insecta; order Megaloptera; family Corydalidae; genus Neoneuromus; species Neoneuromus ignobilis. Next base: position 4,529,467 of record CP092090.1, on the reverse strand, counting down.
ATGAAAATGTTTTTGTCAGAGACAAGAAGATTTGAGGGAAATGCTTTGATCTAGCAGTGGATAGAAATAGGCTGATGGTATTATTGATGATGTAATCAATAATTTTAAAATAATTACTTAATAATTGTATAAATAAAAAAAATAAGTTTAGTAACAATTCTTTAATGCAGTAATTATTTTCAATACTTGATGATGAAGTAAGAATCTGTGAAATTTCAAATAATTTATATGGAAGATATTAAAAATGATAAAACAAATAAATATTTTTAAAAATTCGCAGAATGTTTTCATATAGAGACAAAATTCTTATTGAATATTATTTCGATTTGTACTTAAACACGTCAAACTACTTCGAGTATAATTCGATACATTTAATCTGGGATAAATGTATTTATGATTTTGATCCCGTTCAAAATTACCTTGACAAGTGAACGATTATACATAATAAACAAATATGTAGTGGTGCAAAGAGACTTTGGCAGACGTATACGACACTAATGCACATGACAGCCAGTGAGGTGACGCGTCGCTTGATGTCTGCCATGCACCTGCCTGTCACTTTGTCACTTTGCGTTCCAATTCGGAACATTTACGATGCCATCCTATGTCTCATCGTGTATATGCGGCGGTACTCGATTCACGTAGCATCAACCCACTAATCATTTACACGACGCTTCCGGTTATAGTACACCAATTATTTGTACAAATTCCCTAATTAGTACATATTTAACATTGGAAAAACGGACAAAACATTTACTTACAGCACATGTCTTCTTTATTAATTCGAAATATAACAATTAGATTGAAAAATACACGAATACTGACATGAATTATAAAAAGAGCGATTAAATCCAATAAATATAAATGTCCAATAATTATCATAAGTCAAGTAATATTTTCTTAAAAAACTATCAAATAGATTTTTTGGAAACTAGATAGGACTTAGAACGAAATAATTACTTAATTTTATAACTTTCACTTTTAATATAGTCTGTATATATTTTTTTCTGAGTTAATATTTAAAATTAAAAACTGATTAAAATATGAACTACTCAAAATAATAATTACACATTTTTTCACAACAAATAATTAACAATGTTATAAATATTAATATAATCCATTAAGAGAAAAATTAAAAAGTTAATAGTAATAAAACCTGAATGTTTATATATATATATATATATATATATATATATATATAAATGATTCGTGAACGTATATTTGTGTGAATGAGTATACGTTTATACATGTAAATTATAAATCCTCTGGATATGTGTGTCGACATGGACATAAATCTGTCGCCTGTCCATTCCCTTTATCCATGTGTGTAACAATATGACTGCTTTTAGTCGATACATTCACATATATATATATATATATATATATATATATATATATATATATAAATGTGTGCATGTATGTATATATATATATATATATATATATATATATATATATATATGCATTTATTTCATGTGTACACATTGATGTGACATTTTCAAACCAATTTAATGCACAATGAAGTATAATTAAGTTCGGAAATACTTTTTTCAATATATAATAATTTTTCAATGAGTGTAGTTAATTTTATAAAAATGATCATAAATTGTCATTAGCTGTATTTATTTTATTGAAAAATGCATTTTTAATTTATGTACTAATATATTTAGAGTAATAAATATTTTTTTAATTTTCAATTCATTTTTATTTATTTTAATAAAAAATTGTTTAAAAAATTAAATTAAATTGAAATTTTTAAATATGGTATATAATTTATGATTAATTTTTGATCAATAAAAAAAATATTTTCATTTGTTGTATCTGTTTTTAAAACGATAATATTTGATTTTTATCTTACAAATATGTCTGTAAATTTTTTTTTGATATATCTTTAATGTAAGTAATATTTATTTGTTTAAAAATTTCTAAGAATTATATTAATTAATTTTTATCCTAATCACAAAATTTAATATGTTAAGGTCTAGATTGAAGATCTTATTAATAAAACATATTTTATTTTATAAGTACATGATTTGTTACTTTTTAAAAATTGAAAAATGATAACTTTTTAAGAGAAATAAATTACTGATTTGGAATAAATTATATTTTAATAAACTGATTTATCACGAATATAAAAAAACAAAATATCTTTTTTTAAAAAATTATATATAAAGATAAAAAATAATATTTTGTAATATAAGGACAAAAATGTAAATATTTTATATCACTTTTATCTTGCTTCTAATTAATAAAAATATTATATTTATTTTAAAAACATGATAATTAGTCCAAAAAAATCTATTTCTATTCAATTCTACTAATTTGAAAAAATTTGATTTTTGACCAAATTTTCGATACTATAGGTCGTGGTATTTTTTTGGAAAAAAATCGAAGGTTCAAAATCTGGTTTTATTTTATTATAAATCGAATATTTTAATTAAAAATAACTGATTTCAGTTAAAAATTAAAATAAATTTATGTTTCAATTGAAAATATCATCATGGACATAAATTTATATGTGTCATTTTTAACAACTATCAAATAAAAATTAAATAATAGTACAAAATCACTACTTTTGTTAAAAATATAAATTGTACAATTGAGAAAATATATACTCCATGAATTTGTATACATAAGAAGTAAAAAATTAATGTATAATCAATTCACAGATCAATTTTAGCAAATTGATTTTATTTTTTTAAAAAATCAAAATTTCAAATATCATTCAAAATCATTCCTAATCCATGTATCAGCAATAAAAATTCTATTTTTAATCAAGAAATGTGTTAATTAGTTGAAAAATATCAATTTGCACTTATTTCAAGCGATTTGAAAAAATGTTAATTTTTAGCAAAATTTTCCATACTATAGGTCGTGGTATTTTTTGAGCAAAAAAATGAAAGTTCAAAATCTGATATTATTTGATTACAAATCGATTCTTTTGATCAAAAATAATTGAATTCAGTCAAAAATTTAAATTGATTTAGGTTTCAATTAAAAATATTATCATGGAAATAAATTTATGTATTTCATTTTTAACAACTTTCAAATTAAAATCAAATAAAAGAAAAAAATCACTACATTTGTTAAAAATATGAATTATATAATTAAAAATATATATATTCTATATATTTGTATAAATAAAAAGTACAAAATAAATAAATAGTGAATTCAAAGATCAATTTTAAAAAATGAGTTATTTTTAAAAAAAGCAACATTTCAAATACCATTCCAAGTCATTCCTAATCAAAGTATTAGTAACAAAAAATATATTTTTAATCAAGAAATGTGTTAATTAGTCGAAAAACATAAATTAGTATTCATTTCAACCGATTTGAAAAATTGTCGATTTCTGACCAAAATTTCCATACTATAGGTCGTGGTATTTTTTGAGCCAAAAATCAAAAGTTCAAAATCTGATATTATTTGATTACAAATCGAATCTTTTTGTTAAAAAGACTTAATTCCAGTCAAAAATTTAAACTAATTTAAGTTTGAATTCGAAAAATAAATTATAATCGATTATAACTAGAATTTTTCAATAGCAGTCCAAAAGTATTTAATCAAATAATTAAATACAGCAACAGGTTACAATAATAGTAACAAAATAAGTAACTAGTCTAAGAATAGTATTTAATTCAATAAATATAATTATTATATAGAGAGATTTTTTAATAAAATAACTATAAAACTTTATAAACTGCTTCTGTGAGAATTGAAAGAATTTTCTTAGATTTATAAGATTTTTTTTAATATAAAAATAATAGCAAAAACATATCAATATAAATCAGTTATTTTACAAAACTGTTAAAAGAACTAGTACATACAAAAACCAGTAAATGGTATTTAGAATAAGAGCTTTTATGTGACGTTAGATTACGAATCATAACTAGAATAATTATTTACAATTAAAGTTGTAATATGTACACAAAAACAATGGCATACACGTCGAGTCGATCGTTATGTTTGTACATGTTTGACACAATACTGTTTTAATTTAACGGCATACGTAGAGCGAGTTCGATTCGACATCGCGGCACGCGGACAGATACACGGCGTCGCGTTTGGTATGAGTATGGACGCCGAACTACACAAAACAACCTCCGATATGCAGGTGGTGCGTCGATTCCGAGGGTGTGTGCGTATATACACACAGGTGTGTGTACATACGTACACGCACAAAAGGTTTACACACACACAACACACACACACACATATATATATATTAATATGTGTGTGTATGTAGAAACATGTCGTGCTTGATGGTAGTTGTAGTTTTAATGGTGGCAGTGTTAGCAGGGTGACGTGTTCGATGGTGTGAGAGGGGTCGTGAGAGCGACATGCTGACGCGGTTGCCAATCACCCGCATCATCGATCACGTTTTGTTTTTGACGTTGTCTAATAAATTTCAGGTATTTGTTTGTATGAATCAAATTAACTGTATATATGTCGGATATATATCACCGTGTGGAAGGGAGTAATATGGACGGAATTGTTTATTATACGGGAAACAATGCAGTGCTGATAAAATTATTTCAAAAAAAGAATGTTTCGTGTCACAGAGTATGGTGATTTCGTAGATGAAACAACTTTTTTATAACGCAAACACATATGGACTCGTACGTTTATTGTCTCTCTCATATAGACACATACAATACACAGAATTAAATATATAGGGTCATCCAAATGCGACGCCTAGATTTGTATTTTATTAAAAAGATACAAAAGAAACTATACACATGTTTCTTTTTAATAAAACACAAATCTAGGCATCACATTTGGATCTCTCTCTCTCTCTCTCTCTCTCTCTCTCTATATATATATATATATATATATATATAATTCTATGTATTATATTTGTACGTGTGATATCAATTCAAATATTACTTCATGTTTACAAAAAAGTTTTTGATCCATATATTCTACCTGTTCTAACTTGTAACAGTGAAAAACGAGTATAGGTCCTTAATATCAGAATAATTCAACGACTCTAGACATTAATGTTGAGAGAAGTAGATGAGGATGAGTAGATTAGAAAGGAAACTAAATTTATGGATGTTATGACAAAAATGAGAAGTTGAAAATGAAAATGGGTTTGTCATATAGCAAGAAGAGAAGACCATTGATGGGCAATAGAAATTATTGATTGAGAATTTAGAAAATTTATTATAAAAAAATCTAAAAAAATAAATGTAAGAGAAATTATCAAAATAGAATGGAAGAGAACACATTAGATCGAGTTTTGGCAAAATCCATCATCCAGCAGTGGACGAAAAAACTGAGAATATATATATATATATATATATATATATATAATTTTTTTTAAAAAAAATCTGCTCAAAAAAATATTGACAAATATAACTAAAATGAATAATTGACATAAATAAAAGTACAGAAATCACTATTTTTGCTAAAAATAAAAATTGTATAATTAAAAAAATATATATTCTAAATTTGTACAAATAAAAAGGACAAAATTAAAAGAAAGTAAATCCAAAGATCAATTTTTAAAAAATGATACATTTTTTTAAAAAAAAATATCCTAATCCATGTATTTGCAATGATAATTCTATTTTCATCCAACAAATGTGTTAATTAAAAAACTACTACTTATAACTTGAAAACTTTTTATTTTTACCAATTTTTTTATTTTCAAGAATAACAAGATTTCAAATTTTATTTTGAATGTAGATAAAACTTAACCTGTTTGATAAAAAGCAATTAAAAATAAAACTACTTTACTGAATTATCACCTGCAGTTTACATTGAAATAATCTACTTTGTATTTAATTTACTTATATTTTGTACTCAATTCAATATATTTAATTAAAGATTGTATTTAAATATTCAACAAACTTACTTTAAAAATGATACATGGATATAAATATAACTGTAAATTATGTTTATGTAATAATACAAAACTCATAACGAAGCGTGTAGTGTGTAATTAAAAGATATTAATTTATATATATTAACAAGGACACATATATATATATATATATATATATATATATATATATATACATGTGTGTATGTGTTTGTGTACACTTTACATTTCATTATAAAATGTATATGTAATGCCAATAACTTTATATAACATGATTGATGTATTATCATATTGAATTTTTCAATATGAAAACACATTTATTTGCATGAATTGCTGTCAACAGTTATATTTATAGAAAGATATATTTAGATATCAAAAAATCTTAATAATAATGAAAAGAACGTTGATGAAAAAAATAAACAAACAGAAGAAAAAAAAACTTGACGATATCCGATAAGGATGAGGCGAAGTGGGCAAAGATGGTGAAGAAAAAAAAACTAGATCTGGAGAGTTGTTGCATAAAATTGTCGTTACTCGACAGCTGTCGTGTCGATGATGAGGGCATACAATCAGCCGACTAAATAAGAATACAGGAACGCGCGACAATCCCATTCGTCGCGCTTTGGTCCGCGCACGAAATGAATAAGCGACTGTTCGAGTCAATCATGCAACACAATCTTTGCATCTGGGTGTGACACCGGCGTACAGGTACGACATGACAGTGATACGGTGCAAGGATAAGAGCTTGCACATTCTGTTGATTCTGTGATCGGTGTGTGTATTTTTCTTTTTTTTTTTGTCGTCGACGAACGACAGTTTTTGGATCGACGACGATTGAGCTGTGTTCGTAATATTTCTGTTTGATTGATTGGTTCGCAGGTCTGTCGACTTGTATTGATAAATTTCAAGATATATATATATATATATATATATATATATATATATATATATATATATTGACATATTTTTTGTCATACCATATATACAGAACCGGCTTAAAAAATTAACAACACATCAATCACAAAAGTACATTAACAAAGATAAAAATAATACAATACATACATTCACTGTAAACTTATTTATATTATTATCTTATTAGAACATCTTTTAATTTATATGATACATTATCTTTTTTCTATGAAACCTTTAAAAAAACTCTCAAATATATTTATCATATCTCTCAAGAAATTTATTGTTAATTCCAATTTTCTTTATCTACCTACTAACCTTCTTTCTTCTATCTACCCTGTTCATATCAATTTCAATGATTTTATTTGTTCTATTACATTAGTCACTGAACGGAAAATAAATGTATTCAGGTTTTGAACACTTTTTATTTTAATATATTAAAACTACTCTTTTCCCCAGTATGGAATTTTAAACGCAAATTAAAAGGGGGTACTATTTAATTAAGTAAAAAGCGTTCCTTATTTAAACCTCTATTACTAGATTAGCATGTCTAAGCAAACTTAAAAATATTACTACAATTATAATTTTTTAATTAGAAAAATTGGTTAAATAACATAAGTGAAAAAAATGGCACTTCCTAATTTATTAAAAATTAATTCAGATTTTATAAATTGTATTATTACATGATTTATTTCAGAATAGTTTTGTGAAATTCAGAATTCTAAAAACTAAACACATTTTTAATAGTTGTGTGTACAATTTAATGTTTATATATATATATATATATATATATATATATATATATATATATATATATATATATATATATATATATATATATATATACAAAGTATATAATTTCATAGGGAAATGAAAGTTTTGGACAGGGGTGAAATATGCCATTCGTATGACATTATTTATTGTGGGAAAGGGCAGATAATTCACTCAAACAACAGAGTTGTCGGTTACGAGCGTCCTTTCGTCGCGCCGCCCCGCCGATAGCCATTAGCCGTCATGTCAAACGATCGTATACGCATCTAGACACATCAAAAAGTTGATCTATGACCATGAAGTGATATTAAACAGTGCGAATAATCGACGTACGCGTGTTCGATATGTTCGTAGTACGCGGTCGCTCGTTCGAGTCCGACGCCGAATAATTTATTATTATATGTAGAATTATTACCAATATGTACATATATATGTATATATGCATGTTATGTATATAAATATATATGTATACACATATATTATAATATATGTTATGTTCATGATTGATCAAATGTTTGCGAGTGTAGCACTAGTTTTGTTATAGAAGTACAGTTACAGTTTTTCGATCGATCATGGATTTTATACTTTTTTTTGTAATGAATCTATAGTAAAAATGGGATATTTCAATTTACAAACAATTATATGAACATCTTTTTTAAATATTTAATATAACATCTTTGAAGAATTAAAACGAATACTGAATTAACCTCAAAAATTAAAAAAAAATACAATTGTATTGTATATAAAAAATACAAGAGTTATATATAAAGTATATATAATTAACAGAAAATTTAGCAATTAATTCATAGTAATAACCACATATTTTTTAAAAAATGCAATGAATTCTTATAGAAATTATCGCACTTTAAAAATTAAAAAATGAGGAATTGATAAATCGAGAATGAACAGAGATAAATAATATTAAGAATGAGAATGAGAATTTTAAGAAGTAGACATATATAAACAATAGATGAGAATAGGAAAAAGAAAATATTGTTTGATTGTAGTTGTTGAAATGAGTAGCTTACAATAATCATAAAAAAGAAGACCAAGACAGACGTGAAATATAAATAGGAATAATATTCTAATAAAAAGGAGTTAGAAGAATGAATATAAAAAAATCCATGATCTGACACATGGTTGTGATCGTAGAAAAAATAAATATATAATTATATAAAGATTATAACAAGTTCTTCTCAATAATACCAACAAATAAAATCAAACAATTGTATATTTTAATCATATATAAAAATTCTCTTATTATATAGAATCATCAAAATGCAACGTCTAGATTTGTGTTTTATTAAAAAGAAACTATACACATGTTTCTTTTTAATAAAACACAAATCTAAGCGTCACATTTGGATGATTCTATATAAAATATATAATTTCATTTACTCTCTTAGTTTATATTAAATTGCATATATTTTTATTTTACCTTTGTTGAATAATGAAAGATGAAAGGATTCCAGACACTTACCTAAAACAATAAGAAAATAAATAGTTAGTTTCTAATATTAAATAATCAATATTTGAATCAAATCATTTGAATAAATTAAAAATTATATAATTAGATTTAAAAAAAAATTGTCGAATTATATGGAGTTAAAACTCATTTCAAACATCTTTAAACTTTTATTAACACAAATTAATCTCATTTCAACGTTATAATATTTTATAAATAAAAATATTAATGCAGTGATGTACAATATTTAATCTATATTTTAAAACGCAGTAATTTGTAATTATGAAATTGATATCGAAATGCACATCAATGAATAAACAATAAAAATTTTTATAAAATATTATGGTATTGAAATAAATAATTCATTTGTGTTTAAGAGTTTGATGTTGAGTAAGGGAATTATTCTTAAATATTACTTGTTTTTTTATAGAAATATTTAAACAATTCCTTATTATTTACTTTAGGAATATATTAAACACATTTCTAAGTTCATACCATCATCCCTATAAAAAATACTGGATTAAAATCATGAAAAGAAAATGTTATTATGCAATAAGTGTTAAAAGTGACTTAGCTAAGAAGTAATACTACTGTTTTAATAATGGTTTAATTACTGAAAATCGTTCAGTGTTAATAAACAAAAAAAAAGTGTACACGACTTCGACTTGATAATCTGTATTCATTAAAATGTAAAAAAATACAGAATTTATGAAATGTTCGTCGTGTGTTGTGTATAAAAACTCTCAGGTTAATGTCACATCGACCTTCATACATATCGAACCGTTTCATTTAAACTTCACATAAAACAATACCCACTCATTACAAATTCAATAAATACGAATGACACGAAATAAACTAATTATATCGAACGCATAAATTAATATGAAACGAAAAACCCATCACTTAACGAATAAGAAACAGAACGACAAAAAGACAGAACTGAAAAAAACATACATACACACACACACACACACACACAAAACACGGGCGTATCGATCTACGTGCTCGAACCACGACATGATGGATTAAATGAATTATTTTAAATGGTGCGTCATACGGTAAATACGTCTCGTGATGATAATACAGCAAAGAGAGTGACAGACGACTGGCAGGTGTTGGTCCGATGTCTCATGTCAACTTTGACGAATGTGTCGCCATCATGCGACCGAACAAGAACACGAATTCATCACCTGTGTGTATGCGAAGCATCTCACCTCACTTTAACACCAACAGTACACATTCGATCTATTTCTTTTTGAAAACTTTTAATTGGTGTTAAGTGTAAGCCCAGACGACGTCGAGAGACTCGATTCCCGACAGAAGTTCTTCACAACAACCATCTTTGTTATTTCTTAAATACAATACTGTTATCTGTTTCTTTTCGTATGGACGAAAATATATACAGAGTTTGTACCGAGTTTGCTGTTCCATGACTGAGTGTCTCTCTGATATAAAGCGTGTATATTTTTCTTCGTGCCGGTTGTGGGTCCCGTAAAGTCTCTCTTTGTCTCTACGATATGTCTGTTTGTTTGAAACTAATGGATAGTGTGTGGGCTGTAAAAAAGATAAGAAGATATTTTATGTCAACGACGAATTATAACGACAGTGTGTTTAACGCCAAAATAGCACTGAAGTTCTTTTGAAGCGCGAACTGTTGATGTAAGTTTTTTTTAAAAAAAATACACACACAAAAAGTCTATTGATCAATTTAGAATTCAATTCCAATTGACTTAATTTATATCATCATATATATATATATATATATATATATATATATATATATATATATATATATATATATATATATTACAACCATCATCATAAAAGCCTATATCAGCCAATTGCTGAGCGAAAGCCTCATCGAATATCATTAGATCTTCTTAAATGTTTTTCCAAGTTTCTTCCATTATTTTCTACCTGTGACAAATCTCATCATCCAACCCCCACTTCTATAATAAAATATCATTTTCCATGTGTAGTAGAGTCTCTTTCTGGATAAAAAAGTACTTTTAAATAGAATATTTCATAAAAACTTGATGATAATTTGATTTTTAACAAACAGGCTCTGATGATGATGACATCGCCATTGAAATGCATATCGGTCGACTATTGTTATAAATAAAAGTGAACAATAAGTGATTATTGAATATTTCATATCCATTGTGGTGTTGGAGATAAAAATTCATTTGTATTAAAGTGAATTCGCCTCAGTTTCAAAACAAACAATAACATAGATTGAATTAGAAAAAAAATATATTTGAACACAAATTAATCATTGCTACTTCAATAACACAATTTTTTATAGAAAAATTCAATGATCAATTATTATTCACTTCATATGCTAATATTTATTTTATTATTGTTAGAGACCATTCTAATATCAAAATCTGAAGAAAGTTTTCTAACGATAATGATATGACTACTGATATGTACATTAATGAATAAAATGAACAATAATTGATTATTGAATTTTTTTATAAAATCTTGTGTTAAGGTGAATTTAAATGAATAATCCCAATAAAATATTTTTTAAAAAATTTAAGTTATGTAAATTTTATTTTTTAAAAATTACGTTTATTTTTGAACTAAAAAATAATTCAAATTAAATTTAAAATAATCTATTTTTAGTTTAAGGTTGTATTTTTTAAAAAAAATATTTTATTATAAAATTCCTAACAAATAATGAGACTTTAATTAAAATTAATTATTTTTAAAATGTAAACAATTCAACATTGTATGAAATGACGAATGTCATAAACAAATGTTATAAACAATTTTTTTTAATTACAAATAATTACTTCATATTTTTTATTATTCATTTTCATACAAAAATGAAGAATATGAAATGTGTTAATGAGAAACATAGATAATTTTATAAAAAAAATACTCTTAATTAAGGACATTAAAACCACTAAAGTGAACTATTAAACAAAGCGTATAGTTTAGAGACTCGTCTAGAAGTAAAGAACTGAAAAAAGAAAATAACCACAACGAACGAACCCAATCAATCTAATCAAAACGGACTCCTCAACAAAACAACATCGCATGTGTCATCACCAACGTACGTCCAAGAGACAACACAGAATGATAAAGGCTTTATCCCATTAATATAAATCAAGTTAACGAACAATATAAATTAGCGACGACCGGGAGGAGGTTACAACTAGCAGGTACGATGGGGTGGCACGGGTAGACGTGGACGACAACGTTCGGGGGACGCGAAAAGGGTGGCGACGTCGGACCGGTGGATGAGAAAGAAGGACGAAAGGCGCGCGCGACGAACGTGTGTGTGCGAGAGGCGCTGTGCACGGCTTGCGCGCGCTTTGTACCGACTTCCCGAGTCCTTCATTCTATCTGCAAATAACTTTGAGCTGTGGTCAGCAGCTGACACGGCTGCTCTGTGTGGAGAACTGCCTCTACGAACGTTAGAGCAAACTGAGGTGGAACGTCTGTCCGGTTTGGCGTCGCGGCGTTGGGCGTCGTTCTGCCACCGCTGCTGCTCTATGATTTACGTCTTAACCTCGTTTTATATAATGTCAGCGTCGCCAGCAGTAACAGAACCACCCCGGGCGTCACGTACGGAGGGGAGACGACGGATACGACGGGGTGTACTCGGACGAACTGAACGACATACGCTCCTTCGATAGTTTTGATTGAAACGTGGCGTCGTCGACCACCATATTAATTTTCGAACACGAGTCGAATTTTAGTTAAAACTTTGATTCGAATTCAATTTTTCTAAATCGATGATAGAGAAAAATAAAAATGGAACAAGTCCGTTTTCACTACTCGACTTTCACGATGATTCTTTGGTATAAAATAAAATTATATATATATAATCAAAATATTATTGAAATGATTTAAATAAACATTAACACATTTTCCAAATTACATATCACTTCAATTGATAATAAAATAAATATATCAACAAATTCTTCATTATCTAATAAAATCTACTTAGATCCAAAAATACTCCCTAAAGCACTGATCTAATTTTCCAAAAAAATAAATAAATAATTAAAATCTATGCGTAGGAAAAATATGATAATAATTATTGACTATTAAATTAATTTTATTTCTCTAACTTATTAAATATTTTAAGATCAAATTTGCAAAAATATATTTTTAACTTAGAAAATAGAAAATGATTTATATAATGAAACTTTATGAAATTAAATTCTAATTTTATCAATATAAGATATTCAATTAGAAGCACACACTTATATCATTCAAAAAATATCATTGCTTACTCAAAAAAAGATAGGTTTTATTTAAAAATTAAGTTGTGCGCTTCTGATGGAACATCCTATATAAAATATCATTGAAATTTAATACATTATAAAAATATATTTAAAAAATATAAATTATATATAATACATTTTAGAGACATGGAGAATAAACAAAGTTTACAAAAAAAAAATAGTTTCTTAGAAGTAAAAATTTTGGAAATATGAGTATAAAAAGAGATAAAAAGATATAATTCCAACATAACCATCAAGTTTCTAGGAAATAAATTTCTGTAAAAATATTTTTAGGATTAATTTTTGTACACAATATATATTAAACTATGTACCATGAAATTAAAAAGTTAGCCTAAATTAATCACACTTTTTGAGAAAATTTTATTTTGATTACTATTTTATGTTATTATTCTTGTTTTTTTTTTTTGGTATTTAAAAAATGGTATTTTTGTAGTTAGTAAATTTATAACTTTTTTTTAAAAAAAATATGAAATATAAAAAAATAAAAAGTATTATTTAAGATGTTCGTAATATATATGATTAAATGAAAAATATGTATTAAAAATTAAAAAGGTATTATATATTTTTCTCTTAATAAAAAGCACATTTGTCCTGTACGTATGTCCTATTTCACATGGAAATGAAACCGAGCATCGAAAAGTACAATATATAATTTTTATTATAGAAAAATCGTCGGAATGGTTGTGCAGTATTCCAGAATCGTATTCAGTGCAAATATATAGTCGATGGCGTCTCCGTCAACGGGCCGCACAGCACACGTCACTGATATAAGTACGACTCGACGTCGGCCGGCGGCAGTAGAAACGGCTGCCGCGGCGAGGGTTAAAGGAGTAAGGGGGTAAAAGAGTATGAGGGAGGTATCGCGCGGCACCAGAGCTTGCTTGCTCGCCCCAGGGGAGATTTATAGATCTAGGCCGGAGTGACATCACAGGGAGCTCCGAACGCGTTTAATTATAATACTTTATTGCCCAATAAATCAGACCTCGGCTCGCGTACGGTACCCCGCCCATCGCAAAACCCCAACCCCCTTGGTACCCTTACCATCGCCTTATATACATATATATATATATATATATATATATATATATATATATATATATATATATATATATATATACACAAGCACCCCGGTCGACAACTTTGAAGGATAGCGTTCAATTCTGGAGAGGTCTGACATATTTTATGACCGAATTATGCATTATTTTCCTCATCGGGCATTTCGACGTTCCACCTCCTTCTTTTTTTCATCTCTGTCGGACACTTTACGTTCAGTGCGCGTCGGTAGATTTTAGGATACCATCTGTATACTTTTCAGTAGCGGCGTGACATTTTTTTTAATAATCATAACACGAAAGAGTTTCATTGATTTTTTTATCTTTTATCAATAAGAAAAATGTCAAATTAATGTAACTATCTTTTATAATCAGTATTCGTGAATATTATTTTTTATTGTTCATATGACATTAATATAGAATAAAAGTAAAATAAAATTCAATCTTAGTTACATAAGGTTTTCCAATAAGTGCTTCAGAAGTTTTAATGGAAATAAAACAAAAAGTATTTAATTAATAAGTTATTTATTCTTTTTATTTCTAAGCATATTCTATGGCATTCATAATGAAACATAATTTCACTCATATGACTACCACGACTTAGCTTGACATAGTGCATTTGCTTAGTATAATTTTTAATTACTCTTTCACATAATTGTGGTCCAATTTCACGAATTACACGTTCAATGTTAATTTCTAATAATGCTGTTATTAATAGTTTATCAGCATAAACCAATGATTTCACATAACTCCCCAGAAAATAATATAATGGAATTAGATCAAATGATCTGGTGACCAATTTATGGATCCATTTCATGAAATAATAGACTCATTAAATTTTTATTTCATAAGTCTATTGAAATTTTTACAATTTCTAAGCATTGATAAAATGTTAAACGCTCCATGATAATTTACCAAATTATACTGATTTGAAATGTCAAAATAAGTTTTAAAAAAATTTAAATATGGTTGCCATCAGCTGTCAAAGTTCTGATATTCTTATTGGAAAACCTTATATTATGATACACAATTCAATTTTGTAGTGGTCATATGAGTGAAATTGTGTTCTATCAATTATGGTATAGAATATGTTTAAAAATAAAATAATTAAATAATTTTTATTTCATTCTCATTTAAACTTGTAAAGCGTTTATTGTAAAACCCTGTATATATATATATATATATATATATATATATATATATATATATATATTTATATTGTTTTAATTGTTATTTTTATATATTTTTTAATATTTCAAAAACTTCTAATATAATATTAGTAAATATACCATTTTTAAGGTTAGTTATAATTTTTTAAAGTAAGTAAATATATTTTCAGAGAAATGGTGAAATAGTTTCAAATTTTAAATTTATTTTAAATAAATTATATGTGATTATGTAATTAAACTACAAAATTTATAAGAGATGGATTATATATATATATATATATATATATATATATATATATATATATATATATGAGTGTGCATGTGTGTGTGTGTGTGTAAATGTGTATGTGTGATGGTCGTTAGTAACGTACGCCATTGGTCTTCTCATTCTTTGCAAAGGGAAAATATACATCACCCGAGAGCGAAATGTTATAACAGTCGAAGCGACGACCTTTGTGTGTACACTCAAAAAGTGCTGATGCCATTAGAAGGGGGGCTTTAATGGCTAACACGGCCGTAAAAGTAGGCAGCTTATAATTTGTTGGGTACACCACTCCTCCACGTCGTTGCTACAGAGTCGTCGTTCGTATCCGTGTCGGCGTCGTCGTCGTCGTCGTCGCCGCCGCCGCCGTGCACTGGTCGTTGCCGCAAAAGTTTGTTCAGTCAGAGGTACCTATCTGATAAGAGTTGCCGCGGCTGGATAATTTATAAATTTGCTTTGAATATTAAACAATCGCTGTCGAGAGACGGCGGCTGCGATGTTCCCGCGATCAGAGTTACTGTTGCTCTCCATTCCTCCTGCTTCCTCTTCTCGTTTGCACTGTGTACTACGTAGCCGCAGCCGCCACCCACGTACTAAAGGCAACACGGAATTTTATGCTACCATTTCGTTCACCGTACTTTAAGTGCATACGTTCACCGGCCAACACTATTGTACATCACATCACTTCCTTCGATAACGTTCGTTCGTTATTCACGTCCTTCTTCAATCAACGTACAAGACATTCGAGTGGAAACAACAACTGATCAAATCACATTAACATTATCATTTGTATTTATTTTACTTTTAAATGCTCTCTACGCCAATTAAAACGAAACAATAATTGATCGAATCTCTGAATTCCATCAGATTATTGCTATTTGTATTAAAACTATTTTAAACACTTTCCGAGTAAAGTGAAATTTTAATTAAATACTCTAAAATCAATAAAAGACATTTGATATCATTTTAAATATAGTAATTATTTTCTATTTATGTACATAGAAACATTTTACTTTTTAATAAATTTCTTACTATATATCATTTTCCAACATTAAATATTAAGTTATTTCAATAATTCACATACAAGGTAGCTCAAATGAGACTGAAGGGTTTAAAAATGCATTTACTTGTTTACTATCATTTACTATCCTTGAGTATCATTTGATCCACCTTATATAGAATGTTTTTTTTGCGTGATATAACTTTAAATTGAATCCCTATCGAAATTTCTATCTAATCTAAAAAAACACCTTTATATATCCATGAGCGTGTATGTATATATAAATATATGATAAAATATGTTTTTTTAGGTTAGATAGAAATTTTGATAGGGATTTAGTTTAAAGTTTTATCATGCTTAAAAAACACCTATATATATACATATGTGTGTGTGTGTGTGTATAAGACTTTTAAAATACAGGTAAGAGATTACGTATAATCCTAAGAATGTATCATTCGAATAAAAAAACACAACACATAGGTAAAAATTATCAGACATTAACGCATGAACGCCATAAACTTCGCAATATACCTGTCAAAATGCACCCCCAGCCTGAAACTTCTGTTTACATCCGTTCTAAAAGGTGTACACTAAATTTGACAAACTGAAAAAATCTCAAAGTGTTGTGTATTGTTTATACAATAGTCGTAACAAGAGATGTAGACAAAACAGGCAGTTAAAGTGAGATGTCAGTACAGGTGAGATGCTGGAAATGAATATTTATGTGTGTATGTGTGCGTTCAATGTGCATAAGCGTGGGAATGTTGTTTCTGATGGCCAATAACCGGTCGCAATTTACCATTGGCGTCGATTTATAAAATTTAGTGTTTCGAATAATTGTTTCACACTAATAAATTATCACCTCAACATCACAAGATATTGAAAAAAGTATTTAATAGTTTTTGATTATCATTTTCTTTGTTTATAAGATGGTATGCATTTCAATGGCAATGCCATTACCATTATGCACATTTTAATAACATTACTATCGAAATATGTATCAGATTTAGATATAGATGCATATGTGCATATATGACTGTGTATATGTAGTATGTAAATGAATTTAAACAACTAGTCTAGGTTTTAAAACCAAAAAAAAACTCTGATGATGATAGCATCGCTATCAAAATACGCATTAGCTTATTTCTGTTATAAACAACAACATGAACAATAATTGATTATTGAACATTTGAAAACATATTATGGTATTGGGGGTGAAAATTCATTTATGTTAAAATGTATCAGCTTATAAACAAATAAAATAACAATTAATAATTATCGAACACTTTTTAATACAATATGTAACATAAATTTTATTTTATACAAAAATGATCTAACGATGAAGGCATCGCCATTGAAATACGCATCAGCCGACTGTTTTTATAAACAAAAAATGAACAATAAGTAATTATCGAACACTTCATAACCATTGTGGCGTTGGTGATAAAAATTCATTTCTATTAAAAAAAAAATATGATCACCCTAATACTACAGGATATTACAAAATTATTTATTGTTTACATTGTTTTTTAGAAGCTGATACACATTTCGATGACCAGAGTGCTATGTTAAAAAAAATGTAATAAAACGATGTTTTAATATATCACTCTGATGATGATGTCTTGACCATTGAAATGAATATCATTTTATAAAAAATTATATAAACAATAAATGACATTATAAAATTTTATAATATCTTAAAGTGGTAATTCACTTGTGTTGGAATAAATAGAGGATGTATATTACAAATAAAATCATATTTAACAAAAAAAAATAAATAGAATGAAAAAAAATTTACTAAATTGAAATATGTAATAATTAAATTTCAAATATGTTAATTTGATTTTTAAAAATTCTATTTTCCCAAATAAATAAGATAAAAATATATTTCATCTATATAAGAAAATCAGAGATAAAATATTGATAAAAAATGTTATTTTTTCCAAATTATCAGTTGATGTAGACACGTGGTACTATTTTTATTGTCATGAGTCAATTTTTCTAAATAATATTATATCATTTTAAGATTATTTATATATATATATATATATCCGAAGCCTAAACGACTGATGTAATTCTAGTAACTGTGAATTAATAGAATTGTCGCGGCTATGAAACATCAACCGGTATTCATTGTGTATAAAACACGTCGAGTTCCGGTGTGCCGCATCGGACAAATGACTATGTGTCAAAGGTCAGGCCGCGACTTTGCGTCAGAGCGGCGCAGAGCCGAGTAGAACACGCCGGTACCTCGACGGGAGCGACTCAATTCCTCCGACCGTTCGCAGCAGCAGAGGCAGCAGCACGCGGCGTTAACTGAAAACTGACGTTTGACTGAACGGTCTGATTCTAACCTCGGATAAAGTGGTAACACTGCGGGTGAATTAGTGTTAAGACACCGGTAGCTTTTTTCTTTCTACGTATGTGTGTGTGTGTGGTTACTGTTGCCTGTGATCGATTGATTTAAACGCTTGACGTTCGCTATGATTAAAAGAACAGGTCGTTTTTTTGCGTGTGTGTATATATTCTTTCCTTCTTCATTTACTGTTAAAAATCATTTATTTATATCCATATTATATATATATATATATATATATATATATTGAATAAATCAAAAGTTTTTAATATGTAATTTTAATCTATCAACATCTTGAATCGAACACACGGTACTCACGACCCTCATGTCGAAACATTTCACCCCCACTAGAAGTGTTTATATACGTAACAGATAAGTGCTTTGCTTTATAAAGGAGTCGTGTATTATAGCAAGAGGGCAGTGTCAATTGCTCTCTTTATATAATGAAAACGAATAAAAAGCACCTATGCAAGTATTTGAAGGGTGTTGTACAAGAATAACGCAACATGGGTGGTCGTCAACACTTGAAATCAGTGAGTCATGTTGAAGATGATGTACATTTTTATTAGCTGATTTATTCACATACGAATAAATAACTATTAATCATATGTATATATCGATAGATTCGTGTTTATATAAATAGAAAAATGTAATTTATCAAAGAAAGATATTTCAAATATATTTTTGATTTGTAAAAAATCTGTATTACTGTTTTTTTATATAAAAATATTAATTTGTCATTTCGTTAATTAAAAAATGTCCTTTAAACTGAAATGTTCTAAAAATATTAATTATTTATTAAGGATATTAAAAAGTATCGACTTTGTAATAAATTAGTACAATTTATATATTTTAAAAAATATATACTACTTGTAATTGAAGGTTAAAAAGTTTACACCTGTTTTATTTATCGTTAATTCTTAGCAGATGTTTTGATGGTAGTTTTATATAATCTCTATTAATATCTTCATAATTTTTAAACTAATTCGTAATATACACCATATATTTTATTTAAATTATTTTTCAACAGACATAAATATTTTTTAATATATATGCTTTTTCACAGCTTCAATTATAATAAATTATTGTTTTAATTACTTGATTCTATTCTAGTGTTCCAGTTTTTATAAAAAAATGTTTTATAGAATATATTAAAATTAATATTCTTACCTAGAACTACTTTATTAGTTATGTCATTATAAGATAAATTGATGGATACTAAATTATGTTAAAAATTAAATATATTTTAATGATGATTTCATAATTTTCTATAGAAGAGTTATATGAATAATGAATTCATAAATTAATAAAATTAATTATTTTACTAATAATATTTTTAAATTTTTTAGTTTTTTTCATTAAAATAACAAATAATCGACACTAATATATTCAATAATAATATCTGTATTTTCCTTTTTGTTGTTTCTGCATATTTAACAAAATAATATTACAAAACAATTTTCACCCTCTAAGTAAAAACTAACTTAATATAAATTCAGAATGAATATCCCAAATAAAGCTGAAGAATGTAAT
Source organism: Neoneuromus ignobilis (assembly GCA_029203775.1). Lineage (NCBI taxonomy): Eukaryota > Metazoa > Arthropoda > Insecta > Megaloptera > Corydalidae > Neoneuromus > Neoneuromus ignobilis. The sequence goes on along the minus strand of CP092090.1, from coordinate 4,508,861 downwards.
ATGTAAATATGTGTCTAAATCCTTCAGTCTCATTTAGACCACCCTGTATAATAGGCATTGATGTCTAATTAATTAATTATCAAAACAAATATTTATCATTTGCCTATATTTTCATTTTGTCCATATGAAAGACAACAACGCTAACGACTACAATACCGGCTGATATATAAATAAATACACACACACATATGTATATTTAATATATATATATAAATATAGATTGATAAAAAAATATTTATTTTCATTATTTATTAAATATTTTTTTCGTGTTGAGTTGAATTTTATTTCATTTTTTATAAGAATTTTGGTAACAAGTATTTTTGTCATGAAATAAGTTCTGTATTATAAATAATAAATTGAAATTTTAATAAGATTTCAAAGAAAAACAAATGTGTGATTCGTTTATTTTTTCAAAAAAAAAAATAAAAATAATGATTCTGTTAACAAAATGTACAAATTTTGTATAAATATCAGTGGATGTTTGAAAAAAAATCGATTTTCTAAAATCAGTGAAAACTTTAGATTCAAGTTCATATAAATACATAATCATAAACATGTTGACGCAGTCACCATACGATAACGATTTCAAATCTCGTTCGGCATGTTCAGTGTATTTCACAGTACATTTTCGTACATTTGAACTTTGCCATTTATATAAAAATAATTAAATCCGGAATGGACTGAAATAATTTATACGCCTCGTAAATCTTTCGCAATATGTACAAAAACATGTTCAAGAAACACTGGTTGACATCACTGCAGATGCACTGCGATTCTTCACACCCGTTTCACACGTCGCCCACCCACGGTCCACCCTAGTCAGCTCAGTGCCGTTTTCGTCATAGTGAAAAGGCGTCTAGGTCACACACGTCCGTCGCGCCGGGGCACTACATGATTTACGTCTTCAAATAACGACGCCGGTGGAGACCTCTTGCAGTTCACATTTAAAAGTTGTACACCCCGACACACATTGCTTTTGTCTCTCTATACTACATACTCACACACTCGCGTGGATATGATATAAATGGACCAAGTGTATCGGAAAAAGACATATTGCAGTTGTTTCAGACTGCTTTTGCTCCGTTTTATCAGCGGTATGAGAGCATGTGTGTGTGTGTGTGTGTGTGTGTGTGTGTATGTGTGTGTGGTGCAGGAAACGTGTGGGCCGTGAATAGGCGACATCGCCGTAGGGCGGACGGTGAAGAAAAATGTGCAGAATTCAATATTGCACCAGATATCAATCAAAGAAATGTGTATCGTTCGACGTTTGGGTCACAATTAGATCTTCGACGATGGTGGTGTGAGAGACGACACTGGAACGAAAGACTGTAATATTTCGTCTTGTACATTATTTTCACTCGACGTACTGGCAATTGATTAAAACGATTCGATATTCCCGAATAGTTCTTTGAGAAATTCAAGACTTTATTTCATGCAATCAATCATTACAATCAAACGATTCATAGACACTTATTTATATATTTTTCTTTAGTCGTGCAATAAAATTATGAAAAGTAATTAAATAATCTATGAAAAAAATAATAATTAAAAACTAAATACAACGTTTTTAGAACTTCATTCATTTTATATAAAAGATATTTCAATATTCTACACAAAACACCAATATAAATTTGTTATATTAACTATTAAAAAAATAAAATGAAAAAAAATCAATTTTATATAAAGTCATTCAAATGTGACGCCTAGATTTGTGTTCTATTAAAAAGAAACATGTGTATAGTTTCTTTTGTTTCTATAAAACACAAATCTAAGCGTCACATTTGGATGGCTTTATATAATAGAACTAATGAATTTACAAGAAGACAAATATTTATAAATTTTAATTATTTATCTGAATATTTGTTTTCCAAATAAAGTAATTAGTCAAATTCTCTCATTGGAAAATTTTATAAAATATATTCTGCAAGATTTTCTACGTTATTAAATATTATTGAAATTCACATAAGATAAAAAATAAACACAAAGTGATTAATGGACGTTTATATGGTGTTAAGTTAATTTTTATAAAATTATTTTTCCTAAAAGTAAATTAAATACAATAATAAATCATCTGTAGTTGTAAACAAAATTAAAAATAATAAACATTGAATTAAAATTAATTAATAAATATGTTTTTAAATATTAAAAATCTATTAATAATTCGAATATAACTCTTAATTATTCATTAATTGAAATTCTTGTCGCATGTTTTTCAGTAATTCAAACCTAAGAAATTGTAGAGATTAGTTAAAAACGTTCGTTCAATTTAATTTCGTATAACTTAATAGATTTATATAAAATAATATCTATAAAAATCGATTTATTTTGTACTCGTTTCCAATATTAAATTCATAGAAATGTCTAAACTATACATAATTATATATATATATATATATATATATATAAATGTATAGACATGTGAATCATGTACCGGCGAAGCATGCTACACCGCCGTCTGACCGGGTTGACAATCGATTGACGGGTGTCGCTCCTCGTCTACCTCCGCCGCGACGTTCGTCGCCGTCGTCGTTGCCGCCGCGTCCAGATTCTATCGCCGCGCGCGCACACCCCGTCCACCCGCCAGGCCGTATACTTTCAGACACGTTGGGCGTGCATCGGCGCTGAGCGCGAATTCTCAACAGAGCGACAAGAGAAAAAGTGTTTTTATTTCTTTCAATTTTCATTTCTTTTCTTGATTAAACACTTTGTACTTTTCCACGAAAAAATCGATGGAAGATGTTTATGCTTTTTTATATAAATAATAATGTTTATATTTTTTTGAAAAATATTTTTTTCTTGGACTATTTTAGGAAATTTGTTTTGAACAGTTATCTATTTTTATCTTTTATAAAAAATATACAAGAGATTAATATATTTTTTATTAAAAAATATATCCAAACAGGATAAAATAATATTGTGAAATATCTTTTTTACAATAAAATCATAACTTAAAACAAAAAAATACTCTTTCAGATTAAATTCCATTCCAAGATTTTTGATATTTTTTTCAAACAATATTTATCCCCATCTTTTTTAGTTAAAATTTTTATTTGTTATCATTTTTAAAATGATTCAACATATTTATTTAATTATTTATGAAAATAAGATTTTTATTTACGAATATAGGAACACCTATCTACACTTGATATAAAAAAATTCGAGTTTTCCTATATATGTTTATTTTATTACTAGAAAATTTGATATTCAATTTATTTACTTTGAAATAAATGTTTTAAGTTATTTTTAGAATCTAGTTAAAACAGTGAGTTAATTTTTAATATACTCAAATATAATATGAAAAAAAATTTATTATTTTATATAATCACAAGGTTTTTGCAAATTTATCTTGTAAGACAAACACACATGAACAATAAAATTGCAAACCAATAGACTATGACTTACACACACACACACACACACACACACACACACACATATATATATATATATATATATATATATAAATATATATATATATATATATATATGAGTGTGTGTGTGTTTGTGTTTTTTAAGCGTGATAGAATTTTAAATTGAATCTCTATCAAAAGTTCTATCTAACTTCAAAAAACACTTTATCATACCTTTTTATATACATACACACATATGTATATATATATATATATATATATATATATATATATATATATATATATGATGTTTTTTTAGGTTAGACAGAACTTTCGATAAGTTTTCAAAATTCAAATTTCTAAGTCGTAAATACAGAAAACCCAAATAAGATTGAATGATGGTAAAGAATAGTAAACGATAATAAGTAAATAAATCTAAATCCAAACCCTTCAGTTTCTTTTGGGATACCCTATACAATCAAATAGTACATATTATTATACGTTTTTCGTTTTAGGCTCAATGATATTTTTCTCTTAATTATATTATCCATTTTACCAAATATTTCTTATACTGTCTTGATTTTCAATCTAAACTCTGGCCATAGTCACATCATATTATTTTTTTCAAGTATTTTATTTCATCAACTTTTCTAAACACACGCTTTCTAAATATATATATATATATAATTTTTTAATACACACTAATATATATATATATATATATATATATATATATATATATATACAATAAATTATTAAAAAAATATTTTTATACAAATATAACCATTTTTCTTTGTTTACACTATAAATATTATATAAGTATATTCTAAGAAATCCTCTAATAGATTAAAATCATAGATGTGATTGATATAAAGGTACTATGTTAAAATATAAAATATGTTTATCGATATATACGTCAAAAGAAATGATTAAGAATCCGGGACCATGTAGCGACCTGCCATTCCCAGCAATACTTGCTTGCATCAACGTCTCGTCTCGTATGTCTGGTACCGTCGATCGCGCACAAAACACGTATTGACGCCCCGTTGCACCACGGACGCCAATTCATCCCCCGAACACTCATACCGTATAACTACTGACACCCGTTTTCCCAACTACCCCCAATACAGACTGCAGTCGTTAAATGGACTAAGTCGACGCGTAGTCGACATGGACATCGAAACGATGAGCGGATGGCACAACTCACTCGCCGGGATGCAGCACAACAAGTATATAAAATGCATTCCATAATATGCATTCTTACTTCGATTAGAAATATTGCCAGATGTATGTACGGACGAGTATTAAAATACGCAAATGGATTTATTTTTCGTTTTTGTATCCTTAGAGTTACATATCAAGATTCAGTTCAATAATGAAAATGTTTCATCGACAAATTTTATACTCAAAAGTATATACATACATCATATATATATATATATATATATATATATATATATATATATATATATATATATATATATATAACTTTTTATAAAATTATATTAAAAATTTCCAAATTATAACATAAAATCTAAAATGTATTAAGACAAAACTAACAATAAATTAATACGTTAAAAATATTCCAAAAATATAGACAAGACTTTTTAGAAATTTTGTATGTTACTAGGTTTGTAAATTTTCTAAAACTTCTAGTAGACAAATAAAAATTAATTAATTATTTGAAATTAAAATTAGAATTTATGAAGAAAGGCAACTTAAGTGCAATTTCTAATTAAATAACAAGTATAACTTATTATTTAATTAGAAAAAAAAATTAGACAAAGATTATTATAGAATGACGACCAAAAAATAAAAAAGATTTTTTTAAAGATAGAGGGATAAAATTATAAATAAAATTGGATACAGGTGTTTTAAGAATTTAGCTGCAAAAAAGGTAGAGAAAAATATTTAAGAAGAGTCGATAAAATTTAATAAAGGTTTCATATAACAATGAGATTATGAGTTTTGATTGATGATAATGATTATATATGTGTGTTTGTGTGAGTGTGTATGTGTGTATGTATATACATGAACATAAATACACACTTTATTATTATTGTTATTTTTAACAAAATAATTTAAATGTATATTTTAATACAAATTTTTTGCTATTTGTTGTAAAACTGTAATAAATTCACTTTAACAGAAATGAATTTTCACCTCCAACGCCACAATATATTATAAAGTGTTCAATAAATATAAACAACAAAGTGAACAATAAACGATTATTAAACACTATAACATATTGTGGTGTTGAGGGTGAAATTTCCTTTGTGTTAAACATTTTTTTTTTAGTCAAATGGTCGTTTATATTCGAACATTTAACTTATAAGACATTGAAAATACGATTACAAACCCACTAACTAAATTTTCATTCGCATACATATTAACATTTAAGAAATATAACAAAAATCTTTTATAAAATCAAAATGCGAATTATATTAAAATGATTGATTTTATTCTCATAAATTATGATAATATTATTAAAAAAAATATTTTAAAACACTTGATATATTTGAAATATTATAAAAACTGTAAATAATTAATAAAATATAGAGTCGTTGAAAAGTGGCGTCTAGATTTGTATTTTATAAAAAAAAAGAAATTATACACATGTTTCTCTATACACCATCCTATACACATGTTTTTTTTAATAAAACACAAATGTAGGCGTCACATTTGAATGGCACTTAATAATTAAATTCAACTGTATTAAAGCTCATAAATAAAATATAAAATTATACTCTAGACAATTATTTTAAGAAATAACATTTCTAATAAAGATATTTATATAAGGTTTTAATAATAATATGTATATTAATAGAAAGACATAATGATTATTTTTTTATTCAAATTATTTTTTTGAATTTAAAAATGATCCATTTTAATAAATAAATACATATATATAATATTAAAACGCTGTATATGAATTTATTAAGTCATTTTTATTTTATCTCTTTGAGAATATATAAAGCTGTCAAATATAAAAGAACATTAATCTGATTTATCTCTTTACGTATTTTGTTTTAAAATAAAAATATTAATATATATTTTTTCCAAAAACAAGGATCTCATGCCAAGGGATATACGATTCTAAGCAGGTGCTTTATTATGTATTATATGTATTATATATATATATATATATATATATATATATATATATATATATATATATATACGTATGATAACGTAAACGACCTGGTACGCACGACACGTCATGAAATATATCGCAAGGACATCACGTGTCAAAAACACATAGTGTGCGGTACACGACATGTCCTTGCTAAAATCTTCATCTGGCGAGATTCGATAACGTGTCATCTACAAATGATGGCCGGATAACAGCTTACACGATACGACCCCGCGCCCTATCGCATCATGCGTAAACCGTGTACTTATGTGTCGAACGTCGCCGTTTCGTTCCATACATACATACATACATACATATATACATACACACACATATATATATATATATATATATATATATACACTTTTACATATATATATATATATATATATACACGTTGATATGAACGCATATGTGTATGTATCTCTCACGACCAATACCTTCACCTCACACCATCCCCATCCAATCCAACCCCACGTTCATCCGCACCGTGTCATCCCTATATAACCTTATCGCCTCACGTTCGCATTTTCGAACGTTGATGACACGTCTGTCCATCCGTCCGGTCTATGTCATGCACACATCTTACTTCCCACCTAAAATTTACCTTGTTCTTACGAGCTGGGATCATGAAGCATAAAAAAAGCATAAGTTTGTAAAAAATGTACAAATACACATCTTATTAGAATTCTTCAAATGGAGATTAAGACAAAAATCTAACCAATAACTTATATAGATATTTATGAAAATTAATTATCATAAAAAATAAAAAGGGAGTTGATATTCCGATTCTGAAATTAATTAGAATTTGAAGAAATATAATTTTTCTGACCAAAATAAAATTACTAAATTATATATAGGTTATATTTAATTTTTGATAGAGATTCGATTTAAAGTTCTATCATGCTTAAAAAAATACCTATACATATAAGTAGAATAAAAAAAAACACTTATTTCAATATGAAACTTTGGAAAACTTAAAACATCATCCAAATTGCAACAATAATAGATACACTAAATACAAAAAATGTCAGTGTAATACAAATATTAAAAAAGTATTTGGAAAAAAGAGTGAAAATAATTGAATAAAATAGTAATTGGTATTTTTAAATTAAAAAATTTACTTAAAACCTCAAACGAGTAAATCATATATATATATATAAATAAAAAATTAATATTATTATGAAATAAATATTTATTTGCTACTGTTAGGAATATTTTAAATTATTTTTTTTAATTTTTATAGAAAAAACTTGTAAATATTTTTATAAACATGATTTTAAAAATACGAATTAAAAATGTATTTATTAAAAATTATCTTACACTATATATGCCTGAATTTCGAAAATTCTGCATCTCCTTTGAACTTTAAAAAAATGATAAAAATTTAATAGTGAACAATTACTGAATTTTCTAATAAAATATTCTGGTAGATTTTTATGAAATGACTTAAATAGCATTTTTTAATAAATACTTGAAAGTAAATACTTTTATATTACAAAATTAAATTTTACAACGATTCAAAAATCATATAAGATGATTTATTATAAGATTTCAAATTGTTTCAGTTTATATAAATTCTTTTTTAAAAAATAACTAAAGGTATTTAAAAAAATTCGTTCTTAAAGAAATTTAAATGAAAACCGCATGTTTCCAGTTAATAAACTTGATATGAATTATTGACAAGTAATTGGATTAGAAAAATCTGATCGAACTACTTTTCCCGTCAAAAAATAAACATCCACGTACACATATGGCTCGAACTGGTGACCCACTTCCAACAACATATTCCTGAAGCTTTCTATATCAGATTCATTACACAATCCCACGTCGTCTTGTATGTCAGATATGCGAATATCAAATAAGAAAACCATTCCAAGTCTCTGGCGAGGGAGTCATCCTCCCTCCTAGTTCGACACCCCGCTATCCAAGCAACTGTCCATCCGACAGCCATCTCTCCATCGCGGAGGTTATGTAGTCGATGGGATGGGTTCGAATAGAAACGGACGGGGCAGACGGGCAGGGAGCACTATAGTATTGGTCTGTACCGTCTCTACGTTTCGTGTGCTAGTAGCAGTTTTCAAAGGAGAGAACACCCCGCGTGACATGGACAGATCAATGTTGATGTTGACGAGGACGAAGCGTGCGACGGAGACGGAACGCACGTGTTCGAGCGAGATACGAAAAGCTTAATGTCACCTGCACGTCACGTCACTTGTCACAAAGATAGAGGGACAGCTACATCCTAGTGGGATCTCTGTTAGAGACGTCCAAGCAGGTTTTGCTTGTTTGTTTACTCTGCTGATGTAAAGATATAGGAATCGTATTGGACTTGGATGTAGCCGAGCTCCACATATACATATAAATAAACACAAATAAATAAATACATACACACACACATATATATTTAAAAATCGTAGAAATATTCTTTTCAAATTAAAAAAATAAACTCAAATATACGAAATATCTTTTAAAATAAAAACAGTACTACTTAAAATTTCAAGCATATAATATAAGAAAAATATTCCCAGAAAAATCTTTAATTAACAATGAAAAAATAATTGTAAAAATTTTCTCTTTTAATTAATTTTTATATGAAACAAGGCATTTTTTATTTGACTACTAATTTACTTAAATAAATTTCCGATTCTGTAATTTATATTATTTCTAATTTATAAACACAATTGTAATATTCGTTACTCAATCATTGATTTTATATTTCATTACAGTTGATCTTAGCTGTAAATTCCAAGAAGAAAATAGATATTTGATACCTAAACTATTTTGTTTTCGATGTGAAGAATAATGAATTTACTTGAAGGTGGTTTCAGAGCAAAAATAATTAAATAATACAAAATCAATGACAACAACAAACAATACATATATAACATCAACTACACAATAGGAAAAGTCATAAATTCGAATCCTGTTTTATTTTTAAAATTTATTTCTGAATTATTTATTTCTATGTAAATCAGACTATAGTCCAATATTTTTTTTAATGTTATAAACGATCAATATAATTATTAATCACAACTAAAAAATTAATTATTAAATTATTTCCAAATTGCTATTTATAATTATAAAGATTTTTTTTGAATGCATTTGAGAAATAATTATTTCAATTTTATCTTACTTGCAATTAAAATTTAATTTATATTAAAAAAAATAGATTTTTATAATTTTTATAAACAGATCATTGTTATTTAGTGTATGTCATTTTTAAATTTTTATGTTTTAAATCGTATGTTATTTTTAAATTTTCAATCGATTTATTTTAAATGTAATATAAAGGATCATCTAAATGTGACTAGATTTGTTTTATTAAAAAAAATAAATGAAATTATACACATGTTTCTTTTTAATAAAACACAAATCTATACGTCATATCTGAATGGCCCTATACATAAATGAACAGTAAAAATAATTAAGTTGAAAGCAGTATTAAAACCGTAGAAGTGAATAAATTAAACGATTTTTATAGTAGCTATATATCGAACTGACAAAAGAGAATACAAGAAAATCAAATAGACGTGCAAAAGAAACGTATATCGTTTAGAAGTTCACTTGTTGTAAAACGCGTACGATATCAGCGACGATGAAACACAAAGACGAAGAAGCATTGCTGTATTAGTGATAGCTCAGCCGAAGGGACGGGAAATATACAAGGAACGTTGGTACAATATTATAACCGAAAACGAACGAACCGTATAAAAACACGAAGAGAGAAAAAGAAAGAGTCGTGGAGGATAAAAAAAACGTCGCGGTCGAAACGTGCGACAAAAACTGAACACAAGTTTCTTCCTCGAGGCGACACATCGACGACGTTCTTGCGACGACATCGACGCGATCGTCGTCGATGAACTCGCGCGCGTCTAAATAGTTGCATTATTCTCTAGTCCGTAGATTCACCCCCATACGAATGTTTAGAACTTGAACTGACGTGCACAACTCAAACTATATAACGTACGAATATTGCGTGGCGTCCCAGCATCTTGTCTTCCGGTCGGGAGACTTGCAGTGCTGTTTCCAATGCCGGCGGCTTGGAAAAAAGTGCGGAAATATACTGTCTACTTTTTGACCGTGCTCGGATTCATGAACTTCAACATCGTGTCTTTACGAAAAAATAAATATAATTATTTTGTTCAAAATTCTTTAAATAAGACAAATTTCTTGATTACATTTCAAAAAAAAGATAATTTCTTGAAGTTTTATTAAATCACTTTAATTGTGCATATTTAAAGCTTTCTTACGTTTTTTTCATTCTTCTCAATATACATTATTCCATAATTCTTTTCCACTTTTTGATTTTCCAATATAACTTTAATTTCCTTATGTCATATCAACTAAGTCTTCTTTAACATCTGTGTTCTTCTGGAATCCACATAAGCATTCTGACAATTTCTTCGTTTAGTTACATTATACAACACCCTAATCATTAATAAATTTTCTTTTGAACAACTTTATAAATAAATCTTATTTTTTAAAAATCAATTTTAGAAAGATATTTTAATTTGTAATTATAATCGTTTAATTATATTAATTTATTAAAAAATTACAATTTAAATTTAATAAAAAAATCTATATTTAATCAAGAAACATTAAAAAAAAAATAATGAATCAATGTACAACCCTTAAAATTTTTATATCGAAGCTTTTATATTTTAATTGAATTATCTCGTATTCCTCTCAATTCTATTTTATGTATTATTTTTAATTTCGATATCTCCTTACCAGTCAAAAATATGTTTTATTTTTGAATTTATTTTTAATTAATAATTAAAAGATTTTTTAAAAAATTATTGAATGGAATTTATTTTCAAAATATATTAAAGAAAATGATATATATACATACATACAAACATATATGTTTAACTGTATGGATGTATATCTATATTTGCAAGTCACAAGAAGTAAATAACTCCGGCACCGGAGAATCGTGTAATAGCAACAGATATAAGTCGCACCCCTAGCGAGTCCGTACACCAACGGACGTAGGGAATATTTTGTTCCGGCGACGACGGACCGGCCGGTCGGTCTGTCGGTCGTTCGTTTAGTCCATACATCTTCCAGTTGTGTCGAAAAGAACTGCTCGACCCGGTGTATTCGTTGTATAACGTTGATAGAGGGAGTCGAAACGGAGTACAGTGAAGTAGTAAGAGTGCGTGATACGGACTTCATTGCATATTCAATGATGCGCGGACAGGAGAGGAGCGGTATCCAAGAGGATTTGCTGCTGAACTGTCCGTCCGCCTGTCCACCAAGAATTTCTTATAGACTTTTATTGAGAATACAAATTGCAACAAATACGGACGCGTGCACGTACGTACGTTCATATATGTACGGGTGTCTGTGTGTGTGTGTGTGTATTTGTGTGCATATACAAGTTCTTGTTATACTAAAGCTCAATATTTAAAGCTTCAACCAGTTAGCCACAAGATACGACACTTTGACATGACGTGCTGATGGGGGTGGCAATGTTTAACGAAAATACTCAACGAGGGGTGAATTCTCTCTAAGTTTTATCTTGTCTTTAGACATGTATATATTCATACCTACACATAACCAAACCTTTATATATATATATATATATATATATATATATATATATATATATATATTAATAAAATTACTATATGACAATGATTAAAATAAACTTAAATTATTTGAAAATATTTAAAATTCTCTCTTTAAATAAAAAAATAAAAATTTACAATTATCAAAAAATATTTCTAATTAAATATTTCATACTTTAAATGATAATTTTTTAAAAAAATGAATTCACATAAATTTAATAAAAGAAATATTAATAACATTTTTATGTAATGAAATAAAAAGTTAGGATATAACAAATATTTTTTTCATAAAATGGACTAAAAACATTTAAGAATTTTGAAAATGTGTTAAAGTTGCTTTTTATGATTATTTAACAATTTAAAAGAAAATTGTATAAAACATGATAGACGATTTGAAAATACACGAGATATTAAATAAATATTTATAGACGTCGCACATTCAAGTTTATTTTATATGTTCTTCTGTAATCAATTTCTATAATTGATTTTAGAAACAGTATGAATATAACAAAAAAAATGGTCGGTTTATACGATACAAACTTGTAAAACAAGTATCGAAAATGGTAACATCCTAAACATATATTAACAATTTTTTTAAGTACGGAATCATTTTAAGTAAATTACGAAAAAAAAACTAAGCCGAAACACAACAACGAACACCAGAGTCGAATATTCCTGTTCGCAACCTTTACGTCGCAGTTTCGCGGCGAACACCCCACGCAGCGGGTCGAACAAGAAATTGTAGTGGATGTGGAGGAAGAAGAACACGAACACAGTATAGGATCACATCGCAACGGCGGCGCATTCATTCAAGACAATGAGCAGTTTAAATGCAGGACATCTCTCGGCTGGGTCGTCACTCCCCGACGTTGGTGGCAACGAAAGAACCATCTCTCGCCTCCTTTCTACTACTGCAGACATGATGATATTACCTCTACCATTTCCGAGACGGGTTCGAAACGAATTTCAGCCCGCCAATCTTATATATATTTCTACTCTTCAACATATAACACGAGTTGCGGCTTCTAACGCGTTCCAAACTCCCCCGTCCTATTGCCACACGTATCAACCACCTACCGCCGCATCACATCAACCACCCTTGGTACTATCGTATGTTCTTTTTTCATTCTTCTCATACCCTGCACGGTTCGCTTATTTTAAAATAAACAAGAACTTACATGCAAATTTACAGAATACATACGTGGACAGAAGTTCTTATATTTTTCCCATTTAAGAGGTGCGCTTTCATTTTCCTAATCTACCTATCTATCTATATATATACACACATACTTTCAAACAACATATATATATATATATATATATATATATATATAATAAATAAAATTAACATTTCAGTAATTACCAATCCTTTTCTAACATCTTCATAACGGAATAATTTAAAAATGATTTTTGTTAAGAATGAAAATCCATTTTTTATTTTATTATTTTTTAGAAATTTCTTGAATGTAATTTTTTAAAAAATCTCCAAATTCAGAAAAAAGTGATCGAAAATAAGTATAACAAATTGATTCTTATATAATATCATGCCTAGGAGGATTATAAACAAAGAATAACTTTTTTTCTTTTCAAAATCTAAATGATTATAAACTATAAACTCAATTCAAAAATTACAAAAATCATATTGATGAAAATTCAAATTATTCTGATTTGAAATATTCTTTAATTAGTTTTTTCATTAAAGACTTTTAAAATTAGATACAAAAGAATTTAAATTTAATAAATAAAATACTGATTAAAAATTAAAACACTTGGAAAACTTGCAATTCTAAGAAAATGTAGTATTATTTTAAAAAGTTTTCAAAAGTTACTGATAATTTATATCTATATATTTTTCAATTTTACTTCATTACCTGACTTAATCCCTGTATATAAGAAATTTATTTACTATGTTTTCAATATTTAAATAAATAAATCCTTTAAATAAGGGCTACAATTTAGAATAATTGAATTTTTTTATAAATTCTTTATTTTATAAAATATTTTAAAAATAAATCGAAAATAAATTAAATTTACAGATGAATTTTAAAAATATTATAATAAAATAAAATTTATATATATACACCCACACTAAGTTACCATTCAGGTAATAACTATATCATTACAAACGAGTATTCAGTACAAATTGAAACTTAAACAGCTTACTGACAGATGGACAAAACACTATATGTTTTAGTATCAATGTCAGTCAAACTGACGTTTTACATCTCTGAATTTTCACTCTGATTTCGGTATTACATTATTCAATGTATCTGAATTTCGATTCCGTTTGTGGAAATGTATATTCGATTTCATATAATGAACTTGTGATTCTTTGTCATATAATTATTATTGTAGCATTTACTAATACAACATGTAAATGACTAAAAATTAAATGATTTGTTCAATAATTGTCAATATTTATTTTAGTTTGATTTTGAAATAACGATTATAAGTTTACATTTTATATTTGAAAAATTCAAAAATATTTATTTAATATATTATTTTTTTTAAAAAAAAAATAGAAAATTAAAAATGTTTCTATAGTAAAATATATTTAAATTTTATTTTTTAATAAATATATATACAATTACCAATTAAACGATTTAGACATATTTTAAAAATATATATATAAGAAGATAAAAAGAAAATTTAAATAAGTAAGAAAATCAATATTAATCTTGATAAATCGTATATAATATATTAATTTCTTATAAGGAAATTCGATATTTTCCAAAATCAAATTATCTAATAAGAAACCAAATACATATCGAAAAAATAAAAAAAATAATCACAAGTTAGTAAGAAAGAATGAAAAAAATCTTAAGACTATAGGCTTTTATATCATAAACAATAAATAAATAATCAACCTTAAAATCAAACCGATACATTTTAAACGGAACACGTTTCGCAAGCGTGAAGACGTTGTTCCAGAACGAAAAACGGGTGGCGTTTTTTTGATGCGGGGGGTAGACGTGACGTGCAGGGTCGACGGTGTCATCGAGTGAGGGGTTACTTCGTACAATTGATATACAGGAAGCGTTTGGCTGACAGCACTGCTAGCGGTCGAAGGTATTGATTAGTACACGTCTGTCTGAGGTATCCCCGGCCGGTCGCAGCGCACTTCCTTAACCCTACCCACACCACTTCTGTATTTATTGTACGTTTGAGGCATTGAATCCACCCACACCCACGCTGTACCTTAACTACTCGAATAGTAGTGAGGATGTTGATTTTGACGAGACATTTGGGTACATTTTAAATTTCAATACCGTCGTTTTATATAATACTAAAGAGGGAAATATACAAAAATTTCGTTAAATAGAAGATGCACATTTTCAAATAGTCTTTGAATTTTACAAATTGTCTGTTTAAGTTTTTTCAGATTTTATAACACAGTTAAATTTTTTGTAACGTTTTATTCTACAGAATTATCACAGTAAAAAATTTGAAGTTTCAAATAGAACAAGTTAATTATAACTTCAAAGAATATTAATTACAAAAAATATAGAAACAAAATTAAAACAAGAACAAAAATTTAAAAATCAAACATCTTTGATTTTTTGTTGAACTATTACATAATTTATTTCATCTCAAATATTTTTTTGAATATATATATATATATATATATATATATATAGAGAGAGAGAGAGAGAGAGAGAGAGAGAGAAAGATATTCACTTAGAAGAAATAATTTATAATATAAATTTAGTACGAATATTTAATTTCATAGTAAATAAAAACAAATATTCCAAACTATAAAAAATATATTTTCGTGATAAATTAAAAAATATTATTTTTATGTCAATCAAATAAAACGTTTGAACTAGATTATATTTTCTTAATAAACTCAAAATCAAATCAAATAAGACTTTATACCACTGAACGTTTTCTAAGAATTAAACTTTATTAAATTTCCTGTAAGATAGTGAATATCCTTCATTGTAATTATTGAGATTATTATCAGTAAATTATTTCGAAGTAATAATAAAGATATCTGCATAATATTATATAAGTAGTTATATAGAAAAATGAGAAAAAAAATATAAGCAAATAATAACTTAAGTAAAGTATAATCTTTATTCCAATGATTAAAATATCGCAAATATTACAATTTTTTAATCATATTTACGTATTCATATATGATGATAATTGCTTTTATTTTAAATTAAGTTCTAGAATATATATATATATTTATATAAGTATTTTAAGAGGCCTTTATTCAGTAATAGAGATTATTGTTGAAAATTCATGATATTTTAAATAAGTTTACTTAATTATAAAAATTATTTATGTTTCAAATCTAAAATTAAATTTTATTATACAATTTTGTCGAATATTTAGAAGTTAGATTTTAATATTTTCCATAAATAATATTTTTCCAGCAATGACAATTTTGTTAAAAAAAATTTTATAAACATAACCGTATTTATAAAATCCCATCAAAATTCATGTGACTATATAGACCCTGTACGCCCGTTCATACGATTTTCCGTTGACTGTCACATGTCCGCACCAGGTCATAACCGTTGCGTTGCCTGCATCCCCGTTCTACGACTACAAACGTCGTACTGCACCGACGTCTGCGACGTCCACGTCTACGACACTTGATGACGTCAAATCATCACAGTTCGCCGAGTCGAGAGTGCATCTGACAGACATTATACGAGGAGCCGAGCTTAGGACATTGCGTGACGTATAGAAATTAGACTAACACAGACGACAAAATTACCGTACACTTTTTACGATGATGGATTCATACGAACGAGTCTGTTCTTTCGACTTGGAACGACTTAATTATGTTAATTTATAATCGGAAATAGAAATTTAAATAAATGTGCCTAATATTTATTACTATGTGTATATATATATATATATATATATATATATATATATATATATATATATATATATATATATATATAAACATAGTTGACTGTAAAATTTCTAGAATATTTATACAAAATTAAAACTTGTCACAGCTGAGTAAATAATATATAGAATTATTGAATATTATATTACAAATTCAATTTTTAGTTCATATAATCCCTTAATTAATAAACATTACTAGATATTCTATTTCAAAAAACACAACATCCCCAACATTTTTAGAATATATATATATATATATATATATATATATATATAAGGGAGGAAAGAAAGAGAGAGAGAGAGTTTAAAAAAATTAAAGATGATATTTTTAGTTATAAAACGATTTCTTTTAACATAAATTTAAAAGTTACTAATTTAAAAAGTATTATTAAACAAATTTCATATATATATATATATATATATATATATATATATATATATATATATATATATATATACAATATCAGAAACAAGTTTAATTGTCGATTTTATCATAATGACTCCACGTTCTGTATAAGATCCTTTTTGTGTTTAATGTTCGATGTAGTTCAATGGCATTTGTAAAGAAGCGAGGTGTGTAATTTAGCATCTTATTAATGTAATTTACAACCTTGTTGATCTAATTTACCACCTTATCAAGTTCAATACTATAAATTTTTTTATAAGATCTGATTGTATAGAATTCTTAATAAATAAGACGAACGTGGTCTAAAATCGAGTAAATTGAAATGTCTTTTAAAGATATTTGAAAATTTATTCGATATTTATCTATCTAATTTTATTTTTAGGAGCTTTTTATAAGATTCAATAAATAATAATGTTTTTATTAAAAATTATTTTTCAGTATTAAATAATTTTATGATTTTTGAATTGCTTTTTTAAATATAAAAACTGATTTTCAAAAAAATAAATATATGTAAAAGTTATTAAAGTACGGTGCAAAAAGTGACTTCAGTTTCTTTTATAAGAAATTAAATAGATGAAAAATAATTAATTACATTAAAAATATTTTTTATTTATCGATCGTATATCGTATTTAAATTCAATTATAATTTTTTCATAAACACACAATTAGGTGAAATAAATTATTAACTTATTAAAGTATTTCTAAAAATTTAATTTCACTCATTTATAAGAAAATGAATTCGTCTCTTTTAAAATTATTAACATAAATTAAATTAACTGTTTTAAATTTTAGAAAATATTTTTTATGAAATTTATTTCTTTTTTAAATATTCTACGTCTAGTGAAACTAATTTTATTTCCAGAAATTTATATATATATATATATATATATATATATATATATATATATTTTATATATATATAAAATATTCTAATATATATATATATATATATATATATATATATATATATATAATATGTGTGTATATTAATTTTAAACCTGTACAACACAAATATCAATAATATTAACTTAAATATCGACTGATCGATTAACAAAACAGAAATAAATGCGCGTTTTCAAACAACTCACTGGATTTCTGTTGACATAACGAGACAACAAAATTCTTCTCCTTGTCCTAAGTCAATACATCACTATATATGGATGAGATGGTAGTAGTAGAAGAAATATCGGTATCGGTACTCACCTGAAATAGAAATAAAAATAATGTTAGCATACTATATTACGTGAAAAACGACAATAAATTCATTTATATATATATATATATATATATATATATATATATATATATATATAAATTTATTTATATGTTTGTATATGTATAAAATTTATGATTATAGGTTTAAATGAAATATTTATTAAACGAATTTATCACATAAATTCCAAATGAAAATTAGTCAATAGCTATTATAGTTCGATTATGTTTTATTTACGTCGGGACTGGTTCTTTTTTATTTCCATATTGGCTTTCAGTTAACAATTAAACACGAATAAATTAAGATATTACGATCACATGTGAAACGATCATTAGCTGAAATATTATTGAAACGCTGATACGTTTTATATATTTTATTGTATCGGTCCGTTTAACGAAATCAGGACCGCGCATTATCGCTTCACCCCCCGAATTTCACTTTATACGTACTTGTTTATTTTATATATATCATTCACTGCAAAATAAATGTACATGTATGTGAGCGGGTCCGTTTATTTTTTTTTATTTCATCAGATGTAGAAATTTACAGTGGAAATATCGAGATACATACATACATACGTGTACGAGTTATCAAATACCAAACTCGTGTCACACGGCCGTATTATCTTCATTGAAATTTCATAAATAAACCGGATTTAAAATTGCAATTCGCAGTTTATAATAACCGGGGCCGTGGCGAATCGACGCCGACGTTCGGATTGGATGTATCTCGTGCGGCTCGGGCTCGTTCCGGGGACGAACGGGGCCCGGCGGAACGGAATTATGGCAACGGCAGGACTGATGTTTATGTTTATGATTTAATGTTGCCATAAATTTGCTTTAATTGCTTTTACTCGGTTGCTTTATATTTTCAACCTAATGAGTTTTAAACCGTATTGATTTTACGATAATTGATTCCGTTCTTTATTGGCATTTCAGACGACAATACTTTCCGATATTATTATATTGTTATGATTGATATATCGTGATTGGGCAACAGGAACCAGTAAATAAACATACATACATTTTAATATACATATGGATATATATATATATATATATATATATATATATATATAAAATTATACAATCGAAAACCAATAAATAACTTTGAAATACACAAATATTCAAATGACAATGTTTATCGTTAATAATACCTTTGTTCTATGAAAAATGAATTATTTATTATTTTTTTATATTTAAAACTGTATTAAATTTCATACAAAATTATTTGAGGCAATGTTATATTTATAAAATATATAATAAGTTCGGATTCTAACTCTAGACATATTAAATATTAACCTACAATTTTAAAACAATCTGATTATTTCTATTCGATTTGTTATATAAATAAAATTTATATTATATTTATAGACATTTTAATGAATTTGATTTCATATTGAAAATAATTTATCGAAATATTGTTTTCAGTAATTTTTTTTTGAAAATTGTTTCGTTATAAATAATACAAATGTGTTATTCGAAATAATAGATTATAAATATATTTTTTAATAAAAATATTTTTTTATTTTAACCAAAATCAATAAAATATTAGTATCTGTAACTAAACTGGTATTCTAAATTAATTAATAAATTTTATATAAGTTGATAATTAATTCAATTAAAAACAATTAAGAAAAGATTTGATCGATTACTTTATTTTTGATTCATAATCGATATTATTGTTTTATTGTATAACATTATAGTTACTAATATCATTGATAAAAAAATCAAAAGTATTTTGTGTACCTTAACTTTATTTACAAACATCAATGATTGCAACTTTTATCCCATCATAGATCTTTTGGTCTCATATTGTACTTTTTTGAGAAAAAAAAATCGAAATTCATATTCCTACTTTGTTCTTTCATTTACATTTATTCGTATTATCAAGAATAATTCTACTGTATACTTAACATGAGTTCCAAACTCTAGTATCTAAATAGAAAACTTCTTTCAATGTAATAATAAATTATCAAACTGAAAATTAGAAACTTGTTCTATTTGAGTCATTCAGAATTTGAATTTCAATTATTCATACTATTTTTCATACCCAAAATTGTGTTTAATTCAATGTTGAATCACTTCAAGATTTAAATATATTTTATTCTAAATATTTAATATATGATTTAAAATGAACTTCAAATAGTGTTCCCAGAGTTACTCTTGATATCATTATTTGCTATTTATTAAAATATTATATTATTTTAATTTAAAAAATAAAAATTAATGATTTTCTTTTCAAATTATTTTTTTTAAATTCACAGTAAAAAATACATAGTTATTTATATAACATAAAAACAAAAAAGATTTGTTGTGCAATGTTGTATTATATTATAAATTAAGATTTTTAATATTCATTTTATATAAATAAAGAAAAATCCTTAAACGGTTGTTTCTATATAAAGCGTCATATATTTTCTACCGGATGATTATAATCTACTCTATTAAATACTGGATTGTAAATATTCATTACCGATTGCTTTTAACACCTCTTAAGATTCTATTTGAACAAACTCGTAAAAAAATAAAAAAATAGCCGAATCAGTGCAAATATTTCTGTTTTCTCAAGCAAAGATAGATGGATAAATGTGTGCATATACATACATACATAGATAGATACAAAAGTACCACGTACATATTTGTTTACATATTACATAAATGTACATACGCATACATATTTCGCGTTGAGTAAGAGTGAGCGGGGGCTGTTTGTGGACGGCGTCGAGGTGAGAGCGTCGTACGGTACAGGAATATACATACATACATATATATATATATATATATATATATATATATATCTCGCACGAGGTAAAGATGATAATAATGTTGGCGCAGCAAATTCGAAATAAATTCAAAAAGCAATTACACGGCGAAATAGAACCGTGCTTTCATAAAACATTTACGTCAGACAAACAGCAGCGCAAGACAAGTGTTTATGATGGAGTTGTCCTAATAAACAGTGTCCTTTCCCTCTCTGGCGTGACACTAAAGGGACACTTGGGATATCTATTCTACTGTTCGCTCCTTCGTCTCCCGCTCGTCTCGTTTTCACGCCGCTACCCCGATTTCGCTTGTCCGTCGGCCGTGTTCATAATAAAGGCTTACAAAAGTGCCACGCAACAAACAACCGAAGGGTAGTAGCAGTCGTCGTCGTAGTACTGACAAAGAGAGCCCCGCGCCGACGAACGCCCCCGACCCGTTCGAAACGTCGTGTCGTGCCCCCGCCGCACTACACACCGACATCGCCCACCCACCGACATCCGCCGTCGCGCTCGGGCCCCCATCGGACACCCATACCATCGCCATTTTGTGTTTCTAATGTTCTCTTCAAAAACATTGTGTTCTGTAATTGCATTGTGTATCATGCCAGTATAGTGTTGTATCATGATGGTTCTCGTCTCTTTTATGCCTTTTCTCCGTGCGAGTATATACATACACACACAAATATATATATATATATATATATATATATATATATATATATATATATATGCATACATTCAACCATATAGGAGGATGGCAGCTTCTATGTTACAATATCATTATTATTATGATTATTATTACTACAATGATTATAATAATAACAGAACTTGATGGTGATTTGCATGTTACTGATAAATTATCTTTGTAATAGTTACGGTCAGATTGTATTGTTCTTTTTCTTCGTTAATTTTATTTATTTGATTACATTTTGTTCGTACGCATACACATATTATTACACTAAATGAATACAAAAGGACACGCAAATTCCGTTTATCTCCATATTAATTGCACAAGTATATTGAATTATACACATACATACATATATACATACATATATACATATATATATATATATATATATATATATATATATATATATATATATATATATAATTTGTAGATACAAGAGCAATTAAAAATATCTGATATAATAGAAAAAAATCGACGACAGGATCCAAACAGACAACATAACAAGAATTGAATACAATAGATATAAATTAACTATGAAATAGCAACCGAGAAACAAAGATGAGACCAAGGAAGAAATCTTAACAAAGATGGAAAGATTAAATTATAGAAGATAATAGAAGTGAGATTGGATAAGATTATCCATGTACAGGAAATAATATAATAGAAAAATTATGAGAAAAATTTAAAAAAAAAGCGAATAATATTCGATGAAGTTTTTACCTGGCAATAGGTTAATATAAACTTTTATGATGGTGATATTGATAATATAATTGAAAAATTATTAAAATATATCAAACTTTTATTTGTACTTTCCTACTTTTACTAATTTTTAAAATTGTCATCATAAAAAAAATATAGTTGCAAATTAATGAAATTCAATTTTGTTATCAAAAAATTACTACAAAATAAAAAAATTAACTAAATTCATAAATAACTTTTGTAAACAATATTCAAAAATGTTTATTCTAATTATATATAATTTAATTTACTTTCAAAAAGAATTTTGTTACGATCTAAATTTTATTGAAATTAAATAAATACTAAAACATCTATGATAATTGATAATTCACCTCAATTATTATTTTTTTTATTAAAATATAATTTGATTTAATCTAAACTTAAAATATTTAAAATCTTATCTACAAAATACGGATCACTGGTTTTTGTCAATCAAATAGAAGATGAAAGATGAAACTATATCATTTTATGATTAATTCACAGTATTCTTACAATGTATAAAATGTAAAAACCAAACACATTTAAAATATAGAATCATCCAAATGTGACGCCTAGATCTGTGTTTTATTAAAAAGAAACATGTGTATTGTTTCTTTTTAATAAAACATAAATCTACAAGTTACCGTTGGATGACCCTATACATATAAATAACAGAATTGATAATAAGTACTTTTTTTATATTTATAACATCTTAAACTCTTAGTGATTTCTTTGAGCAAAGTAAATTTTCCACAATTCTGATAAACATTTTGGAAACAGAAAATATATACTGATATAACAAAAATAAAATTCAATTTTTTTAAATAGAATTTTGTTTCTCTTATATAAATACTCGTATACTCCCTCTCTCTCTCTCTCTCTCTCTCTCTCTCTCTATATATATATATATATATATATATATATATATATATATAAATGTAAACATTTCTTACAAATTAATGAAATAGTTTCTAAGAACTTTACTTAACCATCATCTTATTTCATTTAAATTATTTAATTATTATTTTATCATAGAAATTCAAAGGTACCGATACGTAACTCATAAAAAAAGAATAAACAAGGCATAAAATTTGACACGACGCCAGCATAAATATATTTTTTTTAATTTCGTGCTGTCGTTTATTATATTTTTTCGATTACACGGAATAATTTCAAATAGACTTAAATATAGTCGATAATATGAACGGCAGGAGGTCAACGAATAAAACACTAGATCAACCTGTGAAACCAGTTTGAAAACAGGATATAAATTAATGATTTCCGTTAATTCTACACAAATAATATAATTTTTTAAGAACAAATAGTCGTATTGAGAATAACTAAAAACGTTAAATAGTCGTTTATGATCTTTAGAACCATGTGTGTTTCATTGGATTATAAGAAAATATAGAAATAATAAATTATTTTTTAAGTACATAAAATATATACTTTTGTGTTATAAATGCTATCAGATATATTGTAGAATTTTAAACAGATGTAACGTCTATAAATAATAACAACATTAACATAAGTAACTTAATTATTCGTTAAAAATATGTACTTAGATCACAATTACCCTAACAAACAATAAAAATAATAATTAATATTAAAATTCAAACGTATCATACTTGAATCAGTCATGAAAATAGATAAAAAAAATCCCATGAATAAATTTCTAAGTATGTACAGTACAACGTATCAGTTTCTTTAAAAACATGTTAAATTATGCAAAAGATTTTTTTTTGCAAGGAAATCATATACTAATTTATTTCGTTTCCCATAAATACTTGTATCATATGTGTGTTTTAATGAGAAATCATTCTGAAAAAACGAGAAATGCATTTACATTTTATAAAATAACTTCTTATATATACATACATGCACACATACATACATTTATACATATATATATATATATATATATATAATTTGTATATATGTATATGTATGTATGCGATAAAGGATATAATTAATATAATTTTATCTCCGGTTCTCTTCAACCAATGTCTGTGTCCAAGAATACATGTTACCAGTCAGGGAGTCATAAAGTGGCAACGCGACTGTACTCACTCAAGACGGACTAACTAAGGAACTAACGAACGAGTAGCAACATAATACAGTTCAGGAGACAACGATACACTCGGGTATATGACGTACATCCGTCGGAATTTTATTCACGGGTAACAAGGACCTACCTTCCCAATCATTTTCACATACTTCAACACTTGAAAATTCAGAAATTCCAATTTTCGGATAAATTCTATTGAAAATATAAATTTCCAATATTTTTTTTAATGATCATCATTTATTAGAATCTAACAAGTATTTCAATTCAAGTTACATCTGAGTATTTTTATAATTTTCTAATTTAGTAGAATAAAAAAAGGAAAAAATTCCTATGTGGGGCTATAAATTCAGTGTCAGAAATATCATAAAGTATATTAGGTAAAAAAATTTGAATTTTTAAAAAAGACATGTTTCAATTTAATACCAAAGGTCATTGCAAACATTTTACAAGATGTAATATTGTATAAGATTTTTATCTTGACAATACTAACTAGTTATTTATTTATAAATATTCTTTTTTTATAAATTCTATCAATTTTAAAAATGAAATAAAATACCATACATCTCAAAATTCAATAAATTAAAATTGTAATATTTTTTTCTAATTTATATATATATATATATATATATATATATATATATAACTACTTTTAAATGAATTTATTTATTTTTTAGTAATTTAAATATTTTAAAAAATTTGGTAATTTATATACTAATATTGAATTTCATGTACATACATACTATTTATTTTCTTAACTGTTTTTCTAAACAATTCTTATTTTTCAATACATTTTTAAAATCATAATTGTTTCATTATTTCCTTTTCTCCCATAATCACAATTTTAAAAAAATTATTAATACCTTCAAATCACTGTTTTAATATTTTCTTACCATGACCAATTTCAGCATCTATACCATGAACTAATTACCATATTGACTTAACAGTAAATAATATTTGTCTTAAAAAAATAATATAAAAAAATAACCATAAGATGTTAACTAATAATTCTTTTGAGTAAATTTAAAATAATTTTTAAACTTAATTTTTTCATTATTATCAAAAAATTACTTCAAATTTTTATTATTTGTTGTTAAAAAGTTATAATTATTTTAATTGATTTTAGTTTTTATTTAATGATTTTTATATTTTTTTAAATAAATACTTGAGTAAAACTTATTTATTATTTATTTTTAATTTTTTTTTCAAGTTATAAAAATCAACTATATATATATAGGGTGTCACATCAGGAACGCACAACTTAATTTTAAAATAAAAGGCATCTTTTTAAAGTGAGTAAAGATGAATGTACGCTTCTGATGATCCTATATACAATATTTTAATTCCATAACATTTTTTAATGATTAAAATAATTACTATTGTTTATTCTTTTCGATTATTATTTTCATAAAATAAGCATATAAAATATAAGATGATGAGAATTTTTCACAGTGCTAAATTACTATGTAATATATTATTTTTTAAACAAAATAAAATGTTATATAGAAATATAATTTTAAAAATAATATAAAAGAAAATAATGTACATAGTTATATAAATTGGTATTCTATTTTTCAGTGGTTTCATTTTATGAGAATTTCATTTCATTTATTTATTTATTCAGCAGTTGAAAGTTTCAAAATATATATATATATGATAAGGGTTATAAAAATAGAAGTTGTACATAAGGAAAATAATTTGCAGTAAAAATTTTCAAACAAGTCATTGTAAGACTGGAGATAACAGTTCTGCGGAATCAGCCTCTCGACTCATCTAGAAGCATAACGTTGGATACGAATGGCGTTGACAGTGTATCACATTAGACGCGCCACCGAGAAACATATAACAAACAATCTGCACAAGACACATAACTGCCAAGAATTATAATGGTGAGTATCTTGCGATAGCAAAGCCCAAGACACACACAAACATAGAAACACAAAGAGTGAAGAGAATCGTGCGAACACGCGCTACACCCCACCGTATCCCGTACATAGTTTCTCAGTCGATGTACGACGACGTATACAGGAGGGCATCGCGAAAGACCGGTCCTCCGCCTCCGTTGCATCTTCACTCTTCTTCATCGGCGTGTATATTCCGGTCGAACGACTTGCACAGTGCAGTTCTGCCAAACTGTTATGCAGATTCCATCATGTGTCACACATTGCACTGATGGTCGCCATTTTGGATTGTGACCATGATGGGCGATGATAAAGAAGATAAACACAGGACAGGTTCTCTGGCATTTATATGGGAATTGGATTTCAACATGTATATATATATATATATATATATATATATATGTATGTATGTATGTATGTATGTATATAAAGGTATCTTTTTCAATTCTCCTTCAAACCGTTGAAAAATGTTAAAATTGAAATTCAATATAGAAGTATTGTCGGTATGCATGTAATTGTACTATTTGCATTTAAATGATTGTTTAATTTTATACGATGACCCTGTTCGTTGCATTATTTATATTCGATTCAATTCGTGGTTTATTGAAATGACATTAGCAGCTGAAGATAACGTCAATTTAATGCTATCGTCTTATCGGAAACACTGGAGCCGTTAAATTGTTTATTCATATCAGATTTTATTTAGATACTTAGATAAAAGGATGTCAGGTGTTTAGAAGAATTTTAACGCGTCGTCCACGTCGTAATTCATTCAACGTCGACCTTTGCAAACTGTCTTGTTATTTATGGTGCTGTCTATGTACAATATATATATTTTTTTGAAAACAAATGTCAAACTTCACCTTGATTGAATAGCAAAGAGTCAATGTTATAATGACGGTAAACCGAATACGAGGAAATATTTTATTTCATTGAAATAGTGATTCAATGATAGATCTATTCTGTACATCTATTGAAATATATTTTATGTTTTTAAAAAAATATTTCTGAACGAATTTCATATTTAAATACATTAAATTATTGAAAAAGTATTAAGTGTAGTGCAACGAATTAAAATAATTAACATATTTATTAACATCGAAATATTTAAACAATTTTTATTTGAATATAAAACGAAAAAATATAAACATTTTAAAATACTTTTTTAATAAAAATCGTATATTATTCAATCAAAATAAAAATATGTTTAAATATTTTTAACACAAATGAATTTTAACTGCTAACACTACAAAATGTTATACAGTATTCAATAATCACTTATTGTTTACTTTATTGTTTATAACAATGGGTAAATGCGCATTTCGATAGCGATGTCATTATCGTCAGAGTTTATTTGTTATAAAAATGTTTTTTTATATAACAAAAAAAAATGTTTTACATATATTTAAATATTAATAATTAATAAATCAATTATTTTTATTTACAAATAATCAATTTACTAATTATTTGATATTTGAAAAATAAATACGAAAACTTAAAATGAACATTTTTAAAAAAATAATTAACGAAATAACGAAATTTAATTGAAAAAAATTAAACTGCTGATAAAAATATAATAAATAATAAAATTAATTTATATTTTAATCGATATTATATACTATTAATACAAATTATTGTTTATGGAGAAAAAATAAACGTTTTAAACTTCTAATTTTTTCTAAAAAAAATACAGTGATTCATAATATTGAAATTATGATTGAAAATCATGATTTTTAAAAAGATCTTCTCTTAATAAAATGAGCAATGTTTAATCTATAGGAACTTTTTATCCAGAAAATAACTTTTTACTCAAAAAAATATTACTTTAATAAAAATTAAATTAATTTTTCAGAATCGATTTTTAATAAAACTGTTACAATATTTAACAAAAAATAAAGTTATCACGATATAAAATTATAAAAAAATAATATTAATAATTTTTAAGCAAATTTGTTAAAAAAAATAAAAATTAAAATAATAAATTGTTTTTAATTTAACAAATATGTGAATGAAAAAGATTTCATTTAATAATAAATTAATGACAATTGAGTGTAATTTTATATATATATATATATATATATATATATATATATATATATATATATATATATTTGTGTGTGTGTATGTGTATAAAATGTCAATTTTTTGTAGAATTCGAGCAGAAAAGCGAAAGAAAAAAATATTTCATTATACTGAATCGGACTCCATTGTCACCCGAACTGAGAAAAATGAGACATTTATTATCAGTCCAGTTTATTTAATGCTAATGAATAATAGAACAGGATGACTGTATACCGAAGCATTGCAGTGGAAAAGAACTGGTACGTAATTCTTAACACACACACATTCACATTTAGGTACGTATGTATGTATGTCCTCTTGTCTCTCGATGCATACGCTGTGTAGATCAGTTACCAATGCGTATAAATACGAAGATTTATCTAGAAAACAACACAAAAAAAATATAACTTAAGTTCAGCCATCACACGACTTTGCTTTTAGTGGTCCCTCGCGTCTTCAACAAACACATATAAACGCATATATGTATACACAATCTCATACCAATTCTGTTCGATGGTCATGGGTTCCCCTCCCGTCACAGCATCCATTGGATAGGCCTCTCGTATATGCATGACAGATTTATGTGGACAGGTTGTAGACACTGCTGCAAATGCTTTGGCACGACAAGTCAAGCGAACTTTGGTTCGTCTTAAGCGAGAAACACATACATACATTATATACATACATACATACATACATATATATATATATATATATATATATATATAAATACATTTATGAATGTATGTAGTGTGTACGTGTTATATGTGGTTTTTGTTGCGTTCCTGGATTTTTTAATACACTTTTTATACACATTCTGATCTTTTTTTACTTAATGTGAGTCATTTGGAAAAAGGTGGACATGTTTATTTATTACTGGGATCGATTTTGATAGCTTTTTATGTGTAATTCTTGTGAAATTTGTTGTTTTATTTCGACTGTATGTGTTGTTTGTGTTTTTCCAATAACGTCGTGACGAGTTCAATTAATTCCGTTTTTATTATTTATATTATTTGTTGTTTGAAATACTGTTCTTGATATATGATTATTTATTTCGTAATTGAATCGTGAACATATTTATATATGACTACTTAACGACTATACAGCGTGATCAAGATGTAATAAAACTCGTATTACTTTGTACTGTCACGAAAAATAATATAAAATGGTATCAATGTATTTATTTCTATGAAACGATGTTGTAAATAATTAAAAATATCAATAGTTTTTAATCAAATAAAAAATTGGAAAATATTAAACATATATCAGATAGATAAATTTTAAATACTACATAAATTAATTCAATAAATATAAAAAAAGTATCTTATAAACTTATATAAATGAATTTATGTGTTTTTTGTCGACCAACTAGAGAATTATTTTTACATAACCATTACAAAAATACATAATAATAAATTATTTTTAAATACAAATTTTACTTATTAAAAAAATGAGTATATTAATTGTATAATAAATATATTAAATTTTATTATCTACAAAAAAGAGAAAGTTTGTTTTAAAAAAATAGCAATATATTTATATAATTCTTGATTGTAAAAATTAATTGAAATATTTTTCAAATAAAATAATTTATAGCACAATTTCATTTCTCTTTAATATCCAAAAAAATAAATGATTAAACGATATTATTTTTTCAACTATTCTACAAAAAAAAATCAAATTATATTATATATTATTAAAAACAAGACATATAAAAAGAAAGATAAAAAATAGAGTCAAAAATATTTGCAAGAAAATTTTTTACAAATTATTTGTAATCACAATTTTGAAATAAATCATAAAAATATTAATAAAATCAGATATATTAAATAAATACTATTCAAAAATGTCCAAAAAAAATTATTTAAAAATATTTTCAGTTCAGAATAGAATTACTTATCAAATTTTCAGTAATAATATAATTTATAATGATCTAATTTTTATCGATATTTTTAATATTCGAAATAAATACCGATGTTATTTCTAAAATAAATATGTATATATATATATATATATATGTATATATATATATATATATATGTATATATATATATATATATATACATATATAAGATACATTAAAGTTGAGTAAGTAATAAAAGCATCCTTGTATGTGGATCACGGTGATGGTATTGAAATATTCTCAAAATGGGATCCATCCACTCAACCATATACGAATATCGAACGATTAGAAACAAATCAAAAATATCATCTATATCAATAAGAAAAAAATGGCACATCAAACAGAACTGGCAGAACTGAGAATCATAAAGGTGCTTGGCTAAATTACCTGCGGCAGTAAAACACATTACGACGCGACGTATTCGCGCTAAATGGATATTGGGTTCGTCGATAAAAAAGAATTATGAAGATGAAAATTTTTCCAGAGATGAGTGGTGTGTTAGGTAGCAATGAACGACGACGACGACTGCGGGTGGGTGAGAAAAGAGCGCTCCTAGGCGAAGCTCGATGTTGGAGAGCGGCGCGTATATAGAGCTCCCGAACACATCAAGATGCAATTTGATAGTTCTTCAGGAACGAACGTACGAACGAAAGAACGGATACAGTGCCGAAACAGTGGCGGCCGTAGTGTGGGGCGTAGAGACATACGCGGAATTAAATGATTATTTAAATATACACATTTCAGTATATGGAATAATTTACTGAACATTTTAATAATAAAGTCATGTATGTATTTAAATATATATATTCTTATTATTTTAAATTTTACAATAATTTGGTTTAACATTTTTAAAATAAAAATATAATTTATAAAACAAGATATATTAAAATATGTGATTCTAGAATCCTTCGAAAGAATTAAAAATATATCTGGTGAAATTAAAAGTTTATCTATTTTATAACAAAAAGGCTCTGATGATGATTACATCGCCATCAAAATGCACATTAGTCGATTATTGTTAAAAAAAAATAACAAAGTGATCAATAAATGAATTATAAACACATTATAACAAACCGTGATGTTGAGAATGAAAATTCATTTATGTTAAAATTTAACTCAGTATTTTTAAACAACTGTTAAACAAATATGATCAGATAACAGCTAAGAAAAGATTTGAAACTACTAATTCTAATCAAATATACATTTTCAATATTTTTTTTAAATTAAAAAGTATAGTTTCAAAATTGTTTGAATTTAAACTTCAAGCTTTCTCTGGTATCTTTTTTTATAGATAATTAAAAACTCTTATCAAAATTTAATTTTATTAGGTTTTTATCAATAATTTTTTTTATTGAAAAAAGTACAAAAACCAAAAATTATTCCTTGTTTACATACACACACACATTTACATATGTATATAAATATATTTATGTATGTATATTGTGTGTGACTTCATCCAGCAATGAATAAAAAGACGCTGATGATAATAAAAATGATATATATGTGTATATAAAAATAGATTTTTAAAAATCTTTTAGTTTTCACAATACCAAGATTGAGTAACAAAACTTGTTAATCAAAATATACACTAGCTAAAAATGAACAATAAGTAATTATAAAATAATGTTATAAGAAAAATCTTAGAAAATTGAGTAATGATTCACTTATTAAAAAATAATTTAGTCACATTTTTAAAATCAAATTTAAGAAAAAACATATTTCTATTTCTCAAAAAACTTTTTTTAAAAATATTAATAAAATTAAAAAATAAAATATATACATAATGTTTTAATAATAACATTGATTTAATAAATCATTATCATCATCTTTTAAAGACAATTTCTTTACCACTGTATCAATAATCCTCATAATAAAAATAAAACTTAATTGAGATGAATTCCCATCGTCTTCTTCAATGATTTTTTTATAAAGTGATGCTACATTAAGCTCTTTAACCAGGTGTCTAATAAAATAAAATATTAATTACTACCTGTTTTGAACCCAAGTCATCAATCACCTCAACATTATAAAATTTTACAAAATTATTCAATAATTATGTACTATTAATCTTATTTTTTGATGTATATTTTCATAACAAAGCTATTATCGTCACAATACTACATTATAAAATCTTATTAACACTGGATATACTAAGAATTAATATAAATCTATCTCTACCAACCGGACATTATGACTGGTTGGTATTTATCCAAAAAATTGCAATTTTTAATCAATTAGTGTAAGCAGTAAAAATAGCTTTTAATAATAAGAAATTATATTTTTCACTTAAATATTGAAATTATATAATATGATTTATGGTAGTAATAGTAACCCCCTTACTTTTTTCATTTTTCTTAACGTAATTTTGAAACTGGTCATTTTAACCGGTTGGTACATCTAATGTTAAATATTTATTGAACATTTTTATAAAATTTTGTGATGTTGAGGTGAGTTGATTTGAATTAATTACTAACTACTGATATTTTAATAACTAATTCAGTCGTTAAATTTTTATTACGTGGACTTTTACAAATTTATAACTCAATTTAAATTAAGTCATTAAAGAATTTATTATTGTGCATAAATCATCTGTATTGGAATACTATTATATATATATATATATATATATAAATGTGTGTATGTTTGTATAGATGATATGAAGATTGACAGTTCTGTCGAGGAATGTGAAAATCACAGTGGCCGCCACTGTCGGCGACGACGGCCGCGCGTATAACACCATGCAACACGTCCGCGCATTATGTTCTGGCGCGACTTGACTTGCCGAGAAAAAAACTTTCATGTAAGCCCCACACGAACCGGTCGTAACTATCGGGGCCGGGTCGTCATCAGCTTCTATCCATTCTCGCTTTTCTGCACTTTTCGTCAAAACGGGCGACGACGCGCGTTTCGACGTATGTGTGCGTGCGAGTGCGTGTACGTGCACGTGACGTTCGCACCAATTATTTTTCGAACAACACACACATTATATAGCTACACATACACACACACACAAATATATATATATATATATATATATATATATATATATATATATATACTTATATATTCATGAATTGTTATCGCATTAACATGATAATTAATTTATATTGTCGATTATAAAATAGATGAACGTGAACGAGATACGTGTTTGAAACTAGATTTTAAATTATACGACTCTATAATTAACTAGTCGATGTTAAACACTTAAAACGTTCGTAGGTGTACATAAAATGAATAAACTGTTCTTTACGCTGATAAAATTCTATGAAAGACGATTATTATTATATGTGGAAATGGGTAGGTAACGGTATTTTTTTTGTAGAAAGTCTGATGGAAGATAAGAGCTGAAAATCGGTTATACGTACAACGTTTCTAATTAAGAGGATCAATAAAAAATGTATTAACCTATTGTAAATATATATTATAAAACATATCAATGTAAATAAGAAAATATATTTTTAAAATAATACACAAATATAGAATGTTTTTTTTTTAAATGTGATAGAACTTTAAATTGAATCCCTATTGAAAGTTTTATCAAACCTAAGAAAACATCTTTATCTATTGAAAGTTTTATCAAACCTAAGAAAACATCTTTATCATATATTTATATATATATATATTATATATATATATACACACATATATATATATATATATATATATATATATATATATATATATATATATACATATATTATAATAAATATTGTTCACACAGAAATATTAACCTAACTTTCTGAAAGTTATATTTTTCATAATTCATTTTCATTGTTAAATAGAACTAAATTCGAGAGATGACGAGCAAAGCGAGAAAGGGACGAATGAAGTATTTAAAAAAAATGTTCTGTATTCGAAAATTTAATTTTAATCACTGATTCGTTCTAGTTAATAGCTTACTATTGATCTTATACGGAAAAAATGAGTTTTGAAGATGTCGATTTTCTGATGTAATTTTCCATACTATAGATCATGATTTTTTTGAGGTAAAAAATTGAACATTTTAAAAATCACTATAAGTTGATATTTCTTTATTAAAACTCGATTATATTAGTAAAAAATAATTGTTTTCTGATAAAAATAATATTCAATATTGAGAAATAAAATTTTAGTGGCCAAAAATCAATTTTTGATAATTTTCATTTTTTTCATTGAAATTCAAAAATCCAAAAAAAATATTTATTTGCACTACATTATCAAATTTTGATTAAAAATGAATCATATAGATCTTAGGAAGTATTATTAGTAAATAATAATGGAAATTTGATTCTATATTATTACTCTAAAATGAAAATAATGAATTTTCATTCGATTGAGACATAAATGACATGGAATAAGCATAATCCAGGATTTTTCTAAATAAAATTTTTTCTACGTTCAAAAATAAAATTTTAATCATTGAGTAATCATATTTTATAGCCAAGCTTTGATTTTAAACAAAAAAAAACAATTTTCGAAAATGTTGATTTTTCACAAAATTTTCCATACTATAGGTCGTGGTTTTTTTGGAGTCAAAAATTGATAATTTTAAAAATTAATATAAATCGTTCTTTTTTATTAAATATCGATTAAGTAAGTCGAAAATAGTTGTCTTCCGCCAAAAATCACATTCATTATTATAAAATACGATTTCTGTAGCTGAAAATCGATTTTTGACATTTTTCGTTTTTTCTTCGAACATTAAAAAATCACAAAAAAATATTTATCTGCACAACATTAACAAATTACGATTAAAAATTAATCGTATAGACCCTAGGAAGTATTTTGAGTGAATAATAATGGAAATTTGATTCTATATTATTACTCTAAAATGAATATTATTAATTTTCATTAGAATGAGACATAAATGACATAGAATAAGCTTAATTCAGGATTTTTCTAAATAAAATTCGTCCTACGTTCAAAAATGAGATTTTAATTATTGAGTTATCATATCTTATAGCCAAGCTTTGATTTTAAATGAAAAAAATCAATTTTCGAAAATATTGGTTTTTCATGAAATTTTCCATACTATAGGTCGTGGTTTTTTTGAGGTTAAAAATTGAAAATTTTAAAAATCACTATAAGTCGTTCTTTTTTATTAAAAATCGATTAAGTAAATTAAAAATAGTTGTTAACCAGCAAAAATTTCATTTATTATTAAAAAATACCATTTCAGTAGCTGAAAATTGATTTTTGACAATTTTAGTTTTTTCTTCGAAATTCCAAAAATCAAAAAAATATATTTATCTAGATCACATCATCAAATTGCGATTGACAATTAGTTGTATCGAGTCCAAGAATTATTTTTAAGTACCAAAATAAAAAAATATTTTGTGAAAGTAATTTCTTAACATCATTAATTATTTGAAAAAAGATTATTAATAAAATTAAAATCAATGAGAGAGATTTTTTATTTTCTTAATATTTTATTTTTATAATTTAATTCGTTCTAGTCGATAAAAGTGTTAAATATTATTTGATATTATATATAAAATACATGAATAAATAATATATTACTTAATAATAATATAAAACTTTTACGACTTTAATTAATTTAAGTCATAAACTAATATTTTAAGTAATATTAAAAAAGTATGTGGAAAAAAAAACGATTGACCTAAATTCTCTTATATCATTTTCTTGTATATGTTTTTTTTCTATTCAAAATCACAAGAAATAATTTTAGATGAAGATTTAAAAAAACTCATAAATTTTTTTTTGAACGTTATTATAACTAAAAATACTTTTAACAAGTCATAAAATAATAATTACTACTTCAACAACTTTCTATAAATAAACTTGGTAGATTGACTAATAGGAAACAGAAAAGTGACATCAATTATAATGTTTAAACATAAAGTTAGTTTAATTTTCTGATTTTTTTATATTTTAATATCGTTTATCTAGAAAACATGTGGAAGGTATTTATATCTACTGATTTGAGATTAGATAATATTATTTTTAATTACTACTTTTTTGGATAAAGTTTTAATTTCGTACTGAAAAAAGGATATTTTGATTTGATTTCGTTTCGAGATTTCGATCGAGGACATACGTTTATGTATACTCAAAAAGAAATCAAATCGTAACCCATTTATATTTGATAAGATTTCAAGAGAATGCTATTTAACTGATACCGTATAAAATATTTAAAAGGACTCGTGCATGGAGTGTATTCGACCGCAGCGCAGTCCGAACAGAGTATCGGCGAGGCAAAAAAGATGCGTATGAGTTAGGGATGAGAGTGCAGTTCATGTATATATATTGCCGTGTAATCTTATACGAAATTTGAGAGAAACACGCAAGTGGCAGACATGCTCGAGTCAAATGTAATACATAGATATCATGATGACATCACTTGGAGGAAAAAACCGAATCCCATATACTCTGATACAAACATTCCGTATGGGCCAAAAAAGGGGGAGGTTTAGCTCAGATGTCACATAATACAAATACGGATACTGACCGGAAAGAAAGACTCGGTTAGAAGAGTGCGCGTCGGTACAGGAATTATTATTTTCCGTCTCTCGCTGGCGCAGGTACGACATGTACGTCAATACTGTACGTGTGACGGACATCAATAATCAGACCTATATTCTCGTACTCTCCGTACGGTTCTTGTAGAAATCTCTCGCCGCTGTTTTTTTTCTCCTCTTCCTACTTAACCCACGCCGTACACCGCGCTACAAAATACGCGTACACACATTTTGATCGCATGTATATATACATATATATATATATATATATATATATATATATATATATAGATATATATATATATATATGGGATAGGTCTCATCTAAAATGGTCGTAACATTTCTTCTCATATCAGAAGAACGTTTCCAAGTCGAGGGAATTGGAATATGCGAGTTTAACCCTTGTGTCATTCCATAGTGTAGGCCGCCGGTGCGATATGACGCTACGTTTCCTTCAGCGGTCTGTCGTATGCCGATGTCAATTCTGTGTTCGACTCTCTGCTCAAAATATAAATGTCCTGATTTTGTTCCAAATCAGAACACACATACGACACGTGTGTATGTATGGTACGATGTCGTCGATACGACGACGGTTGTTCCTTGTATATGTGTGTGTGTATATACGATGACGGTTCACTACATGTACGTTTTTAGACGATGCCCTCTCGAACTGTTCGAATTTTTATCCTATTCGTGCGTGTCATCTTCAACGATATCACAAGATATTATATTTATTACGATTTCGCAGATATAATTTATGTACAAATAAGGACGAATTGACCATAAGGTTTTATTTGAAGTTTGTGATAACGGTCTGGAATAATATAAATGAATTACTCGTTTCAACATCACAAGATTTTATAAAAATATTCGATAATCATTTATTGTTCACTTTATTAATTGATGTGCATTTTGATGACCAGTTGTGATCGTCAGCGCAGTGAATTATAAAATCAGATTTTATGATAGAATATTTGAAAAGTTGTCTCTTGTATTCAAAAAATTTAAAAATTAAATTAAGGAGTTATTATAACATTTTATTTAACTGCTATTTCATCTACACAATTTTTTGTAATATAGGGTGTCCCATGAGGAACGCTCACTCATAATCGTTCACACAAAAAAAATGCGTTTTATTTAAAAATTAAATTGTGTACTCTTCATAGGACACCCTATGTATATATAAATAAAGCAATAAAGTTCATATAGACCTTAGGTCTCTCTATCAATATTAGAATTTGATAAAGATTTTATTTTTTACGAGATAATAATATATACTCATTCCTAATCTCCAACTTGGAAAAATAAAATATACAATTCTGAATAGTATTTTTCTTTAGATGTTTTTCTAATGTTAAAATTATAGCTAATTTTTTTAATAAAAAATATATATTGGATTATTACTAACAATGCATTTTTTAATAATTTTTTTTTAAAATAAAAAAATGTTATAACATTTCTCTTTGATACTACAGTAAATTTATTTTAATATAAATGTATCATTTATTTCAGCATTAAAACATTTTATAATTCAACGCTTTGATAATTATGATAAAGCTATGAAAGATTCGAAATTATCGACTTATTAACCAAAATAAATATCCAAATACATGAGTAGGAAAAAATGACAGTTTTATATTTTAAAAGAAAAAAAAACATTCATTATCTATTTTTTAAAAAATACAAACTATATTTTCACAATCAAATAATTCAATATTATCGACTTTTGACAATATGACTTATTAACCAAAATGAATATCCAAATTAATAAATGAATAGAATAAATTTCAAAAAAAAATTATATTCTAGAAAAAAAAATAATTTCTTTTTTCACATTTATTTTTATATCATCATAAGTATTTAAAAAATTAATTATCAACGTAGAAAATTATACTTATATTTTATTATATGCAAATAAAATCTAACAAAATTATTTCAAATTATATATATATATATATATCCATATACACTTTTTTTTACTATATTTTGTGTTGTTAATTAAAATAACTGATAGTTAATATAACATGATAATAGTAATCAAAATAACCAATCAGTTTATTAATTAACAAATTAATAATCTTTACAATATGTGAAATGTTTTCGAAATATTTGATTATATATATATATATATATATATATATATATATATATGAAGAGACGATTATCAAATCCATTAAATAAAAAAAATCGTATAACATATTTTAAGATTGTTCGAAATACGTCGCCGAAAAAAAACATGCTAATATCAATTCCGACTCCAATCAAATTATGAACTGAACGACGAAAAAAAATAATATAATAATAATCCAAGACGGGTGTCAACATAAATCAAGCGTTTTATATTCAAACGAGCATAAATCAACCCTTGTACATGTCAAAAAATAACATAACCTTGTTCACTCAAATTGATAGCTTTTATAAAATATTGCACGTAAGTTAATTTTAGATTTGGCTGAACTCCGTTTACAATACAGAATAGAGAATACGCATTCATATATCTGAAGGAAGGAGGAAAGAAAAACGCTGTCTTTATTTTTATCGGTCGTTACGAGTTCGTGGGGAGACGAGGGGGTTAACAAAGTCGTAATAATATGTGTATACGTACACATATCTATATTATATTGTATGTGCATGTATACGTGTACGAAATATGTAACTGAGCATGTATTCTTCACTAATTTATTGTTTTCGTGTTGTATATACAAATATATATATATATATATATATATATATATATATATATATAAATATATATATATATATATATATATATATATATATATATATATGCAAAGAAAAATGTAT
This sequence comes from Neoneuromus ignobilis, assembly GCA_029203775.1. Lineage (NCBI taxonomy): Eukaryota > Metazoa > Arthropoda > Insecta > Megaloptera > Corydalidae > Neoneuromus > Neoneuromus ignobilis. The sequence continues at coordinate 4,468,949 of CP092090.1, read as the reverse complement.
TTTCGAGTGTTTATTTTTAGGTTTGAGGAGCACGATTATCGGTACTGTTGTTTTCTTCCAGTTTTTTGAACTTTGCGTTGAAGACAAACACGTTATTTATTTCAAATGTGAATCTTTCGATCCCGTTATAAATCTTTCAGTTTTCGTGACGATCGGAAGATTTGTTAGTGACTACGACGACGAGATATAAAAAAAGAATTTAAAGATATAAAAACGTAATCGTCGGCTGTTCTCTTTTATCCGACGATGTTCGAAAGCTCTCAAGGTCATTTCGAATGTAGAAACGAGTAAAAAAATTTGTTCGAACTTAATATGTTCGGTTTTGAGTTCAATGGTCAGTTGTTCCGATTGTTGTTTAATAAAAAAGATGTGGTAGATTTTGAAATAAAATATATCTGATTGGAAATATTGTAAATAAACAAATATTCTAAACAACTATTTTAAAATTCAGTCGAAAAATAATAGATATTTTTAATGAAACGTTTAAGTCTATTAAAACAAACATTTACATACAAATGATTTACTATCGAATAATTACAATCATTATTTTATATTTACTAAATTTATTCATATTTTAAATTACAAATAATTAAAATAATCCTCAGAAATTACTCTCAGTATCCAAATTTAGTATCCTTTCAACTTATTAAAATTCAAACTATAATGAAATAGTTAGAATAATAATTTATTTTTAATGAATAAAATATTTAAATCAAACTTATAACATATTTAACACAAATCACTAAAAAATCGTTCAATAATCGTGTTGTTAAAAATAGAATTTATTTTTGAAAATAGATTTTATTTTTAAAATTTTAATTACAAAAAAAATATTCAATTTGTAGTATTTTTAATTTTAAATATTTATGTATAAAATTAAACAAAATGATTTTTTTAAAAAAATGAGAGAACAAAAAATGTAATAAAAATTCACTTCGATGCAAGTAAATGAACTGAAAAAAGTTATTAATAAGTTGTTGCATTTAAAATGACCGACGTTGCAATTTCGTTGACTATGTTTTGATGAATTAAAACTGTCTGCAAATGTCACTTGTTGTACGTCAAATTATATCATAAAGTCTGCTCTAGATAATGCACTTATCGTTTGATCAGTGAATTTATTTAAAAGTGGATCGTAATAAATTAAAATGGACAATAGATTATAGACAATTCATAGAATTTTCTTACAACATTGAAAGAATTCAATCAATGAATAGTTTTTTTCTTTAATATAAGAATAATGCTCATGGATTAAAAATTAAAAAATTACAAAAAAGATGCTCAGTATAAATGCTTTTATTTGGAATATTCAATATTAAAATATATTGAATTCTTTGTATTTTTCATTTAAGAAATTTAAGTATAATTTAAAAATAAATCATAAGGATTATAAGAAAGCTTATATTAGCATCTGCGAGGTTAAGAAGAAAAGTGATTTTATAGAATTAAAAAAAATATGGAATTTATATGATTCTATTTAACTCTAAATACTGTATTATTTTCATTAAAAATGTAAATATTTATCTCTCTATCTCTATCTATGTGTATATATATATATATATTTGTGTTTGAAATCGTATGTGTACGCCTTTGTACACATCACAAATTCAAATGAGTATAGGAACCAGTAGCAGAACGTTGTTAGGATCACATGTCAAAAGTGCGACATATGTTGTAGTAGCGCAACTTGGTGAAAATGAAATTTGTAAGTTCATTATAATCAAAGATGAACGCATGACACCGAAATTCAGCGTCTGTATGACATCGTCTGACGTCACACGAGTGAGTGGAGAGAGAGTGTATTTCGTGCTCTGGTGTGATGATCTTCTGGAGATGAGACGACGCGCAGCAGGCAGACAGTGGTAAAGATGTTGCAGACATTTGAGGTGAAACTGGCGTGACAGGTGACTGTTAATTTAGCGACAATGTGTACTAATTCGGTGGCAGTCACTTGTCATTGGCCTCACACTATGCTCGCCGGGACCCTCTTGTCTACGAGACCTACAAACTATGATGCAAACTACTTCGCTGTCTCGTTATATTATCAAACTGTTATTATATTCCAAGAATGTATGTATGTGTGTGGTTTTTTTTCTCAAGTTATTCGGTAATTCTTTTGTTTTCTCCGCACGTTTCTTCTTGTTTGATATAATTTTGATACCACGATCTTTTTTAAAAAATAATTTACACTTTTTTTAATCTTATGAATTACTATCGTAAAACTGACAAGTTTTAAACTATATAAAAATATATCAATATGTTTTACATAATTATTTCATAGATAAAAATGTAATAAATAGAGAGTCACTTCTAAGAAAAGCGTTTCTTTATCATCTCTGATATGTCAATCGCTTAACATAACTATCTCTAAAAAATACCTTATCCTATTTACACGCTACGAGTATACATTTTATATACAACTAACAAATTTCTTATGTTGTCATTAAGTACAAGATTGATTGATGTATACACTCATTATTTAAAATTTAAAAATCCATCGGTAAGATGATGATAAAATTGTTATCTTCAGTATGGATAAATTACAGTCATTTGAAATATAAAATGTTTTTAATAGAAAAAATCATATATATAATAATAATAATTATAGAGACCATATGAAAAATTCGATATTTTGAAATCTATCCAAAAACATTATGAAAAGTCCGATGTTCGTGTTAGGTAAACAACATTCGAAACGAACGAACATATGCGATGTAGCACATTTACAAACATGTGTGTGTGTTTGTGTTTCGAACTGATATAAATACGTGAAAAAAATATATAATAAACTCGAATGGCCATTAAAAACGTCATCAACATCGTTACCATGCTAGAAATCAATCAATGTCGCTAAGGGATTTGTATAATCTTGACGTTAACAACCAATTTTCGTTTCTTTTTTCAACTGCCGATGACGCCACTTTTATTTCTTTCTGTTAAAAATTTTTATTTGAAGAGCGGTAAGATTAACAGTCGTGTCAAAGTCGAAGCTAAACACAGATGCTGTAGACAAGAGGATGGCTGTGTGGGACACAACACATACATTTATATATCCTCATCCAAATATATATATACATGTGTGCATGCACACACACACACACAAACTTGAATACAACTTACCAATACATGCGAATTTATTGTGACAATTTATGACCGAACATCTGACGAATACCATTTGAGAAGGTAGACAGATTCATATCTGTTTTTATACAGATTCCATATATATTTGTTGGAATTATATATATATATATATATATATATATATATATATATATATATATAGAACAATCGAAAAGAATTAATTACGTAATGATGTGACATTCACAGCATCTTAGAAGATCTAATGGTCCATTTATGTATAACAAATGTTTAAAATAAGACATTCAGTCGAATATAAATATGTATTGTATAGATTAGTACGATTATGTATTTTTTTTTTGTAATCAGCTTGAAGATACAAAAAATACTACATTTAAATACTTTAATATGTTATTGTGGCAGTGAAATGTCGTAGTTTTTGCGAAGATTATTTTTTTATTTGTAGTTTGTTTAAAACAAATATTGATTACGAAATAAAACTAGAACGTTGTTTATTTACTTGGATGTTAGAGAAAATGTTTCTAATTCAATAAATAAATAAATTATACGGTTCTAAGAAACTGGTAAGTTATTTCGTCGAATGAAAAAGAATGTGAAAGGATTTCGACGAAACAAATAACCATAAATCAAAATTGTTACAGATAATAAAATGATTCTTACAATGTATATACTTTGTATTATAATTTAAAAAGTAAATTATTTTTAAAAGAATATGTTATATTTCTTCTATAATTAACTATATCACAAAAAGTACAGTGGTCATTAAACAGAATAAATTTGTTGTTTCATTATAACATTTTTTGTGGACATTTTTTAAACATAAAATAATTCGATTTGAATCACAACAAATGCTTTTTTTAAAAAATAATTGTGTTCGTTTTTACAACATTTAATTTTTCGATGATATTAAACAAAGAAATATATAATAATTTATACGATTATATTAAAATTATATAATTTCAAAAAATTTAATATAAACTAATTAAGTGCTTTTTTTATTTTAACAATAAAATATTATATATATATATATATATATATATATATATATATATATATAAATATATGATAAATCAAAACAGCATTTTTAATAACCAAACAAAAAATATAGAATTGTATAGAGTATAAGTAATTATTATTATATGAATAATTTATTAGTATCAATTAACATAATCGAATTATAAAACAATGAGAATCTTGTCACCATCTTATTGTAAACAATGACAATAATTATAATGTACAGTATATACTTAGCAACTATTTTTATTTTGTATGTAGAAATATGATTTTTTAGCCATTTGTAATTTTATAAAAATAAATCTAGTTATTCACAAAAATCACATATAGGTATTTTTTTAAAAGTGATAGAAATTTGAATTGAATACCTATCGAAAGTTCTATCTAACCTTAAAAACATTATTTATATATACATGTACACACACACATGTATATATATCAAGGCGTTTTTTTAGGTTAGATAGAACTTTCGATAGGAATTCAATTTAAAATTCTATCACGTTTAAAAACATCATATATATGAAGAATAATTAATATATTTTACTATAATATCGAAATGTTCTTATAAAAGGTCATTTAAAAAAATATAAATCTTTTTTGAAGAATATTGATAAAGATCAATATTTTTCAAAAAAGTAGTAACAATTTAAAAAAACAACTTTTTAATAATTAATAATAAATTAGGAAATTTTTTAAACTGCAAATTATCATTATATAAATAATTCATTTTTGTATTAATTAACATTATCAAATTAGAAAAAATATAAACCTCATCGCCCACTTTCAGTGAATAATTCCAATAATAATAATTTATAATATAATATTGCAAATTTATTATAATTAAAATAACTAATTTCCCTTTTTATATAATAACAATTTCTTATATTGATAATTTTATAATAAATGAACTAAACATTAAAAAATAAAAATGATAATAGTGTATTAATTTATACTATTGTCTTTTAAATATATTTAAATTTTTTTCCTTTAAACTAGTTTGAAAAACGATAGACTAAATTCAATTAAATCCATAATATTCATTTGAATCGATTTAAATACAAATAGATATTTATTTAAATTAAGAAACAGAGAAATATATAAAAAAATGAGATGACAAAAGTATTAAACTGTCATTCAAAAATCAAAACCAGGTTTTCTACAAGAACAGTAAAAAAACTAAATTAATGGAAATGAAAGCATTATTAAACTAGGTCATATACATTATAGATAAACAAATATTTTTAATTTTCCTACAAAACTAAACAACTAACATTGTAACACCATTAAACTAATACACAAAAATCAATTTCCGATTTAGTGATTACACATCGATTACTTTTTATTACATGTAGTCAATTCAAAAATGTCAATCAGAGAAATTCAAAGTACTTGAAATAAATATTAACCCACATATATACATTTTTAAATATATATATATATATATATATATATATATATATATATATATAAAATGTATTACATGAAAAACATGAGGAACTCAAATAAAACACAAAAATCTTACATAAAAATAAAATAAATCTCATCAAAAATGTAATTTATAAGCATGTCGTAGAAATAACATCAAAAGAGAAATTTGTTTTTAAACATTTCATTATCAAATTAACATTCTTGCCGAGTGAGACGAAACCATTTATATATAAATATAAATATATAAGAACGTATAAAAATTATTTATATATATATATATATATATATATATATATATTAATTTAATAAGGCAAAGTCCGTTTACGTATACATTTTCTTCAATCTCCCGTCTATTTTTTTATTGTAATAGTAATAAATTGTAAGTTATGTTAATGGCCGAATTTAATCATGGACAAAGTAAGAGAGTCGCTGTCGCAGAGACACGTTTTTATTGGAAGACGCCACCGGAATGAATTGAAATATTATAGTCCGAGAATTTCTCACTCTAGCCGATGTAGAGGTACGGTACATAGCGGCGAATGCTAGTACATACCTGTACAAAACAGTTAATATACATATATATATATATATATATATATATATATATATATATATATATATATATATATTTATACATTTAAACATGATTACATTAGCATGTGTCAGTCATAAAGTTAGTCTAGGCACATTGTTTTTATATACTGCGGTGCGGCGTTCGTTCCTCTCTCGTTTATCCTGTACAGTTGGCGCTCGTCGTGAGACGACCGCGCGCGTCTTGCCTTCATCATATTTATCGTCGGTCTGTATTACCCTATACCTATTTTTCGAGAAACTTATTATGACCGGACTCATCTATTCTCCAGTAATAAATATGCAGATAAATGTCTTTTTGTGGAGGAAAGAAAAAAAATGTTGTTTGGAACGGTACAATGGGCAGAGATGGACGGATATTATCGTACAATTTATGATCCATACACGGACCGATGTGTTTTACGTTTATATATCCATCCATCCGTCCATTTATATTTACACATACACACTCATGCATATATATATATATATATGTATGTATGTATGTATGTATGTATAACGTTTTCTTTCTCGTATATATCTTTTTGTTATTATAATTTAACTAGGGATTTATTTAAATGACACGTATATAATATTCTTTAAATTACCTCTTGAAGTAGACATGCGTTTGAATTTTCGAAACTTATAAAATGTTGTTTTTCATTGTAAGTTAATTAATGCCAATGAAATAATTTGATATATTAGATACTAACTGAATGTATATTTAAATTGAGTACAATTATTTCTATAATAAAATATTATTTTTATTTTTGAGTTTCGAAAGTAAATTATAAATATTACAACCTATTTCTCAGAATAAAAAAATTAAAACGTTATTGATTTTTTTCAATTTCAAAAAAAATATCTACTTTATATATTTTTGAGTTATTTAAATTTTCATATGAATAGAAAATTTAAATTGATTTTCAATATATTTTCTTTTTCAATTCTCTATACAAAATCAATATTCTCATGTAGTAAATTTTAATAATTATTAAATAAACTATATGTGTATATATTTATATATAGTTGATTTCAAAATTTCAACCTCTATTATATGAAATTTGTTCGAAGCGAAAAGAATTTTTATACACTATATTTAACACCAATAAAAATATATAAAAAACTACATCAATGACCTTCAGACATATCAATCAAAATGCCGACCATCAGGGAACCTGTCAATCTTGTTTCATAATTGCGTAGTACAAAACCACACTGGCAAGCATAGGTAGTATATATGCATTTCTCTACATAAACACACACACACACAAGTGTATGTATATATATATATATATATATATATATATATATATATATATATAATATTTTTATTTATTACACAAATAATTTAATGCTTTACTGATTTTGTTGTTTGATCGTGTTGCAATGTCTTTGTTGAAATATAAAATTGATTAATAAAAAAGTAATATTTTCTATTCCTTGGATTATATAAAAAAAACAAATGGACTTTTTTAGAAAAATATATTGAAATATTTTATTTCTCAAATTCATATATTGTAGTATGTTTATATTGACAAGATTAATAAGTTTCTGAATGAATACTTCTAAATTAAATTATTTACTATTTTGTAATCGGTTTAAAGTTCCATATAAAAAATAAGTTTAAATTATCAAATATGTCATTTATATTCAATTAAGTATCATTTATCTGATGCAAATTCACTTTAACACAAATAAATCATTGCAAGATTTTATAAAATTATCCAATAATTACTTATTTTTCATTTTTTATTTAGAAAAAATGAAAATAAATGAATTTATGAATTTCTATGAATTTTGTCAAAGATTTACATTATAAAATCTTATTTATTCTGTTTCACATAAAATATTTATCTGTTTGATTTATATGAGATATTATATTTCAATTTAACAATAATTACATAGTCATTGAAATGTGTATCAATGAAAATTATACAATTTTTAAAAAAATCATTTACATATTACTATTTTTTATATAATTTAAAACATGTACTAGTTATTTATTAATAATTAATTTTAAGTACATATAAATGATTTTATCCACATTAAGACATGAAACAAACAAAATGTACAAGTAATCAAGCTTAATATATTTTTAATCAAATTCAAGATATTACTGTCTTATAAAATAAAGACATTACCAAAAAGAATTAACTTAAAACTTTAACCGGTATGAAATTTAAAGAAGAAAAAACAGATTCTTTTTATAATACTTGCGGTAGTAAAACAGGCATCACGAGACCAAGAGACATGCACATGAAAATAACTTATCATTTGTCTGTGGCTGTAATATGTTCAGAAAGGTGTAAGAAAAGGGAGATGCGTTTACACACACATACATTTATTTATACATATATATATATATATATATATATATATATATATATATATATTGTGTAAAAGAACATATATTCTACATAGCATACAAAGACATACACAAAAGTCACAAATTCAGATGAAACACTGTCCTTTCCATCTTCTTTTTTCACTCGTCGTCGTCGAGTGTAATTTTTGACATCAGTGCCGAGGTGACATATTCATCCATCCACCGATCTGTCTGTCGCTTGTCCATTCATCGTTCTGACAGACTCTCTTTATTTTCCTCTCAAAATAACCCGAGTAGTCTGATGCAACAGACCGGATGATTTTTCGTCGTGGCGATCGTTTCAAACACTCGAGCATATTTCACTGTATCATCGCGTTATGTGGATGGCGTTCGCAGTGGCGGCGACAATTAAACATACTTACAACAACAACAACGTGGCGACCAAAAAAAATCGTGTAAAAAAACTGTTGTCTTTATTATAGAGTGCTGTAATATTTATAGCGATCACGTGTTGCGAAAATATAAAGGATTCTTTGAACATAAATTAAATATATATGAAATGGTTATGTGTGCGTGAAAATAAAATAGTTATGAAAATAAATATCATATTTTAAGATTTGCGATTTAAAAAAATTGTAATTAACTAATTTATGATTTTTTTGGTCAAAACATATTGATGTTTTCATAGAATAATTTTATAATAAAATCTTCTTTACATATATTGCTATATATTATTTTCTTCTGCATAATAGGTTTTTTAAATAAATATTTTAAATCTAAAAATCACAAATTCTCTTACTTAAACTTTTAATTTTCAAAGTATATTTCTTATTGACCAATAAGTCAAATAAATAATAAAAGTTTAATTGTTATATTAAAATAATACCATTAGTTATTTTCAAATTTTACTTTTTTTGAATTTGATTTTAAAAAAGTTCATTGAGAAAGAAAGTGAATACAAAATATTTGAATAAGAAAATTACAATACTGAAAACATTTCTGAATTTCATTTCTGTTCAACCATTTTTATATAAAATAAACCATACCCATTTTTACCTTAAAAAAGGTTTATAAATTATGAAAAATATCTTTAAGCATGTATTTTTCTAATCTTTTTTTTAAAAAAAACGAATTAGTGAGTTATTAGCATATAAATTAACAAAACTTTCTTATTATTAAAAAGTATTTTTTTAAGGAAATATAGAAATTTTCATATACATGCAAAAAATAATATTCCTACCTGAAGGCATATAAAATATAAATGATTCAAGTAAGTAAAATGGAAATGTTGTTCATATTGTCAGTTTATATATATATATATATATATATATATATATATATATATATATATATATATATATATATATGTTTATGTAACAAATATGGGTACTAATTTTGTTGATACGTCCATTATTTAACATTCACCCTATCGTTTACAAACTTATAATATATCCATCAACTATAGAGTGACCCAACTTCTCCATTCTTATACTGGACCCGTTAACGAAGCACAGAACGTTGCTGAAGAACTGTCATCTGCAGCGTTGTGCTGACACACCAAAGAGCTGTCACTGTAGTACCGCGTGTCACGCCAAGATGACGTGACGTGCACCCTCTCTCGTCAAGCGCCAACCCCCGCGGCACGAGCGGGTTATCAAAACCGACCGACCCACTACCCCCATCATCAACCCGTTCCCACATCGACGTCGGATGTAGTCATAGTAGTGGAAGACCGGTCAACAGGCAGACGGACCGACTGAACGAGCGGTCGGTCGGTTGGTTAGTTGGTCGGCCGTTCGTACGTTCGTTCCTCCAGCTAGCAGTTCTTTTCGTATGTGTCGTCCACACACAAACACCATACGTACATTCACTCCGCCGGCCTAGTCCTTTCATTAGCATCCATCAAGCCGGAAACAAAGGAGCCATCAACTGACGTTGCTGCCATCGTTTCAACTCACCCCCACGTCACTCGCACTGTTGCCGTGTTACGTTACGTCGTCAAATCTCGTTTTATGTGTGTCCTGTGTATTTGGCCTTACAACATCCTTGTACGGAATTAACGATTCTACTATAATAATACACACACAAACGTACACACTAAATATATATATATATATATATATATATATATATATATATATATATATATACATCATGATGGATGAATATACATCTGTACACAGGATGATAAACAAAGGTACTTATTATGTAATAAGTCTTCGAAACTTACATAAACTCCATCATAAAATAGACTATAAAATTCCTTTCAAGTTATTTTTATTTTAATAACATACTCTTTCTTTTATTAACATTAATAATAAAATCAAAATTACTTCTCTGAATGAAATAAATATTACAAAATTTTATTTCTAACAATCCCTTTTTCTTTTTTAATATATATATATATATATATATATATATATATATATATATATATATATATATATATATGAAATGAATATAATTTTTTTACAATATTATTAAATTGAATATTATTCAGATTACTCCTCTAGAATTTATTACTTTATAAAATTAAATAATGTCAAGTGTGTATTTTTAATTTTATTATTACATATATTTGTCTATATAAATATTATCAAACGACCCTCGTACATACACATATACATATAGAGAGAGTGGGGGAAGAAAGGGGAGACCCATTAAAAGTGCACAATCATTATCGATCACTCAAAAAAGATGCGTTTTATTTAAAAATTAAGTTGTACATTCTTGAAGAAGCACCCTATATTATATATATATACATACATATATATATATATATATATATATATATATATATATATAAGTTATATGAAACACATGCAACTTTCCTCAAAGCCGGTCACACGGAAACAGCATACGTTATCTATGCGTTAATTGTTAACAAATAATTCCGTTAAGAATTATTTAGACCTATAATAAACGCGACAATCAATTTCTGATTGGCGATAAAATATCGCGATAATGAGAACTAGAGGTTTCTTTATTACTTATTACACTGGGTAACATCAGTTCTTAAGTAGATGTTGTAAGAGCAACATCGAATTCTAAAAATGAAATTGTAGTCAACAACAGACAGAACTCCTCGAGCCACTGTTGCTGATTGATTGATTGTAGTTGATTGATTAATAAAAATAAATGTGTTTTCTTTAAAAATCGTACTTTCGATAATTTAAAATAAAACATATATATATATATATATATATATATATATATGTCGTGTATTATTAGACAATTTAGTAAAGCTGTACTTGGTAGATTGAATAAAACTTGTTCTCCTATAGATAACTCTTATTTAAGACTTGTTCATCGACAGATAACTATTCTTATTCCATTTATTTGAAACATAAAATTCAATACGATTTCATCCCCATTATAAGTATCACTTTGTTAAATCGTCTAGAAAATATCTAATAAAATTACTAACGGCTGTAAATGTGAAAAATCCTATTACGATCTTTCTTATTTGAGCATTGATTTCTTCGAGAGTAACTCTCTCTCTCTCTACATATACATATACATATATATATATATATATATATATATATAAAAAAAAAACATACAATGATGGAATAGTCATCGAAATATAAATCAGCAAATAAAGGAACAATAAATGATTATTGAATACTTTTATAAAATCTTATGATATTTAAATATGAATTATTTGTGTTCAAATAAATAATGTATTCCTGAACCAGACAATACGATTTCAATTCAAATTTCTTTAAAATGAAGTAAAAAACTTGTAAAATTAATAAGAGGATTTTTTAAAAAAATAATTATTTTTCATTAATAAACTGAAAAATTCTTAGTAACAAAAACGTTTTAATATTATATCTCTATATTTTTATATAACAGTCTGATAGATAAATATATCTATAATATATAAATAAATTTATTGAATTATTAAAAATTTAAAGCCTCTTTTAAATTCTTAATATTTGTTTTATTTTTTGTATTATCTTTTAAGGTTGAGAATTTCATTATCTTTTCCCTTTTACTCTTTCAACTCTAAAAATGTACACTCGCACCCACACGCATACATACACAGTATATATATATATATATATATATATATATATATATATATATATATATATATATGTATAAAAGTGTGTATGTATGAATGTGTTTTTAGAAGTATATTATTTTTTATGTTCGTCGTCGTTATATGTAAAAATAAATTAAAAAATTCAATTTTCGCAAATCTCTCGTAAATAGACATAGTTTACAGATATTAATTCGGTCGAATGTCGTAACATTTCAGCGATTCGCGACAAACACGGATAAAAATGCGAATAAACATAATGAGTACCAAAAAAAAATGCAATTAACAAGCGTGTCGTATAAAAGTGAAAATGTTAATTATCGATAATATCATTATAAAGACGTAGGTTTTTAAAAAAAATTAAATCCCAGCGGGACACTGTTCTCCTAATAAAATGTCAGTCAGTCACTTTTTTAACATTCTTGATCAATGTCGCCGCTATCCGCCCCTAACAATAAAGCTGTATCTCTCTTCATTAGTGCTGGCTAGAATTGCGACCGTGCACGACTGAAACACGTAACACGCAAACGTACGAGATGAACAACGACAGACATATATTCGACACTGTCTCGTACGTTCATACGGCATCTTTGTTTTTAAGTGACAGAATGAGTGACACCATTGTTCACGCGACGGCATGTCACGGGTTTGAGATGTGGAATTTTAATTCTGTCACATCGGCGTAGAAGAATTGGTTTGCGCGACTCGCATCAACCAGACCGAATACCGTTCTGCCATTCATTGCGGTTACAGACAGATGAGGATATGTTTTATGAGTACGAAAGAAATGATTAACAAGGAAATAGACGAATACATTTTCACGGATTCGTGAATTACATTTCATGTACAGATAATCCAAAATGCATGCACAACATATGTTTTTCATGACTTTTTTTGAAGAATATCTTTAACCAGAACAGACGACATTCGATATTCTTTAAGTTTTTGAGATATTTTTATACACGAATAAAAATTAACTGTAAAATAAAAAGAATCCCTCGACATTTTATCAAAAAAGAGATTTATATAAATCGAAAACTCGTAAAACCAATTACAAACCACAATAATCAAAATAGAAAAAAATAATTAATAATAAATAAAATAATAAATTATAATATATTTATGGAAAATATTATGTTTTTACGTTGAATTATTTTATTATATCAAAGGAGCTACGCTTCGATGGTGATGAGTATGGTCAAAAAAATTTAATGAAAATAAATAACAAACAATAAACAAGAAGTAATTACAGAACAATTTATTTATATAAAACTGGAGATAAAATAATTTCAATTATGTCAATTTCTTCTCATTTGAAAAAAACCCATTAAGAATGGTTTATTTTTATTAAAAAAATAATTTAAAAAAAACTGTAATTAAATAACAAAAATCATATATTTAATTTTTATTTTCTTATTATTAAATTTAATATTAAATTATATTAAAAATAAAAAATGATTTTAATTAATAAACATAACCTCAATTTTCATTACAAATATTATAAAGTATTTAAAAAAATAAATTTGTAGTCAGTACTCTTTTATTTTATATAAATAAACAATAAACAATTTATTTATATAAAATCCTATGGTATTTATGAATTATTTTCAGTTATATTCTAAAATTCTAGAGATGAAATTATTTCAATTATACATATTACTATTCATTGGAAAAAACATTGAATATGGTTATTTTTATTAAAAAAAACTGTAATTGAATAATAAAAATCACCTATATAATTTTTATTTTCTCAGTATTGAATTTAATATTAAAAGTAAAAAATGATTATAATTATTAAACATAACCTCAATTTTCATTACAAAAATTATAAAGTATTTAAAAAAATCTATAAATAGTACCACTCTATTTTATATAAAAATAAATAACATTTATTATAAACTCGTCCTCTTCTTTTTAAATAAATTCTTTTAAGAATTTAATTTCAGTTACATTTTTTTTAATACATCAGTAGTGAAATAAACGAACAATTTTTATAATTAAAATAATCGTACGTCACAAAGAAACAGAAAAATATATAGTTTGTCAAAAACACAATTGGTATCTTTTCAAAAATGAAAAGAATGAGGTTACACAGTGATAATATTTTGTCTAGATAAATTCTTGACTCATTTCTAGATTTGTTACCATTATTCGTTTACAACTTGAAAATAAGTTGAAAAGTTTTTAACAAGTAGACCGATTTATTTAGGTCAAATAATTTGAATAATTTTTTCGTAGATATTTAGTTTTCATGTTATTAAAAATGAAAATTTAATCAAAAGATATTAATTACTATATATATATATAAATATGTGTGTGTATGTAATATATAATGTATATATTTGCAACAGTAAAAGAAGCATTCACAGCACTTGTTGTCAGTACACAATCTACCATTTGGATCTCAAATTGTTTTCAGACATAATTGATATCAGTCATCGAGTTTGCAGCTGGCAATGTTTGTGCCAATACGCTATGAAGCGGTAGTAGATCTCCTCTCATATTTATGAGCCCGCGTGCGTGTATATGTATGTGTGTATGTGTGTGTGTATGTATGTATGTAAGCAAGGTAAGTGGCATTCGCTTCGCATAACAATATAATGGGACATAACTCTGATATATGACGACGTGTGGTTATCAAACCAATATGGGCACCCCTTAGAACGACACTGAATTGCCCATAAATTCTCTAAGTCAATATTGCTTTGTCGTGCACAATGTTCCTTGATTGAAACCCATCCCGCATGCTCTCTGGCTTGCTTATACCGATGTTACCGTTCACTTCGCCACCATCTCATACTCCATCTACACAACTCAACTCACACCGCACGTCTATTACACTCCTGCCGCGCAGGAATTGACGTTGCATTACCCGATATCCTCGTCGTACGTCCCCCCATCTATCCAATTGCAATCATACGTGCTGATCACTCATTGTCATTGGATGGACAGCGAAATGGATGGATAGATGGATGGATGGATGGACGGATACCCTAGATGAATGTATGGATGGTCCGTCGATAATGATACACTCACTATGTGTTATAATCGTCTATCGTCACGTAATCGATTAGATTATAGTCAATATTGATATGGATTTTAGTCGAATTGTGTTAAGAGATTTCGAATTACATATCTCATTGTAAGCGATTGCAATACACGTCATACGTTCGAACATTCAGTCCATTTAATACGTACAAAATGAAAAATGGTAGATATTACTAGCAGAAGACATTTTCAAACATATTTACAATCAGGTATAAAACCATACATAATTCGAGTAAATTAAACTTCAATATCACAAGAAATCATTGTAATTACAATCGCATTTTTTTATAAACTTAAAAACCATATATGCAGAAAAAAATATTAACAAATATTCTTTTTATCTTTCCTGTAAAATACTACTTAATATTTATTATTTTTTAAAAAAATATTTTAAGTAACTATTAAAGTTCATAAATATTACTATAGGGTTTTCCAATAAGTGTTTCAGAAGTTTAAATGGAAATAAAACAAAAAAGTATTTAATTAATTAGTTTTTTTTATTATTATTTTTAAGCATATTCTATGGCATTAATGATGGAATACAATTTCACTCATATGACTACGTCGATTTCGTTTGACATAGTAGTATATTATCGAATATTGATGTTTATAATATTTTATTACAATTTCTAAGCGTTGTTGAAGTATTAAACGTTCCATAATAATTTTCCAAACTATACTGAGATGAAATGTCAAAATAAGCTTGAAAAAAAATCAAACATGACTACCACCAACTGTCAAAGTTATGACATTCTTATTATATACAACAGTAAATTACAAAATTATAATTATTTTCAATTAAAACTTTAAGAGAGAAATAAAAATTACTCCTATGAATAAATTTTCTATTAATACCTTTCACCCAAATCAATCTAAAATCCATTTTGTTTCAATCAATCTGTCAAAATATTTAAAAAAGAGGTCTAAGCGCCACATACATACCATTTATTCTTGTTGTATTGTGTGGTAAGTACGTCCGTTCTTTTTATTGTCCATCAACTATATATGTATATATATATATATATATATATATATATATATATATATTTGTGTACATGTACTGGTATTACATGAATGAAACGACGTTTACTATACACTACATATTATATGTGTTACGTTTTACGACCACGAAATCACATCATCAACAGTGGAAGTGTTAGGCGAGTAGGTCGCAAACACGCCAGCCAGTAAAACGGGCCACAGAAGAGCCAACCCTTGCTGAGATGATAAATGCAATATGCCACGCTTTTTCTCGACAGAGAAGCGCGGCATCAGCATCATACACACACACACACACACGCACGCATAGACACACTCACACACAATAATAGCAGTCAGCCAGTCACTTTCGTAAGGTAGTCTTCAGTTCGCTCGCTTTACCTACCTACCTGCCTATACAGAAGTTACGAGCTGTCTGTCATACTATTGTATATTTAATGTACACACATAAATTTATTTAATAACATGTAACTCTTTACATTGTGTAAGTGTTGACATGCAGCTACTTCTGTACTCTTATATATATTGTGTGTATACGATTCGGGGTTGAATATCAATGAATTTTGATGGATCTCTGCTGAATGGTTTTTTATGTCATTGCTTTATACCAGATTCGTCGATTTCTTATATATATATATATATATATATATATATATATATATATATATATATATGTATATAATTTATTACTTTCTGATATTTGTACTTGTCATCAATCTTTTCAAATATTTTGTACAAATTTTATCTATAAATAATATTTCAATATTTGTTTCTTCACAAACTTTCCTATAATTCAACTTGATATTACAAAAAATCCACGTTATTACTTTTTAATTCATATTTTTGTATTAAAAAAATAACACAATTTATTTTACTAAAATACACCATGTAAATATTAAAGTATTAAAATATAATAAAACTAATAAATATAAAAAAATTATATATGATAACAAATTTGAGTACACATTTAGTATAAATAATATATCTGTACTTTTTTCATCAAAAACTTTCCAATAATTCAATTTGATATTACGAAAAATTCATCTCATTATATTTATTTATTTTGAGAACAACGAGTACTAATTTTAATTTTAATTCTTAATGGTTTATATTTATTTTTTTAATATATAGAGTCATCCAAATTTGACACCTAGATTTATGTTTTATTAAAAATAAAATATGTATATTTGTTTTTTTTTAATAGAACACAAATCTAGGTATCACATTTGAATGGCCCCATATAAGACGAAAGAATATTGGCCAAATTTAAATATAATATTCGTGGTAATAAAAACAGAAATAATACTTATAAAAGTGACTTATTTATGTACAAATTTTGTATTTCGTTTTTTATAGCAAAATTGTGATAACAACTACGTGTGGTTTTTCGATCGTTAAGGGTTAATACTTAGACAAATTCGCTAATATTTTTATATTTCTTGAAAAAAAGTTAATATTACAATTTTAACAGAAAAATATTGATTCTCCAAATTCGAAGATTAAACAGATAGCTAATTACTAGCTTTTGTAAAAATTTAGGTACATAATTTCTAAAATTAACTCAGAATTTAGTATAAATTTACGATGAAAAATTTTGGGAGTCATGAGAGAATAATCAATACTTAATATAGAAAATGCAAAAAAATAAGAAGATATTTTAATATATATTAAACATTTTATAAATTTATATAAATATTATTAGACTTTTTTATAAAAATATTTTTTATTCATGAACAAATTTAAAAAAATAAAAAATGGAAAATAATCTTATAAAACAAACTGAATCAAAAATATCTAAATGTATTTAACAATTTATTAAATTATTTTGTATTTATTGTTTAACCCTTAACAGTCGAAAGGCCATATAAAGTGACTATCACACATTTGCTACAAAAAATGAAATACAAAGGTTTTGACAATAATGGCATTGCCATCGAAATGTGCTTTCGTTTATTATTGTTACACATAACAAAGTGAAAAATAAGTAATTATTGAACACTTTATAACATATTGTGATGTTGAGGGTAAAAATTCCTTTGTATTAAAATGAAATACAAAATATGCACACAAAAAATCAATTTTATAATTATTATTTCCATTTTTACATTTATAATTATTATTTTCTCTAAATTTATCCAATTTTCTTTCATCTTATTTATTATAAAAAAAGTGTTGATCGTAAGAGTTAATAAAATATACTCTCATATATATATATATATATATATATATATATATATATATATATATATTACTCTTATTAAAGATCATAAATAAATTAATCAGATTATTTAAAAAGAACCCTGATCATAAAAATAATATTTACAAGTTCACTGATATATATTTTTCGTAATAAAATTAATAGTGATTTATGATATTTACAACGAAATGCATTTTTTTAAGCCGACATACGAACGTCTTATATCTTAATTATAAAAATAACTACTGGACAGTGAAAGATCTTTCTAAAAAGAGTTTCGGCAAGCATCATACATTTTATTCACTTTACATAAACCGTCGTGTCATTTATCAATCATCGTATTTAATTAATTTTAATTGAATAAGAAATCACGTATATTATATAACTAGGTGTCCGGAAGCCAGACGATTCATAAGAAAGTAAGAAAAAAAAATTCAGAAACGACGAAGAAAAAAAACATAGCATAAAATAATATTTCGAGGAGATACTTCACGAAAACAACGTAATAAATTCAAAACGGAATTAACAGACGCCAACATGAATTGTTTCGTCAGTTTATTGCACTCTAAGTCACTCATTTCATAAAATTATTTCTCAGCTTTGGCAAGAGACTCGTCAGGCGACGATATTTAAACGTGTTATTTTTCTGTCAGCGCGATGAAGACAAGGTGGACTGGACAGACGGATGCTCACTTTCACGGGCATGTGTGCGAAGAAAGAAAATATACCGGACTGATCATAAAATTCGAATTTATAGTGTAAATTTAATCTCATGTCGAAGCGAGGATGTAAGTAATGTTTATATTGATAGGAAAAAGTGTCCAGGATGTAGACAGTAGGGTAAATGACAGGAGTGAATATTTTGATGACTATATATGAGATTCTTTTTATCACGAAACGATCGATAGATCGAATCAAATGTCAGATTTATGAGGACGACGATCTTTCTGACGTAAGAAATGTTTTCAATGAATTTTATTAGTTTTGACGTCGGTGTATTTTTAAATGAAATTTCGAGAAAAATAATCGGGTTCAATAATCAAATTTATTTAAAAATGGAAACATAACTATTTTATAACACTGACTAATCACAAAATCTGTTTCATTCAACGGTACTTGTTACGATCATTTATCATTTTTATAAGGTAATAAAAAATAATCAAAAGATTTAAATCAATTTCCAAATTTGAGGTTAGAAAGAAATTTATCAATAAAATATAATTTTTGAAAGAAAAAATCATGTTTAATTGCTATAAATGTCAACGAATCGATGTTTGAAAGTCATCTTCAACATTTTCACATACAGTAGTAATATTTTCAGCTGAATGACCAATATGAGCATATATTTTTAGTCTATGGTCTCTGTACGAATTTTAAACATTGACGTAAAATTTTCACAATTTTTATAATGAATTTTCACTATTAAAATGTGTTGTTCAAGCATGTAGTTTTTAATCACTAAAATTTCTCAAGCTTCTAATAAACAAATAATGACAGTTCAATATTTGACATTTCATCAAATAATAGCCAGCTTACTTCCTAAGCTCAAATTTAGACACTTGATATTATTCAATTTTAAGTGTCTTGTATGATTTCGATGGAAATTGAAATGTTATCTTTTAAACTATAAAAAATCGTAGTAAAAGAAGGAATATTTAATATTATAGAATCAAATAAATGTGATATATATATATGTATATATGATGAAGATATGTGTACGTATGTATGTATACTTTCATGAAATTTATACATGCGTGTGTTTTATATATCAATGCGTGCATGTGTGTTCGTATGAGTGTATTTATGTGTTGTATATGTCAGTCGATAAGTTTAGAGGAGCAAACTTACCGACTGTCATACAATATATAACCCAGCTTTATTACACAAGTGCGTATGTGTACATTTATATATGTGTGTACTTTATTATTCGCAATAAATTATATTAGAAGTGCTCCCTAGCGAGTGACAATCATACTTCGTGTCCCTTTGCGTCCGTATTGACTACAATTCATAACCGGACTGTCATTTGCACAGACTTGCAAAAGTGTACAATTCACACAGTTTGAGAGCTGTTCAACTCCGTTGCTCTGTATACATTGAACAATGTGTACTCGTACTGAATACAAAACTTACGTGCGCGCTTCGAAAGAATTGTTGTTTAGTTTAGGTTTTTTCCCCCGCTAATACTGTTTTAATAATTCACCCATTGAATTCGCTTCAATGTACATAAACGATTCAAATCGACATCGACAATCTATTAAATACCAACACAAATGAGATTTTACTTTAATACAATTCTCAGTCGGATTATAATTCTTGTATTAGTACAAAAAATTATCTGTTGTTTCAAGTTAATTTCTTGTAAATTATCAATTTTCTTTCAATATACTTTTCAAACACAACTTTTATTCAAATAAATATATTGAACATACAAAGTTCATATTTTAAATTTTATATATATATATATATATATATATATATATATATATATATATATAAGGGTGAGTGGGTGTCTGGGTATGTATGTTTACAAAAATGAGAAGTGTAAAATAAAAATTGTTCGATCATAAAGCAAAAGAAAAAATACCAATAAACAAAAATATTATCAATTGGGAACATATTGGGAAGAAATTATTCACTGGAAACACGTTGGGAAGATATAAAAAGGCTCAGGATATGTGTATGCAAACATGAAAAGTTTAAAATGCAAATAAAAAGAAAAGAATACCAACAGACAAGATAAATAATTAATTTGATTTAACCCAAAAATGTAAAATTCCTTGGAAAATATCTATAAAATATAAATGGGATTAAGGGATAAGAAAATTCGTTTCAATGGAATGGAATGTAAGAGTAAAACATTGAATCGTTTAAAATAATTAATTGAATTCAATCCAAAGATATCAATAGGTCCAGAAAGAGATTTATGAATAAATGAAATCTAGAGATAAGAAAATTCGTTGGAATGGAAAAGAAAAATACTTAATTATTTTTCAAAATAATTAATTGAATTCAATACAAAAATAAAAATGTTCCATGAAGAGATCTATGGATAACTGGATTCAAGAGATAAGAAAATTCATTGAAATGGAATAATAGAAAAAAATCATTGAATCGTTTAAAATGAAAATTTTTGGAAAAAATCTTCATTCGGCAGTAAATATAAAATGACTTATTAAATATATACATACAATTGAAAGTTCTTAAGTGGAATCATTAACTACCAATAAAATCCATTCGAGTTACAAAATAATTGATTTATAAAATCCTATTCTATTTAATATATTCGTTTTTGTATTCAAATTTCTTACAGGGAATCCAACTTACGAATTATCTAATCAAATATTTTTTTTATGAAAATAATGATCGTGCACTAAAAATTATCAGAAAAAATAGTGAAGAATAGTCAATTTTCCAAGATATAAGAATAATCCAAGTAAAAACTTGGATTATTCTTTATTAACCGTTGCATTCTTCAATAAAAAAATTAAGAACATATGAAGGAAATTAGTAAAAATGATAGTTGTCTATTGAAATGTCTAGAGCTAAATTTATTATTTTAAGAGGCAAATTATAATCTTATATTTATATTCTACGTACATATTTTTTTAAGAAAAAAAAAAACTAAATTCATTTCATATTTCAAAGAAAATAATTAAAAGTCAATATGTCTTTTCTATCTATTGATTTTAATGACGGAATACGTATAAATTCTTTTTATATATTTATTTCGCCGTTTTACGATTTTTTCGTTGAAGATTTATGTCAGTCAATAAATTTAATCGCTATTAAATTCAAATCTCTGTGTAAAATAGAACTTGTGAAATGTGAACAACGGCTGTTATATTTAAAAGATTCCATTGACGCGTATGTTACTTGCAAAGCAGCAAAAGGAAGCTGAGTGGTGACTTCAGCGAGGTGTCGCGCAGCTAACACTCATGATTGATTCATTGCTAACACGTGGTGTGAAACAAACAGTATACACATAGATCCGTATAATGAAAACCACGCACATTCACAACGCGTTTAGTCTCTCTCGCACCATATACGAACGGTAATGGTGCAGAAAGAGATGGGGCGAGTACGAAAAACAGATACATAGGAAACAGTAACTAATATGCACAGTTATTATGCACATACATACATGTATAGAGACACGAGAATAGCTACACGATAGATAGATCTCACGATCTATGCGGGGGCCACGCATGCAAGCACACACATGCACACACACACACACACATACGAACACATATTTTTATAGACGCGCGTACGTTGTAATAAGTCTTCAGTTCAGCGTTCAACGATGAATATCACCGTACACGAACATATATACAGGACTCCTTCGGCCGAGGCGTCTTTGTCGAACGACGACGATGTCACTCGCATAAATCTTTTTTACGACGCTAAAATGCCGGTCAAATTTAATTTTGGAATGTCATAAAACAAAAATAGTGCACGCGTTTGTATTACACTTTTCATATTAGGACGTTAGAGTTTTTTTTCTTCTTCAGTTCTTATTTTGTGTCGAGATTGAGATCGTACGGGAGAGAATGATGTGTGTTTAAAAATGTCCCGTTTGTTTTTCGAACCGGAGATTTTATTTAATCTTGATTTATTCAGTCGTGTACCGACCATTTACTATATTTCACTATGATCTATTTTATAACATTTAATCTTTGTAGAAATTAACGATGGGTTTGAAATATATCTAGAGATGAAGAAAAATGAATAAGAGATTGATATATGAATACGAAGAAATTTCGTTTTTAAACCATTTTGCTATGTAAAATAAACATATGTTATTCATAAAAATGAAATTACTTATTTTTTTCACAGAGGAATTACTTCCTAACGTCATAAAATTTTATTGAAATATTTATAATAATATTGATGATTTTAATAAAATATTATGGTACTGAAAAAGATGCAAGTGATTTAGCTACGATCATAAATAGAATGACAAATATAAATAAAAAAATATTAAAAATAAAAATATTCATTTTTTACTTGCATTAAAAGACAAAATTACTATCCTCAAGTTATAAATTTAACAAAAAAAATAAGTGAATAAAATCTTTCAATTTTGAAACAGAATTTTTTTCTGAAAATATTTCTACTTGTTTAAATTCGAAAAATATTCATTTAAGTAATTTGATTGATGCAAATAATATTTTTTTCATATAATGCTAAAATTGCAGGAAATGATTGTAATAATAAAATTTTAATTGTGATTCTTTAAACGATATTAAAAATTCATTTTTCAAACAACAATTTTTCTCTTGAGAAATAATTAAAAAATATTTTACATTAGTTTCAAAAATGAATTTATATTATTTAAATATATCATGAAGTTCTTTTTGATTTACATTCTACAAAAAAATTAATAAAAAATAATAATTTAATAAACATTACACATCAGCTAATTAATGATAAAATAATTTATATATATTATCCAATTAATTTTAATAAATATTTCTAAATAAATTGTTATAAATTTTAAAATGATTTAAAAAAGCTACAGAATGTAATTTTATAAATGAACTTTTAATTGTGGAATAATTTAGAAAAATAAACATTTTAACTTGAAGCAACTGGAAACAATTATGAAAAAAATGGAAATTGTAATTTTAATAATAAAATTTTAATTATGATTTTTCAAACGATATCAAAAATTAATTTTTCAGACAATTTTTTTCTAGTGAAAACTACATAAAAGTTATTAATTATAAAATAATTTCTATATAATAATCAATTGATTTTGATAATTATTTCTAAATAAATTATTCTATACAGATTTAAAAATGCAACAGAATGTACTTTTATAAATGAACTTTTAATTGTAGAATAATTTAGTAAAATAAACAATTTAACTTGAAGCAACTGGAAACAATTAATAGTTGTTGCACATGTTGACATTTATTTAAACAGTTAATAGTTTTAACACAATTGAAATGAAAAAATTTTTATTTCTCATAAAGAAATATATATTATACTAAAAAGATTTTTAATTAAATTATGTTTTTAGTATAAATATTATCATTTTTAAAACACATGTTATTTCTTTCGAAATAATAAAAATGATTCATTTGTCGTTTAAAACTAAAATAAGCAATTAACAAATAATCACAAATAAAAGAGGTAGAGAGAAGTAGAAGTATTAAATCATGTTTATATTCGTGAACATTTTTACATAAATCGATTAATGAAAAAGTTTCAGAAATTAATTTACAATTGATTAAAAATCGTTTATGTAAACCAATAAAAAAGTTCATCAGCTCTATATAAAATATTAACAAAAGCCGAAAAAAATGATCAGTGATTCGGTCCCGTTTTAAATATTGACGATAAGAGATGAAACAAGTCCACTTACAGTAAAACGAATGTATCGCACGCACATATACAACGAACAAATAAAAAGGTAACAACAGACTCGTAAAAAGTGTGAGGCGTGCGTAAAAAGAGTGCAAGGGTTGACGCTGTGCGGAATGGAGTCGAACGAACAGAACGTACACACGTTTTACAGTCACATACACAATTTACTCTCAGTTCGGACATAAATCTTTCAGGCGAGAGATTCATCAGTTCGCTCATTCAGGCCATTGTGTTGGCGTCGTCGTTGTTGTTGTTGTTGTTGTTGCGAGCACATCTTTACTTCAAACTACTACTACATTGTGGAGTTACAACGACGACGTTCGGACGAAACGTAACGATAAGAGTTCG
Source organism: Neoneuromus ignobilis (assembly GCA_029203775.1). Lineage (NCBI taxonomy): Eukaryota > Metazoa > Arthropoda > Insecta > Megaloptera > Corydalidae > Neoneuromus > Neoneuromus ignobilis. The sequence goes on along the minus strand of CP092090.1, from coordinate 4,443,494 downwards.
TTAACGAATCTATTTGACAGAGTGTTTTTTTACGAATACGTTTTGTGTCGTTAAAATACTATATTTTATCAAATATTTATTTTAAGAACATATGTTCAATTACATACAGATTTAAATAAACTAAATTATTTTGTATAGAAACATTTATAACGATTCTAAAATCAACATCGTACAATAACAAAATCTATTTCATTAAATTTTAATTAAGTTTACTGATTTCATTCAAATGAAATCGAGTTAAAAACTGATTGAGATTTTATAGACGATATGATTTATATACCAAAAAAATGTATTTTTTTGTTATTTTTATTCATAGATTCACTATTTGTTTATTTGCAAATAAATTTCAGAAATCTATATACATTTCCAGACACATTTTTTAATAATATTGATATTTCAATTAATTAATAATTATTTTATTCGAAATCTATCGAAAATTCAATTATTGTCAAATATTTTTCTGTTTTAAGATTAAATTATTTTTCGGAAATTAAAAAAAAAATAAACCTATTGGCAAATACTGAAATTATTTTTATAAATTCTTATTCAAAGAAACATTTAAAAAAATCATTTCATTTATTTTGATAAAAATTTCGTTTTCGGATAAATTTCATTTTTAATGTAAAAATTTCAATTTAGTAATAAAATTTAATTTTCAAGTCTCAAAAATTAACAATATATATATATATATATATATGTATGTGTGTGTGTGTGTGTGTATGTATTTATTTTTAATAAATATATATTTAAAAAAATAATTACGTTTTTTTTAAAAAAGAAAAATTTATCCCTAATCTACAAATATTTTTCTTAAAATAAAACTATCAAAATGTGAAATATTTTTAAACAAGATTAAAAAAGTGTCTTACCATAAATTATATACAGCTTTAAATAAAAGAAGACTTACCTGGAAAAGAAAACATAAAATTAATATTTTTATAAAATAAATTATTTGAAATTTATTATTTTTAAGTTTATGCAGTTGATCAAAATAACGAAATGAATTCAATTAAAAGGATAAATAAAAACAAACATATTTTTTTAAAAAATGGATAAAAATTTAAGATATTTTCGTAAACAAAAAAAGTATAAAATTAAATAGATAAAATAAAATTTAATCATTTTTTTGTATTTACAATACAAAAAATATTACTGTTAGTAAACATTGTTTAAAATTATTTACTAAAGAATATATATAAATTAATAAATTTATATTTTGTTGGTCTTAATTAGTATTAAAAATTTGGTTCTTCTATCCATAATGTAACCAAATTTAAATTAAAAATTCAATGAAAAAAATTAATGATACCTTTCAACTGTAAGCATAATAATATCAAAAAAAAAATCAATTATTTTTTTAATATCATAAATTGATAAAAAAAATAATATGGAGAATGAATATAAAAAACAATTAACTCGATAAAAAATCCAAATAATATGTATTTACATTAATGACATATGTAAAATTCTATCACATAAATGAACAGAAAAGAAAAAATATGTTAAAAAGGGAATTGGGAAAAATATTAAAAAATAATGAGAATATTATTGTGGTTTAACTAAGTTTCAATTATAATTTTAATAAAGATCATAATTTGTATAGATCCTACGATTAAGTTTGTGTATGTGAAATTATTTTTAATTTTTCAAAACAGTTTTTTTCAAATATTTATATATATATATATATATATATATATACATTGTTAAAAATTTTCTCATTGAATACAATTATCAACACTTGTACACCTCGATATCGAACACGCGCGTATCAACAAAACATTCGCCGAGTATATCTAGTATAACCGCCTAGTATTTCCTACAAATGTGTCTCGCGGAGAGCTGGCAGGCGGCTTCAAAACGGCATAAAACCGAAGGGCCAATATTTCACAAGTTTTTGACAAGTCGGATGGCTTTTCCATCTTTTCGGGAGGAAGCCGGACACCTGTGCTTTCTTGCTCCTTCGCTCTGCCGTCTTTTAAAGACTGATATGACAGACGGGTTTGTCGTATATAGCAGTGAAAGTGCCATAGGCGTAAATGTTTGCGTGCCTGCTTACTTACTTGCCTGTTTACTTGCTTGTTGCCTCCATCACGGTTACAAATATAGGGATGATGTGTTTTCATTCAATGGCACTTATATATACATACATATATATATATATATATATATATATATATATATATATATATATAAACATGTGTGTGTGTGTGTGATAGGTTGTTTGTATAAAAAGGGGAAGATGTACGTGATTTCTTCAATAATACCCGATTTAAATATTTTTCATACACAGATAATTTCAGATTGAATGTTTAGAATGCATGCTTTACATACAAAATAAATCCACCCTTCATTGTTAATCTAAAATTCATTCATAAAATATAGTACTAAAACGAATTCAGAAAATAATACAGTTAAAAATTATACAAATAATAAAAGATTTAATATTCTATACATTTTTCATATAATCTTCCAATTGACACTGTTTATTTTTTATTATAAAATTAATTTAAAAAATCAATCCTGTTTTTCAACTCAATATCTTGTACATATTATACGATTTTTTCAATAAAAATACTTTAATGTATATTTCAATAATAATAATTTGACATATTTTTCGAATATCTTGACAAATATTTAATTATTTACAGAAAACATGTTGTAAGATCAACGAAATGTATGTCGAAATTAATTTTATGCATACGCAAAACTATTAATAAACGATTTATTAAAAGAAATTAACTGAACGTTATTATCATAAATAGTCATAAATATTTATTGTTAATAAATTCTGCGTTCTTTAATGATAACTATTTATTTCTTATCGATAATAGGTTTAAAATAATTATTCAAACTCTCACAAGTTGATGCAAACGAACACATTTCTAAAATATAACTGGAAGTAGACAGAAATTTTAAAATTATGTAAATATTAATTAAACATATAAACACACTTATATATATATATATATATATATATATATATATATATATATATATATATATATATAACGATCACTATAGAAATTATTTTTAATAATTAAAATAATTGTGTATGAAAAGATTTTTATATGAATGACGTATTGAATATTTGTTTAAATTTTCAAAAACAAGTTATTTATTTTTAAAACTTACATATTTACTCAAATTACATCTAAGCAATAACCGAAAATTATTACTATTTTAAACCATTACTTCATATATTCTACTAAAAATATATTTATTATCGAACTTCTGAAATATGTATTATTTAAAAATATTATTAAATTTATATCTAAAAAAATATATAAAACTGAATAAATAGATAATCCATACCTGTTTAAATTTCAACATTCAATTCACGAACAATAACTTGTGTCAAAGACATTTGAAAAAGACATTTTTTTTATTTTACATTAAATAAAAAATATCTAGAAGTGTTTTTTTGAAAACGTCTTGTATTTCACATTCCACCAATTCATTAAAATATGTTTATCATAAATAACAATACTCATATATTTATTTATCGCCTACACAAATTGTTGAACTTTTTGTAACCACGTATATTTTCTGTGATATTTGTATAAGATTACCGAGAATCGTTTTCGAAAATCAAATATGAAAGTAAGTTTATTAACTAGCTTTTAATTTATGACTCATTTACATACTGACGAATTGTAGGATGATATAACATATTTTTAAATTTTTATAACGCGATATGAATAAATTAATCAACTTTTATGCCATCCCGTGAACTATGTCATCATTTAATATTTAAACTGCAATAAAGACAATTCATTGAAAATAACACTACACAAATTGGAACCAATGTCTTGAAATAAAAATAAATAATATTAGCACAATTTCGTATAAAGTATTTAAAACTGCCATTCATTTCAAAATAAAGAAAAGAAAAAATATTTTTGCAAAAAGATGAGAGATGACACTTATTTAATTCTCTGGATTATTTTTATTGATATAAATTTTTTAAAAATATCTATTTTATGTTATGATGATAAGAGTTGATTAAATCAGAATTAAAAATGTATATAAATCATTATAACTTAGTTGAATTTCTTTAAATATCTAATATAATATTTATTGTTAATGTCTCAATATATTATTGGTTTGTCTCATAGTTTAAAATTTTTCTATCCATTCAATTACATCCCAACCACCAAGAAAGGCATATCAAATTACTATCAGAAAGTTATCTGACGATGGTTTAAGAAGTTGAATTTAGTAAATCGTACATCAAAAAAGTGACCATAAAATATCACAATTAAAAGAGTTAAACACGAAGTGGATCACAAGAATGGAAGCAAACATTATCAGTGTATAGATCTAAATTTTAGATAATCATATTAATTATTATTTCTTGTCGATAAGGTAGATATATATGGCAATTGTTCATTTTGCAATTTTCTTCTATAAACCGTCTCTATTTAAAAAAATATAATTTTTAAAATCAGCATATCAAAAAAAGAACTTAGTAATGAATTTAATTTATTTGTATGTATATCATAAAAGTATACATCAGTCAATTGCTGGGCGAAATTTTCATCGAGTGTTATTCGATTTTCCTAAGTGTTTTCTCAAGATTCTTCCGTTGCTCCCTCCTGTTCGAAACTAATCTCATCCGATCCCCATATCTACTTTATTTCATAATTTCATCTCTCCATCTTTGATAAATCCTCTTTTTTGTTCTTTTTTTATCTCTTGGTGGACATTGCATAATTATTTTTGTCCATCTCTTTTCTTTTCTCGTTGTGCGTCTTGCCTATATCCATTTTATCGACTTTGTTTTTTCTATTACATCAATTATTCTTATCTGTATATGTATATATTGTTAGATTATCATAATTTCCAGTTGTTTTCCATTCTGTCGTTGTTTTTCTATCCGAGTTCGATGTTTCTGAATCGAAACGATGTGTTGTTGACCTCTCGTTGTGACGTCTCTGATTATAATCAGAAAATGGTCTGGTTTCGCGTGATACTTTACGCGCACATTTATTAGAGGCGAAGAAACAGCGGCATAGGAAAAAAAATAAATAAAATAACAGCGACGGGGTTTTGACAATTTACCACTTTGACATCGATCCGCCATTAGTGTAAATCAGCGTATCAAGCCACGCTGCGCGGCGGCATTGTTACTGTATGCTACAACATCAGCGCCTCGCCGCGGCGGCTGCGGCAGCCAGTACAACAAACACATACTCGTATATCTTTTCTCAATGGCTGTGCGCACCCTCTCGCCCACCGACCGACCGACCGACCGTCGAAAAACCACCCGCTTCATACCTACACGCCGTCGCACCGAGTTCCATTTCTCGGCTGGAAGACGAGGTGGGCCCCATCGGTGGCAGACTTACGTTCGCCACAATCCATCTATTGCTTCGCTGTCACACCTCAATCACGGCGTATCACACCGTCTCGCTCGTCGTGCCGCACTAACAGCCTTCAGTCTAAAAGCATGCACACGATATATAGAGGGACATTATGTCAAGGGGAACAGATGTATAAAATAAATATCCTGGCTGTATGCTTGCCGTTGCTGCTCTCCTCCAAGCCATGATTCCGGAATCAAATAAATCAGGCCACGCCGACGGACCTCTCTCTATGCCCACCCGTTACTCTACTCTACTAGTACTACTACTACTACTACTGCCATCGCCACCGCCGACGACGACGACCGCCCGAACCACCCACACGATACCTCATCCCCATCGACATAGACGGGGGGTGGGTGATACGTCGGGTGGCTGTAGTCGATGTTGTTTTTGCGGCATGGGGCGCGGGAGAGTGACATTTCACGATCACGTGGATTTCTATGACTTTGTCGCCAGTTACTTATTTTCTTTCGATACCATCGGTTAGACGATATCATAAAATACACACACTTCGTAATACATAAATATATACAGCTTACTCAATACAAACTCTTAATGTATATCCTTATATATATATATATATATATATATATATATATATATATTCTTGAAAATCACAAAAAAATTAAATGATATGCATTTGAAGCAATAAATTTCTATATATAAAACAAATCACACAACACCAATAAAACTTTTGAAATGTAATAAAAATTTTAATCGGTATTACAAGAAATAAATCTACTATGACACATTTTTCAATTTAATGGAATTAATAAATTCAAATTCTTCAAAATAAGTGAATTCAATTTATAAACGAGGAATTTTCTTCCGTTAATTGTAACCAAATAGTTTTCAACTCAATATATACAAAATATCATCAATTTAGATTCGAATTACTACTTATATACAGTCAAACAATCAATTGAGAATAAAAATATTTTTTTAAAAAAATATAAATTATTTAAAAATAAAAAAAATCTTCTCTTAATATCACACACATATATATAAAATTATAAAACACACATATATATTAATATATATAAAATTTGAATTCGAACTAGTGACCCATTGGTCAACAGTTTATCTCTCTAGTAGTTCAACAACATCTGGTTCTTACAATATCCCAAACAATCGATTTAAATTCGAAACTCTCCCCCACGTCTAAAAAAATAATATTTTCTTCGCCGTTCACAATTCTTGTTCCGCTTGTATCCGATCTGACTTATTTAAAACGAACTACTTTAATATTACAATACGAATATCGTTCGAGCGTCTCCCTCAAAACTGCATCACCGCCCGCGCAGTCAATATAAAAGTAACCTCGTATCGTCGACATGCGGCTGCCGCATCGACAGCAACACCTGAAAACAGCTCACATATGTATTCGCATGTATTGTCGTGTTTTATTGTTCATATCATCCCCTCGATATTGGGGCATAACGGAGCCAGGAGCCGTACACTTGAGATTGTTCCTATATGTTTATGTATTTGGTCGTACATAAGTATTGGGGTCGCGTGATACTGATGGCGAATCAAGTAAGGCTTTTCTTTTTTTCAGCGTTTTTTTCCATGTTATTCGACGAGAAGACGGCAATTTCAGGTGTCGTACGAATGGAATATTGTCGATGCGGCAGTGAACTCTATGAATTGTACGCAATTCCGCGACGATTTTTTTAGATTTTCACGTTTATCGAGGTCCCATATACCGTTTTATTTTATATGTGATATTATTTATATATTCCTTATATTATTATTACATCAATCTCGAAAATATGGTTCATAAGGATAAGATTTTTAAAGAATGGTAGAAAACAGTACTTATTATAGTTCATATGAAATAATAAAGTACTATATAGAAAATTACAGCGTTTAATGTTTATATTAGAATTTTTTTATTTTCTATTAAAAATTCAATTTGAAAATAAATACACATCTACTTCATACTTTTAGTAATTAATTTAAAAATATAACATGTGAATAATATATAAAAATATTTTCCTTGCTATTCCAGAATCTATATTTTTTATCCTTTTTTTAGTTCATAATTCAAAAATCCTATAATTAGACTTTACATAGTACAAACTTTTTTTTTTTTGGAATTTGAACAAATCTCAGGTATTATTCCATCAAACAAGATCTATTTATCGAAACACCTTTCCTCTACTTTACATTAAATGACAATAACTATAAACAAATGTCACTGTATAATTTACATGTAACATCTCTTGAAAATGTTGTTTAATAAAGTCAGACTCGAGCACCTTTCCTTCGAAAATGCAATAACGTCCAATACATAAACGAAACGAGATGAGACGAGAAAAAATCAAATTCAGGTCTCAAATGCATATCGAATGTACTAGCTAGCGCGAAGAGAAAATGTGTACGTGTGTGTATATTTTATACACACTGATATATATATATATATATTATATATATATATATATATATATATATATATATATATATATATATCAATGTGTATGTGTGTAAATATACGTGAATGTTTGTATTGTTATGGAGAGAAGTATTCCATGTGTCAGCCAGGGCACGGTTAGTGTGGCCAGCTTGCAGGTTGGCGGTGATGTCTGGAACCCGTCCAATATATATCCCGACATCAGCATCCAAATGATGCAATTACCGAGCGGACGATTTCCTCCAAACCACGGAGGACAAAGAGATCCAATATAAACCGAGATCAGTATTCCAATTCATGACTCATGTGGTAGCAGTAAACGAAATAAAAATATATGTACGCAAATCGTATATATATATATATATATATATATATATATATATATATATATATATATATAAGTGTGTGTGTGTGTAAAATATTATACTAAACATAACTCTATATAAATATAAATTAAAAAATATATTTAAATACAAAAATGACTTTTGCATTTTAAAACAATTCGTTTTTTAATTAAATTTCTATAACAAAAAAATATTTTTTATTAAGAAAATAATAAAAAAGAAAATTGAAATATTTTTAAAAATAAATAAAGTAAAATTGAATAATTTTACTTTATTTATTTTTCATTTATTATAAAAAATAGGATAAGAAAAAATACTCAAAATAAATTTGAAATTCATCTCTGATACATACAAACAATTCAATTGAGGAATTATTTTTTTATTACTTTTCATTTTAATATTTTACTACATAATTATATATATATATATATATATATATATATATATATATATATATATATATATATGTACATACAATACATACACAATATTTTTTAAAAAAATAAATATAATTACAATTTTGATTCAGTACTATGACTAAATTTATTTACAAAAATAAATTCATAATTGAAAAAAATGTTTAATAGAATGTAATAATTCATTTAAAAAATAGATATTTTTATAAACGTATAACAATTTGTTTGATTAAATTATCTAAAATAGTTCTATAAAGGATCATCAAAAATATCAAACCTACTAAATAAATTTAACAAAATTTTCGATCTACTAAATAGCCAAAAAAAATTATGATCATAAATTTGTGACCATTACTTAGAATCAAAGTGTTTTAAGAACCTCGAGAACACTTATTAAGTTTATTTCGCGAATTTAAAACTTTCTCAAAGTGGTTAATTTTTTTTTAAATCTTCAATGAAGCTATTTTAAATATATATTTAATATTTACATATTCTCGAATTTAATTTACTTATATACAAGAACATGACCGTCCCATTACATTGCAATGACTAAAACATTTAATTAAATTCAAAAAAACATTTTTTTTTAAATAAACTCAATATTCTCCTTTTAAAATACTTTTTACACACATATCTTGTATCACTTTATGAAAAATATGAATAATTTGTGATATTATTTTTTATTAATTTTGAAATTGTCACGAATTTACTTTCACATAAATTTTTGGTGTGAAAATATTTTTTTTAAATTTCATTTGTAATATATATATATATATATATATATATATATATATATATAAACAAGTGTTTATATTCGATATAAGAAATAATAAATAACCATTCATGACACAAAATAAAATATCATGAAAGGTATGTCAAGTAAATATCATTAAGTATGTAAATATACAATATGATTATAGAGAAACTATTAACCTTAAAAGTCATTGGATTACATGTTGCATATATATTATACTGTTTACTATAAAATAATCATATATATATATATATATATATATATATATATATATATATATATATATATATATATATATATAATTTACATATTGCTATCGCAAATACTGATCATTCGCAAAGTACATTATTTTAGTATCATTTTTTTGTTGTCAATAACGCATTTAACCTCGCTTTATACCTTCGTAAAAACTCATCAGTACAGGTGTACACTATTTACAACAACAGAAATAACACTTTTAGATTTCGTGACACCTGTACGTAAAAGATACGAAGTATATTATTAGTACGATTGGCGCTTGCCAATAACTTTATTCAATTTATTATTGTATTACAAGATGCATAAATATCAATATCTTTTTTTTCAGAATTTTTTAAAATTTTATCATATATGAATCAAAAACTATTAATCAATTAAAAAAATAGTTTTACAATGTTTATTAATTCCAAAAAATAACTATTTCTAGTTTAATAAGAATGATAAATATTTAAATTTATGTCTTGTAACTTATGTATATGTTTAAAATAGTTTTTTATTGAAGTTTTTAATAGTTTTTTAAAAGATTTTTAATCATTTCATTAACTAGTATTCTCGTAAATAGGATGCATTATATTAATATTGTTAGAAATTCACTTGATCATAAATAAATCATTCATTTCAACACCCAAAATTTTAAAAAAATGTTCAACAATCACTTATTATTCATTTTATTCTCTGATGCAAATTTATATTAAAAATATTTCTACCTTGGCATATACCTATATAGTACTCAACAAAAATCAATTATTTGAATAGATATATTTGTCAGGTTGAAAAATGTTATAATAGAATATATGGCTAGTATGTTTTATTTTGTTTAAAACAAAAATAAATTACTATTTTAATCTAAAACTATTACATTTTTTTCAAATCGTTTATAATTTTTATAAAATAACTGATGATCATTTAAACACATATATGAGTTCAATTTTCGAAAAATTAATAGAAACTTTTTTTCACCTCGTGCAATAGCTAGAAAAATTTTCTTTTCTCAAAAAGTGTTTTATTCTGATGTAAAACGCAATTTACATCCCATTGATCAGAGATCGTATGTTCCGACCATTACCCTGTAAGGATGTTTGTGACTGCACTATAACAAATAGTCGTTAAACAATTATTTCATCGGTTCAGTACGACGGATCGTTACGAATAAAACATGTAAACGGTAATCGGCCCATTAGATTCGTACATACTTGATTTTCGTTCCATCTCGTGTAAGTTAATGACACTCGGAGCAATTGACTTATCGTAAAACAGTAGATAAAAGCGGATATTTCGTATAAAAGTAGTGGCCACTGACGATATCCGATAAGTGAAGAACGTGGCGGCGGTTCGTTTCGTTTCACGCACTTTCAGAAACGTTCTGTAGAAGAAAAAAAATACAACGAAACGAAAAGATGCTGGAACATCGAGGAATAATAATAATAATAGTACGATAAACATTTAAAAGATCGTTCTCGTATAGAACAGTCACGGTTTCGGCCACTCGCGTAATGGACACTGAAGAAAATAATGAAGAGTGGAAAGACACATTTCGCGAACCGTTTCAATCGTCCACGTTTGTTGGCGAAACGAGTTCATGTTTAATAAGATAAAGTGGTTTTGGTCGAAGGAAAGCGTATCGCGTTCGCTCGATCCGGAGTTACTCTTGACTTAAGGCCATAGTTGTGTTGATGGCACACGAAAGGTCATTCATTAAAAGGAACGATCGCGTCGACGCAGGATCGTCTCGTGATGACGTCCGCAACGGATCCCGATTCTTGTGCGATTCTGTTACGTCGCGGACGTTCGAACCGAGATTCGTTTACGACGGACGAGCGGTGGGACGTAGACGGTCGGTCGTTCGGTCGTTTAACACCCGTTTTGTTACTATATGGCAATTGCGCGCGGTGTTACCCTTCAATGTATACGGTGAGATCATTCCACACCTGCCCAAAACATTTACTAAAGTATCCCCATACAATACCTGTTAAATTGGCTATGCAATGTAATGTGTTTGTATGGACGCGCTCGGATATAAAAAGTGATGAAAATGGCCACGTCCATGCTTCTGCGACTGTGTTTAAGTGAAGTTATATAGCGTACAAAACCATTGTCGAATATTTACATAGATACACGTGGCGGTCGCGTTATGGAACATTTTATAATTGGACGTCATCCCGCCGCCGTAAGTCATGTACGCGCGATTACGTTTTCAGAATTACAATCGTTTCGTAAAAGCGTCATTAACACGCTGTCTGTTTATTAATATATTTTTCTACTAATCTGCCGACACGATAATACAGGTGCTACAAGGAGACCAGTAAAAGACCTCGTTTGAATGAAATGACAACATAAACATTTTTTTTGATTAGAGATTACAGTTTCAATATCTCTTACAAATGAAAATATACATCGGAAATAATTTAATTTAGATAAAATCAAAATTCACTTCAACAAGTTTTAATTATTTTCTGGAAAAAAATATTTTTATATATCATACATAATTTTTAACAAAGCAGTAATTGATTTGTATATTTATTTGAAAATATATCAAATAAATATTTATATATAGATTCATCCAAATGTGACATCTAAATTTGTGTTTTATTAAAAAGAAACTATACAAATGTTTCCCTATTCTTTTTAAAAAACATACACATCTATGCGTCACATTTGGATAACCATATACTTGTACAAAAATTCAAATTTAATCCTGAAGATTTTGAACAGATAAATAATATTTACTTTTAGAAAATTCTTTTAAACTTACATTATTTATTAGATATAATATAATTTATTAAATATAAAAATACTTCTGTTTAAAAAGAATCTTAAACTTAAAGTAATTTTAATTAGAATTTTATAAAGATTAATATCATTTTCAAATAGTTAACTCGCATTAAATCCTAGAATTTTAATTGTATGGCATTTTATTATATATTAAATCAAGATATTCTTTCATATAATTTTTTGTATACAAATACGTATGTATATTTAACTGACATTCACATTTCATTAAAAAATTAATTGATATTGAACTAACGTAACATAAAAGTGATTTATTAGATTTTTTCATTAATAAATTCGATAATAGAAAAAAACAACTAAACAGCCATTGAATGGAATGAATAACGAAGCGTTACATTGTTCATGTGAATTATTCGCCTTCGGGCTGTTAACGAGCACAGACGGACACGAAACAACTAATACAATACATCCGAATAAATCGAAAATGTTTCTATTTTATAAAATCCAAACGAAGTGAAGATATTAAACGTACAATAGAGAAATATGGCAAAAAAAACAATCGTCATCGAATTCCAGGACGAATCAATACACGACCGTTGTATAAGTAGACAACACTAGGGAATTAACCCTCGAAGTAATCAAATTACATGCAATTTACTTTTGAAAATGATCCGGTGTACATATCATAAATTCATGTACTTTCAACATAACCGACAATTACAGACAACGTCGACATAAAACCTAACAATATCTCACTACAAAACCGATATCATTCACCTGGTACTGTCAGTTCTTTTGTCAGTGGCGCATTGAAGACGAAACGGTGACTGAAAGCATTGTTATGGGTTCGCGACTCGCCGCAGACTTGTTCTTTATAAGAATATGACAACTGGGAACATGGATCAGTGGCGTGGATGTCACTACAATATCCGATACAACTATATTCACATCTAACCTCTTTATAAATAAGCTTATTTTTTTAAGAAAAAAAAATATACAAAATATTTACAATTTCAAAAAATATAATTCCTTATTTTATAATTCAAATATTTTATTTTTTTATAGAAAGAAACTTATTTAAATTAAAATAATTTTCCAATAACACAGACATAAAACAAATACTAAGAGAAGTATTTACATAAAATATTATTTTTTTTAAAAAAAATAATTTAAAATATATTTTCATGCCTTAATATCCCTATTTATTCAAGATCATTCTATTTATTGCCTTTAACTCGTAGTTTAATTATGACCTTATGATTATTTTAATGAGTATAAATAGGAATAAAAAGTAAAAAAATCAGATAAATACATGCAATTGTGTAAAGAAAAATGAAAACTCGACTACTAATTGGAGATAAGTTGAATAAAAATAAGAAAAACACAAAAAATGGTATATAAATAATTTTTAATCAGGAATTGATCTACTGACCAGTAAGAAATATATTTCTGTAGGTATCTGAACCATGTAATACACTAAGAACTCAGAAAATTCTCCATCCTATAACCATTAAACGGCCAAACTTCGAGACTCAAAAAAAAAACAGAACAGTTATTGAGACCTAGTCTCTAGGAAAATTGAAAATACTAAAATTAAACAAAAATGCACCAGACATACAAGCACCAAATGATTTTTTTTTTTAAAAAGAGACTCAAGAGCCAGCACCTCTTCCTTCCACAGCATAAACACTCTAGTACTGTCGAATTTTTGAAACTAAAGACTCATATAACTGAATTAATCTACATTTCATAGCCCGATACTTTAATGATGATAGCACTGGTATTGAAATGCATATCAGTTTATAAACAAATAAAATGAACAATAAATACTTGGGGTATGGGAATGATAGATCATTTGTATTAAACTAAATTTGCAACAGTACTTAAAACAAATATAGGGTCATCCAAATGTGAAGCCTAAATTTGTGTTTTATTAAAAAGAAACTATACACATGTTTCTTTTCAATAAAACACCAATCTAGGCATCACATTTGGATGACTCTGTATAATTTCAAAATCTGATATAAAATAGTCAAAAATATTTTTTATCAAATTTTCAACTTTATACTGAGACATTTTTTTTTTAAATCTGTACACAGAAAAATAAAAATAATACTAAAAATACAATACAAACAGCAATGAATATAAGACATGCATGTTTATAGTTTTAAGTAAAAATGTATTCCTGGCAAAAATATTAGAAGCAATCAAAAGGTATTTCGAATAGATTTCTGACGTACGCCATTGACGAAACGAACTACGTCTTCGGGATAAGTAAACCGTGCACGGACACACTGATGGTATTACGGAGTCTACTACAGAGACTCGCATTTGGTTTTGACAGATCGTATTGTGACCATATCTCGTCAGATCGGGTAATTAGGACGCGATATGACCGCTCTCAACTCCCGTCTCGATCAAATTGTGACTATCAGATTTTTTGCTTCTATATCTGTAAAAATGTCTACATCGCGTGTCGCATACAGTTACATCGAAAACTTTCTATTGGTTCGAAATCAATTTTTTTATGTAAACAAAATTTTTTTCTTGTCTTATTTCATTACTCATATGCATAGAAATATGTACAACATAATACATAGGATCAATATTGTCTATCAGACAGAAGTTATACCAATTTCATTTAAAATATTTATTAAATACAAAATCGACAAAAAGTCTATTAAAACTGTAATTTTCATTTTTAAAAAGAAAATGAAAATAAGAAAAATATATTTCAGCAAGAGAAAAGAGAATCAGTAGGAAAGAGAATCAGTAGGAACCAAAAATATAAAAAATCACAAGAAATATAGATGAGTAGGTGCTATAACCATCTTAAATCTGTTATTAGAAAAAAATGGATGTACAGTTGAAAGATTAGAATATCTAGAATGAAATTTAAATAAATATCTAGAATATTTTTAATTTTCTAGAATTGAATCGAATTTAATTTGTAATATATAGAGTTTTCTATGATAGCTGCAGCAGCCATATTTAATTATTTAAATTTATTTTGATATTTCAACTCAGTATAGTTTGGCAAATTATCATTGAAACAAAAAAATAATAAATCCATTATTTCACGAAATAGGCCAATCAATGATCACCAATATTATGTGATCTGACTTCATTGGATTATTTTCTCTGGGGTTATGCGAAATCATTGATTTATATTGATAAATCACAAACAACAGAAACATTGAAAATAAACATTGAACGTGTAATTCATAGAACTGGACCACAATTATGTGAAAGAGTGACAAAAAATTGGACTAAACGAATGCACTATGTCAAGCGAACTTATATGCTGTGGTGGTCATATAAGTAAAATTGTGTTCCATCATTAAAGCTATAGAATATGCTTGAAAATAAAAAAATAAATAATTAATTAAATACATTTTTGTTTTATTTCCATTTAAACTTCTGAAGTGCTTATTTGAAAACCTCATATATTCATGTTTTTATATTCATAAATAATTAATAAAGATATAATTTTCAGTATTTTATGAATAAATCAATGAAAGTTACTTAGATTTTTATGAAAAAATATAATACTTTTTTCTAAGAATTATTTTAAACTTTTTATATTAAAAAAATAACATTAAATGTACAAAAGAATCAAAACCATTGACTATTCTTTAGTTCCCACGTTGAAAAATCTAATAAATAATTTTGTATCAGATCGGAGTCATAGTAACTTGTTTCAAATATAATTATACGTATATATCTTAGGTTGGGATGTAGTTTAACACAATAGACATAAATTTAAATTCTGTATGTTTTTGGTTTATAATTTTATAAAGTGTTTCGTATGACAAATTGCAAATAAAATGAATTGGTCCATTGTTAAAATAATTGTATTGTCAGAGTGATTCGTTGAAATTCAGAAAAGATATCTTTGTGTTATGATTTACAATAAATAAATATTCTAAAACATGTGTAGTTGTACTTTTAAAAAATGATTAAGATACGTCTAGAAAAATATACAGAAAGAAGCTGTTATTTATAAAAAAAAGTTTTGTATTTCACATATGTATCCATATATTATTTGTCATTACATACGCACACAATATCGATTCATACAAAGGAAAACTATTAACTCCAACAAAGCAAGCACACGGTAAAGAAACCACAATTTGTTCAGTTTGAAATAGACCGCCACTTAAAACTAACTAAAGCCACAAACTGCATTGTCATTGTACACCGGTCGACTCGATTTGGCCTTACCTCTTGATCATCACAAAACATCAATCTCATCGACGCGTTTTATTACCGAGAGAATAATAATAAAAGAAAAAAACTTACCGGAAAAAGGATAAGTCGATTGTAAATCACGTGTTAGTGTACGAGACCGAACACCTGTCACCGCACGACTAATTTCAAAACGAGAATCAGACCTCTGTATAGTTGCTAGATGGATGGGGCGAATCGTCCATTATGATGGACAATCCATCAATCATCAGTCTTTCTACATGACTCATGATAGTTTTGGAGTACATATACGATATTACTGAACGCGAGGAGATCCTACGACGCGGCGGCACGGATTATCCGCGACTGTGATCCGTTCTGATAATAAAAGATATCATTATCGAGATAACATGTTTATAAGAAAGACAGGACGTACTAAACAGGATTGTCGTCGTGTGGAAGTCTTATCGGATCCTGTCAATGCTGTTCATTTGAACAACAGATGCCGCCTGTCATCTCTAAAATATATTTTCAACTCGATAATTTATTTTTTGTTATCCTTACGTATACATTCTTCGCTCTCTGTGTGTGTATGTACGTGTAGATTGATGCCTATTTATAATGACGTTGCAAATTATGGAATAATTACGAACGAAAGAACGGAGCAACGGGGGGGAACACGTTTAAATTAGTATTGCATTGCGAGACTAATAAATCGAGGTTATATGATACTGTTTGTATTGTTTTCAGTCACTGGCAATATTTAAAGCTGTTAACTTGAAAATAATTTATATCTTCGACACATAGCATCCCAATTTTATATATATATATATATATATATATATATATATATATATATATTTGAAATCTAGAAAAAATACCTTTTCCATTATCAGATATTCCAAATTATATTTATATAAAACATTTTTGATATAACTTCAAAATAACCAATCAACTACCTTCTTTAAGTTTTAACAAATTTACATTCTAGAAAAATACAAGAGATTAATAAATTCCAAAATTGTTTTTTTATAAACATATAAAGCTGATAAAGTATTTATTATAAAAAACCGCAAAAAACGAGTTGTAAATAATGAAAAAATGAAACAAATCATAATAATCAGTTTAGTTTTGTAACTAACTCATTTGTATACAATTGCATTTACTGGATAAAATCACAAGATTCTATAAAAATATTCAATGATTATTCACTTTTAGGTTTTAATAAAAAAAATTGATGATATATATATATATATATATATATATATATAATTTTAAATCTAGATAAAATATTTTTTTCAATATCAGATAACCCAAATTATATTTATATAAATTATTTAGTAAAAATATTTTTAACATGAATTCCAAAAAAATCAACTATTATAATTTATAACAATTTGACATTCTAAAAAAATAAAAGTTTTTTTTAGGTTAGATAGAACTTTCGATAGAGATACAATTTAAAATTCTATCACACTTAAAAAAACATATAATAATTTAGTAAATTATTACTGAAAATATAATTATTTTCTATTTCAGTTTTCATTTTTCAATATCATTCAAAATTAAGTTTTCATCAATATTTTAACTTTTTATTTAAATTTTTATAAGAAGTTAATATCTGTTATGGTCTCAATGAAGATGCTGATATCAATTAAGCAGTGTCCATTAAATGCCCAATAATACTAACAAGCGGTAGTAAAAGATGAATTTCTGATACCTTAAAATAATGCCTGTTAGACTAAAAGAAAAAAACTAAACAAAAAATCTTATTTTCGAAAATTATAGTTTCATATCTGGCCGATTCTTGTCACTAATAATAATAATATGAAATGTTAAAAAAATCAAACACTAAATCTCAGAAGAGAGAAATGGTGAAATTCCTGCTCTTGTTTGCAAAAATAAAATTCTCTTAAAAAAACAAAATAGTTTTTGTGAACAGGAAATCCGTATGCATAATTTTCCCACTGTATGTCATTTTTCAATTTCTTAATTTTTCTCAATTTTCTTTCGAATTATTTGTTCAAAATATATATTTTGTATTTTCTGGAAGTCAAATTGAAATTGAACCTTTCGATATAAGATTTTTATGCTTTATTTCCGCAGTAATTGTATCTCATACAGGTGTAGTATTTCGTGTTTTATAATTAACTGTTAAGATACAATCTATTTAGATTCAATACAATCGACGGTAAGTACGGATAGAGCACACGGATGTTAACTGATATAGTACTTTGGTAACGAATCGAATATCAGATTTGTCTGAACCTGTCTGTTCAAATCGACGCGAATCCATCAAAACGTGCGTCGTTCGTGTCCGGACCGGTCGATCGACCTGATGTATGTGTTATGTATGTATGTATGTATGAGTGAGTGAGTGACGTGCGGAATAAAAACGCAACGAAGTCGCACAACAAAGCGCACGCCGCCGCTTGTGATCAACCGCTGTCGCGCGCCCATCGACCGAAAAGATTACAATCACATCTCGTACTGATCGACTGTGATATGACAATACGAAAAAAGATGAGAGGTTTATGAATCGAAGGCATTCACCGACGTCTTTGTCGGCAACGCCAATAATTAAAAGCGAATGCAAAGCATCCGATATCTGGCCGGCCAGTATCCGTCCGTGATCTTCGACAAAGTCTTCAGCTTCATCATTGCTATCACCGTCATTGTTGTTATTGTTTGACGGTTCTTGTTGTTGTCGTATCATTGCCTTCGAGATCATTGCTTGCTTGCCCGTTCGTCCGCGGTGTCGTCCGTCCCGCACGTCGCAGCGGCCGCCGTGCCCTACGTACGGACCCCGGCGAGCCAATGTGATTTTGACGTTCAAGTGATTGCTTGTCATAAATTCCATTTTGGCTTTTCCTTCTCGTGACACAGCACGATTGATCCATCATCGTCGTCCGTTTGTTCGTCTCTCTATGTCTTCTTGTATGTGTGTGAATCATTTCTGTCTGTACGGATCATTGATTGTTTTCTGACCCCTTCGATCGGTCTCATATCTTAAATATGTTCTCGTGATCTGTCAATAGCCATCTGAGAAGGTTTTTTCTTTCTACGGCGTATCACGCCATCTAGGGAGTTCGTTCTAAGAAATCGACGATTTCAAATACACAAAGAAATCTAACTTCTATCGCAAAACAACAATTTTCTTAATTTCAAATATATATATATATAGGATGTCCCATCAAGAGAGCACAACTTAATTTTTAAATAAAACACATTTTTTTGAGTGAGCGATAAGCGATACATCCAGCAGTAAATAGAAGGATGAGTATTACTTTATTTTTTAAGAGTTAATCTGTTATTCAATTAATGATTTTACTATGGAATAAAATTTAGTAAATATAAATTTCATTATTAATTTCTAAAAAAAATAAATCCTAAAATAAAATATTACCTACAGTTGAATGATCCCTTAATAACAGTAAATAAAGTAGAAAATTCAAATTTTTTTTTACAAAAACAAACTAGTATATAAATAAAAACATATTAATCTATAATTATTTTCAAGTATTCAAATTACATTCAGATCAAAATAATTATTAATGAAAACATTGCACTAATAAAAAACGTTACTTCTAGATTATATATTACGTCATGCACAAAAAAATTGTATGTTTAATAAATTCAATTAAAATTTGTAATTAGAGTCGAAATTATCTAGAACATACAACTAATTAAACCTTATTTACACGTCCATCAATCTGAATTTTATCAGATCATCTAATTGTATCATCATATCGTAAGCATATCGTAGCAAATACAATTTAAAGAAATTATAAGATTTACAAGTATGTCCAGCAAGAATGTTCAATTGTGAGGTCACACGCAGCAAATTAACGGAATCAAAATGTCGTTTATCACAGTTGATCTGCACGTATATACGAACTTATCTACACTTGTATGTGTAATTATATACATATTAATACATACATATATATATTTATATACAGATGTGTGTGTAAATGTGCATTTCAGTGCAGAAACCTTGCTAGTGGCACTGGAATGCGTTATTGAGTCGCAACGCAACTTTGCACATGATCGTATGCATGCATATAAGATGTTTAATTTGCAGCAAAGACGCCCACACTTGCTCCATTTGCAACAGTAATTGACGTGCATCAAACCCACATATGTGCTGTTGGTATGAGTCAAGTTGAATACTTTTACACACACACATCATATACTTATATATATATATATATATATATATATATATATATATATATATATTATTAAAATATTTATACACAAGCCATGACTATATTTCACCTGTTAATACAAATTTAAATAATACTAAGAAATAATCTAATATATTAAAACAGGTAGTATATTATATAATTAAAAAATTGGTTTAAAAATTATAATATACAAAATAAAACATCAGATAAATACAAATTCATTATCAAGGTTTTAAAAATCAGATTGTGTATAGATTTTAAAAATGAATATAAATTTAACATAAACAAATCATTAGATACCATGAAAATCTACTTGTGTTTGATTAAATTCCATGAATTAAGATTTTATAATCATCTATATAATAATATCGAAATTTTACCCACTGGTCTAAAAAATAATTATTAAAAGTTGAGATTCGTTTTAATTTTCAATTATAAAATATATTTTATTATATAATTAAATCTCTCAGATTTTATATTTTTAATGAAATCTTATAATTTTCATAAAATTTCTTGGTATCGGAGATTAAAGACATTGTTTTTATAATAAATTTTAAGAATTGAGTAATAGGAAAAATATAACCATTTTTTCAAAACTCTTGTGATGAAACGAATGATTGATTTATAAAAAAATATTTATAAATTACATTTTTTTGTACGTAACACATTTAAATCAATTAAATTATATTTTTTTAAAACAAAATAATTTAAAAATCAAAAATCGTGACATGATTTTTATGGAATAATTTTCAGTAATTTTTAATAATTGTTCTATAAAAATTAATTTTTATCCCCAACACCAAAATGGTTCTGGCGATGATTGGCATGACCATTGAGTTTGTTATAAACAATAAGTGATTATTGAACACTTCATACCTATGTAGTGTTGGAGATAAAAAAATCATTTGTGTTCTATAAAAATTTTAAATTAATTTTTAAGAAATTATTTATACGATAAAATGATATTAAAAAATATTATAATAAAAAAAGTCATACTATTAAACGATTATTACAATTTTCCTCGTTTCTTTTCCAGCCTTGTTCAATTATATAATAATAACTATTCTGTTCTGTTTAAATGACACGACAGACGTTATATCTAGTTCATCTTGAGTTCGACTCTATCGAAGAACGTTTGAGTAATATTTGTATGTACGTATATAAATATATATATATATATATATATATATATATATATAATGTATGTATGTGTATGTGTCTACTTTATGTCGACTTGATGCGAAAGAAAGGAGACGATGGCCGCAGTCTTGTAATAATGCTCGCTGACAGTTGTCATTCCCGTTCTCGCCGGGAAGAAGAAACTCTATAATAGAGAAAAGTTTGTTGTTTCTCTGCAGTGGCACAACACTGCTAGATGTCGTGTCTTCGCTAGACAGTCATGTCAAGTTTGTCTCATTGCAAACACGACGTCATAATATTTGTTACTGCAACGTGCATTTCTGCAAATATTATTGTTGTTGTTTTCTTTTTTAACACAATTATATATATATATATATATATATATATATATATATATATAAAATCTAAAAACTTTTTTAATAACAAACACTATGTATTTTTCAAATAATATATCTAGTGCTTTAAAACTTCAGAATAATACAGTGTGTAAACACCCACACATATCTATATATGCGTACATAAATAATATACAAACATTTTGGCAGATTTTATATCTTTCATGTGTTTTAAATACGTATTTTATTTGAGTACTGTCATCGAAGAAAAATAGATAACAAAATATTATACTAAGATTAAATTAATCTCTAAAATAATATTTCTGGAATAAATATTTTACAAAAAAATATTTATAAGTAGAAAATTCCTATTCATAATAAATTAAATAAAAATATTATATATTAATGGAAATGGTTGATTTGACCTAAACCATTTCCATTCAAAGAGAGAATTTAATAAAATATTTTTTTAAATGCACAATTGTGAAATTCACATTATTAAAACAGTTTTATAAATCATTTTCAAGCAATGTACATTTAATAAAAGAAATAAATTATAAGGAACTATTAACTTCGTATAAAATGTAATAAAATCTGTAATAATTCACATTTGATTTAAAATACATAACATATAAATTCTTTCATTAGTATGAGGAAGAATTAGTTCATCGCTCTGAACAAAATGGCTATAATAAAAGTAATGACATAAAATAATAGTTGTTAGTTTTAATAGCTTATGCATGCTGCATTTATAAATATCACGTCTTGATCACGAGAAAATCTTTTTTTGAGATGCTTAAACAAATGTTATAAATATATTTACGACAAAATTAAAAAAGAATGATTTTTAACTAATCAAGATCCCAATAAATCCAGAAAATACTTGTCACAACCGAACACTATAATTTATTATAATCGAATTCACAAACTGTCATAATATACACAAATACATACTAATATACATAAGTATATGAATAAATTTATATATATATATATATATATATATATATATATATATATATATATATATATATGAATTTTTCAGTCTGTTTATGAAATGCAACTGGAAATGAATCACATATACAATATAATCAAACGACCTTGAGATCAATTGACATTCTGTTTCATCTGAAGTTGAGTCTCGTTTCATGATTTATCCTTGTATGTAAGCGATGACAGACCACTGAGGACATGACATGACGTGTCATACAGATTGAGATTCATGATCAACTTGTCATGCTGCTTATCAAAATATTATTATTCGCATTTGTACGTATATTATACACATACATGCATACATATAACGTCATCGTTTATATATATATATATATATATATATATATATATATATATATATATACACATGTATACAATTCACAATACGTGACAGATGCTTTGCAAGACATGTTATCCTCACATCGATGCAATTATTTGTTCTATGTTTTGATCCGAAGTGCATTCGCGTTCTACACGAATCGTACTTAATTAAAGTTCATAACGTTCTCGGTAATTAGTATTTTAATTAAAATTGAGATTTAAATTGTCATCTAACATATCTCATATTATATATATATATATATATATATATATATATATATATATATATATATATATAATAAATACAAAAAAACATATCGATGAAGATCTAACCGGTGAAAAATTATTTTTTTATAATTTTCTGTATTACCTAAAATGAACATAAGGTACAGAAAATACCATAAAAACGTATACCACTGATACTATATCAGAAATATCAAAAAAATAGCTAAAGATGACGAAGATAGAGATGAACATATTCAGAAAAATCACAAAAAGGAGAAGAAATGAAGTAAGATACATGAATATATGCCAAGATTAAGTGTATGTAGCATTAAATGTATAAGGTTTACCAATAAGCGATTCAGGAGTTTAAATGGAAATAAAACAAAAATGTATTTAATTAATTTTTTTTTTATTTTTAAATAGATTCTATGGCATTAATGATAGAACACAATTTCACTTATAATGTCAGAACTTTGACAGCTGGTAGCAACCATGTTTGAATTTTTTTAAGCTTATTTTGGCATTTCAACTCAATATAGTTTAGCAAATTATCATGGAACGTTTAATACTTCAACAACGCTTAGAAATTGTAAAAACTTCAATAGACTTATTGAAAGAAAAGTCTGATGAGTCCATTATTTCACGAAATGGACCATCAATTGGCCACGAAGATCATGTGGTCTAACTCCATTGGATTATTTTCTGTGAGGTTATGTAAAATCATTAGTTTGTGCTGATAATCTACAAACAATAGAAGCGTTAAAAATAAACATTGAACGTGAAATTCATGAAATTGGATCAAAATATTATATGTCAAGCGAAGTCGTAGTTGTCATATGAGTAAAATTGTGTTCCATTACTAATTCCACAGAATATGCTTAAAAATCAAAATAAAAATAAGTAATTAAATCCTTTTTTTATTTTTATTTAAACTTCTGAAGCGCTTACTGGAAAACCCTATATACATGTTTCAATTAAATGTGTATGAGTATAAAAATTCTTTCTGCAAATTTTTTGAAAAAAAAAATCAAGAGTCTGTATAGAAGTCTTTATTGAAAATTATGATTAATTTTTAAAGATACGTGATTAAAAATTCTCGATTAGTAATTATTGATTTTACGGAATTAATAATTCAAATTATTTTTTTTCATAAATATATCTACAGTAATTTTATGTACAAATAAAAAAATAATCAAACAGTAAAAAAATCGAAAGCCAGTATAAATAACATGATATACATGGATGAAACTCGACAAGTGGTATGAGCGATGTGTCGTACAAGAGATACGCGAGGATATACGAAAGAATCTGAACGGGTGTCGAGCGTGTGGCCTCTCACTCGGCGGCGTCTGTTCGCTGCCACCGTCGCTGCAACGTCTTAACGAAAACTAGATCAAATTGTGTTAAAGCTATCCCTATACTGTACGGCAGACTATCGTAACTTTCAATTTGTCGCTTGTCATTTAGTCTGGGTGCCAGATCTGCTAACTCTCGTCGAGTCAATAGAGCTGTACAGCTCTCGAGTAAGTACGGCGCGTCGCCCTTGTATTCTCGTATCGTTCAATGGGTAAAAAACGGATTATCCACATTCAGCGTTTTTTTTTCATTTTGTTTAGTGGAATTATGAATACAAGATTCGAATCACTTTTTATCACAGACGAATATATGTGTTTAATTTCATATAGATGACAAGTTATTTTTTTAGTTCATTAACTATTTATTTCATGTTGAATTATTTGAACGGATTAAAATATTCATATCTATAAATATTAAAAAATAAAGTAGTCATATTTTCTGATATTAATAAAAACTTGATTTGTTCAAAATGTCTATTAAAGTATTTAATATATATATGGTAATCCAAATGAAAATTATGTTTTATTAAAAAGAAACTATACACATGTTTCTTTTTAATAAAATACAAACCTAGGTATCACATTTAGATAACCCTATATAATAATAATAAAAATTCTTAACCTTACCCAATATACTTTTTACTTATGTAATATTACACAAAAAATATTTTAATAATTTCCACATTTTTCCTAATAACCAAGTTTAATACCTTAGTCTACAAAAATATTCAAAATTAAAAACATAAATTTAAAAGACAATTATCTACTGTCAAAATAATAGCAATAATTTTAATCATTAATTTTTTGGAACTTAAAACATAAATCATTATTATTTGCAAACATAGAAAATTCATAAAAAAGTATATCTATACAATAATCCACTTATAAATAAATCATATTTGTTATAATTCTGTTCAGAACTATTGATTCCAAATGCTTCATTAACTACTACATAATCCAAATTTAGTCGTATTTTAATTAATAATTATAAATCTTAAAAAAAAATAATTTTGATATCCTATATTTATAAATAATGTAGGAAATTTAAATATGGGTGATTATAAATAATATAATCACCTATATTTAAAAATAATTTTAAATATAGGTGTTTTCAAAAAAAAACTAATAAGAAAAATGTTTTTCTGGATAATTTGAATTTATCAATTAAATAAAATAAAAAATCTATTATTAAAATTGAATCATAAAAAAAATTAATTTTTTTAAAACAGATTATTATTCACCTATATCCTAGTTATTAATACCATTCTGATACTTAAATTTATATTTCTATTAAATTCAAAATGTAACAATTAAAAAGTGACATTTTCCTATTTTGTACAATCATAACAAGTTTTACGATTTCACTTTATCTCAAAAAATATTAACTGTAAATATTTTCTCAAAAAAAAAAAAAAAAATACATTTTACAAACTGAACATTGAACTGAGTTTCAATAGAAAATAGAACTTTGTTAATTAATTCGGTACTTTACCACATGTTCTGTACTAATTTCCATATTTGGCGGAGATAAATCTCGGTGTGACTTACCTGTAAAGAAAAAAATAAAACAAATTAGCCGATTTCAAACTACATAAAATTGCAGATTCGAGTAGGTGGATACATGTTTTCAGTAGACATCTGAATACGATTTGTTACCTTTTCAAATGTCTACGTTGGACGTTTAGAAATGTCTGTCCTTATATTAAATCTCGTTTAATCATTTAAAAAGTTATTTGAATAGATCAAAGAACACGAAAATAAGACTTTCGTAGAATTGAAACTAAATAAATTCTTATACAGTAGACATTTATATCAGCTGCTAATTAAGAAGATTTCTTCAAACTAATAACAAGAAATAAATTATCAATTTTAAATTTATTATTTTTATTTATTAATAAAAGAAAAAATATTGACAAACTGAAATCTCTTATGAATTTTAATTCGTTATAAAAAAATATAATAAAAAATATTTTAAGTGTAAATGTAAATACAAACAAAGATAAATACACATACACACATTATATATATATCATAATGGAGAAATACTTTCGACCCCCAGTCAGAGAAATAGGGTAGATAGAGCTCTTTAGCAGAGGGAAAAAACCTGCCTAAGGAAATAAGCCCTGAATAAAAAATCCTCACTAACCCACCTAGTCAGTGTGGTAAGTATAACCAAATATCAGTGAATGATAACATTCAATAAAACTTTCGCATAACATTCGGTTTATGTAAGCTGATATATATATATATATATATATATATATATATATATATATATATATATATATATGTATACAAAACATTATGAAATCGAATATTCCTCTATGTTTCAAGAAATAAAAAATACTTCTTATCTATTTTCACTCATGGTAATAAGACAGGAGGAGTCTTAAATACTAAAATAATTCAGTGACTCCAAATACAAAAAAATATAAAAAGATAAATGAAATTCGGAAATGATAGACGGGGGTAATAGGATAAAATATAGGATTCCAAATAAACCAAAAATTATAGATAATATTAAAGTTAAAAAAACTTTAAAAAAAATATATATGTCAAACATCAAGAAGAGAAAATTGTCGATTGACAAGAAAAAATATTGATTAAAAATCCAGAAATATAAAAAGACTCAAAAAGAAATACATGGGTAGGTAAAATACAAACGTAAAAACATTTTTTGGTGTGGAATGGAAGAAAAAGACATTAGATTTCTAGAAGTGGAATGTTTTAAAAAAGACTGAGAGGGGTATTTTTGTATTCCATGATTTTATTAATTATAATTGTTATATTCTAAATCCTCGTATTTAATTTAAAAAATGGGCCTTCTCTTCAGTCAGACCAAACACATTTTTAAAGACTTGGTAAAAATTGAGAGAACTCGACTGGAAAGTTTTTGATAAATCAATAATATAATCCAAATCTTGTACCTTCAGCCTATTATTTGTTTCAATTATTTCAAAACTCCCTTAATAGAGTAAACTGATTTCAATAGAGACCTATAAAAATTACTTATTTATGTTTTTTGGCCAGAAACACCAGAAGTTCTACACCGATGAAATAATTGTTTTACATAAAAAATAGTAGAAGATTATAAATCAAAATGGCAAATATTTAGTTTAATAAAAAATTTATAAACAATTTAAAAATGTTTCAATTTTACTTCAATTTATAAAATAACATTTTCCTTAATCCAATATATATATATATATATATATATATATATATATATATATATATATATATATATGGTTTTTTTAATGATGATAGAACTTTAAATTAAATCTCTATCGAAAATGTTATCTAACTTAAAAAATATAATTTATATAAATATACATATGTGTGTGTGCATGTTTATATAAAAGTATGATAAAGGTGTTTTTAAGTTAAATAAAACTTTCAATAGGGATTCTATTTAAAGTTCTATCACTCTTAAACTCTCTCTCTCTTTCTCTCAATATATATATATATATATATATATATATATATATATATATATATATATATATATCACTATTAACCTATGTTTATTTACATTTGTGTAAATGCCTGCGTGAATGTATTTAAAAGTATAAAACAATGTAATAGTGAAATAAAGTAGAATAAAATAAAGTTCCAATCAATGTCAGTATAAATCTCGCCAGAACACGACCGTCCACCAATACACACCGGCACAAAACTGAATGCAAACGACTATACGGGCCTCGTTGCACATACACACACATTTACACATACGTGTACTGTATTGCAAATATCCACTGTTCTAAAGTTTATATTGCATTTCGGATGCAGCAAATACCTGAACGTTCTGTGCATCGGCAACAGCAGTAAATACGATTGGACCGATCGACGGCGGTGGATTCATTGACGCGTATTAGTCCGCTGCGCTGATCAAATAAATTTTCCATAACATCAATCACGTTTACCGGTGTTTGTTCGCGATGGCATTGTCTGTCGTGTCCGATTCCATGCAGCTACCATATTTACAAACACAACGTACCATAATCATTTCGATACGTTTCTGTTCCAAATGGTATGCGTCTGTACGTGTGTGTTGTTTGTGTGTGTCTGTGCGACGATATACTCTGTGTGTGTTTAGGATCGTATCGGTCGCTTACAACGAAAATGATTAAATAACGACAATTCGATCATAAATTTCGATAATAATAAGTTTTGTCGTTATGTAACCGACTATTATTTCGAATACAATACAAACAACTGGTATCGTTTTATATTGTTCTAGAGACTTACATATATACTGAAAGAAGTATGACTATACGAGTATGTATGGAATATATGCATGCAATATACACACTCTTTAATAAATTATATAATTTGTTTGCTATATGAATTTATTCAGTTATATTATTTACAAAAATTGAAAAAAAATATCTTATTACTATCACAAATCAAAATTTATATATATTTCAACTATGTATATATAGATGTTTTTTAAGCTTGATAGAACTTTAAATTGAATCTCTATCGAAAGTTCAATCTAACCTAAACACACATACACACATATATATATATATATATAAATATACATACATATCTATGTGTATGTGTGTGTATGTATATATAAAGATATGATAAAAAGTTTCTTAGGTTAGATAAAATTTTCAATAGTGATTCAATTTAAAGTTCTATCACGCTTAAAAAACACCTATCGAATTAAAGACGAACAAGAAAAAATTACAAGTTGGTATTGAAAATTTTGAGAGTAGAAGAAAAAAACAATGATAGAGATGAAGATGATATTAATCGTTAGGAAAAAAATTGCAATATATATATATATAATCATAATAATCAATATGATCAGTCTCTCTCTATCCACTGCTAGATTAAAACCTCTTTCAAAAATGTCCACTCCACTTTCTCTTCCAATTTATTCCGAAGAATTTTCTTACATATCTTTCCTATCTATCCATATGTCTTCTCTTAGATCTTTTTCCAATTTTCCAATCAACTACGAATGTAAAAATGAAACAAAAATTTTTGATAAACTAATGAAGCATTGAAATAATAATATTAGAAATTTCTAAAAATGAATGGAAATGCAAACAAATAAGAATAACTGCTATAATAAAAGAAATTAAAAAAAAATGGAATTGATAGGACATATATCAAGAAGAGAAGGCACTAGATGGACAAAAATCATAATGGAATAGCAACTAAGAGATAAAAATGAACCAAAAAAGACCATATCAAATTAATAAAAATCAAGTAATAATACCGATAACCTCACTTATTGGTTATGTTTAGAAAATGAAAATTCAGCATAAGCGTCAAAAAAGAAAATCTCAAGAGAATTGACAAAGGAATGATAAAGGAAAACGAAATTTAATATCCTATTTGTTTTGATATTATGGAAAATTTAGTTTAATACAAAAAAATCGCTCACTCTTAACACCACAAGATTTTATAAAAATTTCCAATAATCAATTAATACAATTCCATTTTATTATTATTTCTTTTGAATAAAAAAAATATATTTTAAAATATATAATATCTCTATTTACATTCTTATTTAATATGTTAATAAATAAATAGGATATGTAGCTTTAAAAGTTATTTTTAATTTTATATATCATTAATTGATCATTTTTATAATTGTTTTTTTTAATTAAATGAAATATTTCTAAAAAAATTATATATATATATATATACACACAAACATATGTGTATACACATGTGTAAAAAAATATAATAAATTACAAGTTATAATTTTTCGTACGACCCTCGATATATGTAGAAATATGAAAACCAACGCGTCATCCGTTTCTGAAAAAGAAGTAAAATCACTCAGAGTAGGTGGAAAGAAAAAAAAACATCAAATATAAGATGCATCAACGTTTGTCCGTAAATGTGTGCGAACACATATCAAAGTGTCAAATATACAAATGACTGAGCGAGTGGACAAACGCGTCGTGGACATCGGATGTTTTGCGCGACGCTGTACATGTGTGTGTGTGTCAGTATACGTGGAGGGTGTTTCGGACGGGCTTTTTCGGTAGTGGTACGAGCATGGAAGCATCGGCCGGTACGCAAATGGACCAGATATGTCTTCCAGTAAGCGGACTAGCACCTAATGTTCACCATCAATCGTCGCGAAGTGCGAGATGATATGGATGGACGGACAAACGACGGGTGGAAACGTCACTGCCAGTGGTGTTGCTACGTCGACATCGTCGCAGACATCACGACAAACATATTGTTCTACTATATATCATTTGCCACGCTGAAGTGGTCTAATGCTCCATCCGTCAGACGCTTATTCATATATTTTCAGTACGGAGAAAAAGCTGCTGAGATAAATTTGTACGCTTGTCGTTCCTTCAATTTGATTTTTTTTAATACGAGAACAATATATTATTTTTTTCTTTACATCACCATTTTCATTTCTATTTCTCACACCACATAAATATATATATATATATATATATATAAATGAAGAGTTGTAAAAAGATCTATGACACTATAAGCGAATAAAATTATTCAAATGAAAATAAGACTGGATAATTGCCAGAAAAATTGATAACAGATGCGGACAAGCATCGTTTCGACTCAAATGCCAAGACTGTAAAGAAAAGAAGAAAAAAGACATAAAAGTCTGCGGAATACTTAAAATATGTCTTCAACCTAAATGATGAAAAATAAAGCTGTAAATCTGTAGATAAACGTTTAAGAAATCGCTCTGATTTGAACTGAACATGTAAATATCAGTTTATTGTTCTTTTCGCTTCTTAATTAATTAAATGATGTCTTTTATATTTTATTCATATTTACTTTCTAACGTTTTTAAATACATACATGTTAATAAAGACATATTTTTCTAGAATTCTATTTTTATATATATATATATATATATATATATATATATATATATATATATATATATAACCACTCATAATCAATCAAAATTAAAATAAATACATAACTCAATTTAAAATAACAAAAACTAAAAAAAATCATATTACCAAAAAAATATAAAAATATCGAAGAAGCTAATCAAACAATAAAAAAATCCTGACACAACTTCTTCTTAATAAACAACAAAAAATATAATTAAAATAATAGACAACCAATATTGGTAGAAGAATTCATATAAAAATAATGAAGAAATATTAAAAATAAAGACAATTATGAAAAAAATATTACTTAAAGAAAAAAAATTGTGTAAAAGAAATTAAACAGATTTTAAAAATATAAAATTGTTTAGCTGAAAAAATACACATTTCCAGTTAAATCACAATAATTATAAAAATAAAAATACAATCACAAGACAAGTAAATAATTAATTATGAAACAAAATTGTTAAAGACCGAATATCTCAAATTCTTTAAAACAGATTTCCTAAAACTTCTTTAAACAAGAATTTGATATCAATTACAAAAACGAAGAATTGTACAAAAGATCATTAACTTTTTTTAAAAGAAAATGTTAGGTTATGTTCTAATCAATAAAAATATCTCTTTTAAATAATTATAGATTAACATTAATAAAGAGATATATCTGAAAACATAAATAATGAAAAATTAAGAATAATATTCACTAAGAAATATCAATCAGCTTCAAAATCTGCACAATCAGTGATAAGAGTGTTTATTATATAGGCTTATCCAAATGTAACGCCTAGATTTGTGTTTTATTAAAAAGAAACATGTATATTAGGTGGTGTATTGTAAAATATGTGTATAGTTTCTTTTGATTTTTTTAATATAACACAAATTTAGGCGTCATATTTGGATGACCATATATTATTAAAAAAATAAAAATATGATCATGCAACAAAAATACATATTTTAATTATAAAAAAATAAAATATCCAAAAACTGTTGTAAATTTTAATTTTTTGATATAATATATTTTTGATAAAATATAAATCTATATTGATAAATAATTTATTATCAAATTGCTGTATTGATTCGATCAATTTTTTTTAAAAAAAGCACCATATATTAATTTTCCAATCGTCAACAACCAACAATAATCTAAAAAAAAAATAATAATCAAAACGGATTTCAAACGATTAATTATAAAAATACTATACGTTTAAATGATGATTAATTGATAAATAATTTCACGACTCAACATTTGATCCATCTGTCTGTTTCTTATCTACGACGAAGTTTTTTTTTCTTTGCTGCGTAGTGAAAAAAGCTCGTCTCTCGAGTGGTTTTGCATTGCTTTAACGATGGATTTAAACAATTCACAACTTTGTTGAGTGATGGATGACCGACAGCGGAGCTCATCTTTGTCACAATTCTCTGAGGATGCATTGCCAAAACTTTCTCACTAAACATGCTGTCGTCTATTTCAACTCCGTTACACCCTACTCGTACCACTCGTGTGCGTAGTCACTACAATTGGACAGTTTGGTGAGATTATAACGGAGAGAGGATTTAATTTTATCCCAACAAAACTATATTTTCATACACACACAAATGCATATATATATATATATATATATATATATATATATGTGAATAAATACTTTCTAACAATTTTATATACATAAATTTCACTCGATTTTCTCTAAATAACAACTATTTTTAATCTCAACAATAAAATGATTTAAAAAAATAAATTTGATTAATACCACTGTAATTATCTTCAATTAATTTTCTCTAATAACTGTATTTAATTTCAAAGAAAATAAAAAAATAGAAAGAGTAAATTTAACTTGAGACGAACTTTATCTCAGGATAATAAATTACTGATTTAAAATTAAAATAGAAAAATATAAAAAGACATTGGCTAAGTTTCAATTTTTATAAAGAATCCAGAAATGAAATAAACGGTCACTACTTTAACTACATTCAAGTTCTGTTTGTGAATTATAATATTATTTTTATTTTCAACTTTTTACACATTTCTATATTCCAAAAAATAGTATTTTTCGGTTTAAAATAAAATAATGAAATATATTTTTTTGAATTGTAAAATTGAATTAAATTTGAAAATAACCTAAGGCTGGATAATTTCATTATTATATTTTTCAATTTTTTTTGTGAAATATAAGAATAATTATTTATTCTCTATTTTTGTATTTTTTATATTCTAAAAATAGCAATTTTTTAGTTAAAAATAAAATTATGAAATATCTTTTTTTGAATATGAAAACTGAATTAAATTTGAAAATAATCTAACATTGGGAATCTAATATTTATAGTTTTCAAATTTTGTATTGTAAATTATACAAATATTTTTTTATTTTCAATTTTTTACAATTTTTTTCAATAATCCAAAAAATTGTATTTTTTCAGTTTGAGATAAAATGATGAAATATCTTCTTTGAGTCATAAAAATGAAATAAGTTTTAAAATAACCTAAAGCTGAGAAACTATTTTTTATATTTTTCAAATATTGTAATTTGAAATATCATGGAGTTACAGAAATCAAGTTATTGAATTTGTAAAAAAATAAATATGATTTAATTTGTTTTTCAATCATACAATTATTTCCTTCTAAATATTTTTTGTACATAATTTACTTTTAATTTTCATAAGTAGTTGATTTTTAATATATATTTAAAAAAAACTATTCTCGAAGATGATTATTTTTTTATAAAGCACAATATCAAAGAATGATGAATTAGCTAGCCGTCTATGTATGTATATGTGTATGGAATAGGTCAGGTAATTATTTTGGGCAGCGGATTTCAATTTTCGATGGGCGGTTTCGTACGTGTCGACAGAAAGAGACGGAATGCACCATTCGAAAGCTGTCGACGCGAGCTCAGATGAAATTATGTTCAAATCTCGGGCGTTTGATGTGATTGTTTGTTGTTGTACAGTGCGTCTGACACGCTCATTGCATTTCAAAGAGAAGACTTCATAGACGCTCCGCCAGTTCGTATCGCGTTTCCCGTGTGCGCGCGCTATATAGCTCTGGCGTGCGCGAGGGGTTGAAGGCACGCCGTCACGATGAAACATTCATTATTATTAAAATGTTTTGATGCTCAAAGACTCGTGTTTGGCGCGGGATCGAAGCCCGATCGTTGTGATGGGAGCATAACACACACACACAACGGCATAACGCAAAAGCCGAACGGAGCACGAACCTACAAAGACCTACGCCTCCAGACATATCTGTTATATTTTTTTTGACCTGTCATTAATAAATTGAGTTGGATTAACAAACGGAGACGCTCTCTCGCTCGGGATGAATATTTTGTCGATGTCTGCTTTGAACAGATCCTCTGTTTCTATACGATTATTAATTTTTTTTCCTAAAACAATAACTATATATAAAATGAAATATTTTCATTACAAGCTAGTATGTATATATATATATATATATATATATATATATATATATATATATATATATATAATTAGATAAAATTATACATCAAAATAAACCACTACTTTTTGACATATCAACATTTTTTAATATATTTTTCCAAAAATATACTTACAGTAATATTTTTTATTAAATTATTTTTTTTAATTCTTATATAAATCTCTTATATGACAGAAGGACGTAATTAATGTAATTTTTAATAAAAAAAATACATTTCTAAACAAAGACATTTATAAAAAAAATAATCCTATAATTCTTCAAAAACTTTAGTAAAATAATAATATACTTTTCAAATATCTAACTTTATCTTTTTCATAAATATATCAATAAACAAAAATTCATAGTTCAAAAATCAACTTTTTAACAAATCAGATTTTTAAAAAATATATATACATAAAAATGTATAAGCTATATCTACTGACTATATTTTTTTTAATTTCTGTTTAAGTAATCTTTTTATTATAAATGTGCAACGGCATTAATACAATTTCAATAATTCATAATTCAAGAATTTTAAATCAAAATAAAATAATTAAAATTTATCACATATAAAATTACTATTTAGTTTTATTACTCATATATTTTTTCAATATTTATGCAAGTATTTTAAAAAATGTAATAAATTATATTTAAAAATAAAATTAAAAAAATATAAATACATTAAATGTTTAAATGTGAATAACAAGCAACAAAATTAACCAAGAATAAATTACATAGGAATTATAAATAGAAATGCATAAAATGGAATTTAAGTTAAAAATAACATCAAATAAATTTTTTTAAAAAAATTAAACACATTCAAAAGATTAACCAATCTAAATTAA
Source organism: Neoneuromus ignobilis (assembly GCA_029203775.1). NCBI lineage: Eukaryota > Metazoa > Arthropoda > Insecta > Megaloptera > Corydalidae > Neoneuromus > Neoneuromus ignobilis. The sequence continues at coordinate 4,407,334 of CP092090.1, read as the reverse complement.
TACAGTACAATCTTATGATGAAGTTCTCCAGTAAATTCTTAAATCTGAAAGAGTAAAAACGAATGTACTTTTCGTCAGTCTTTGTAAAAGCACAAAACTCGTTGCACAAAATAAGACAAAGGAGAAATTTAAAAGAATTTTCATATGTAAAAGCAGTTAGTGTTCTATTTTTAAACTCAAAAGAATACTAATTGGTAATAACATCGTTATGTTTACAATTAATTACACTTCCTGTTTATTTAATATATATATATAGAGAGAGAGAGAGAAAGAGAGAGAGAGAAGAATTTTAAAAATTCAAAAAATATTTCATTCTAAACATTGAAATATTTTTATTCATAAATCTACACTTGAACACTTTGAGTTATAATTATAAATGTTTTTATTCCTGTACTTATTGATATAATTAACTATTAGTTTAATATTTAAGTTAATCATAAAAATATCCATCATAAATGATTTCAAAACATGATCTATCAATAATTTGATACTCAATTCCAGACTATCTAACGATGACACAAATGTCAATCTCATTTTTATTTCCTTCTCATTCATTTTTTGGTATGATATTCCATTAAGTTAATTCCTCAAACATTATCATTCTGATTTTTATCACATTTATTTCCATTACTTCAACTATATATCTCCATTAAATGTACCACTTGAAAGTACGTATATGTATATATATATATATATATATATATATATATATATATATATACATGGGACTAAAAATCTCATCCTATAAAACATAATATTCTCAAAACTGGCAAAAAATCCTACTAGTCTATTATTCTAAGAGAAGCTATAAAGATATGCATATATGAAGAAAGATATTTAAATGTTTAAATAAAATACAATGATATCAATTCTGAAGGCATTCATATTATGAAGTTAAATATTCTTCTATACTTATTTTTTTAATAGAAGTATATACAGATGATAATGAAACATGTGTAGTAAATTCCAAAGTAATTGTGTGGTTTGAGACAATACAAATAAGTATAGAAAGATGAAAAAACAAAAAAAATTAAGTAAATCAGCAAAAATCCAAAACTGTGGATATCATGACAAGAATAAAAGAAATTAAATGAAACTGAACTGATTATAAAGGGTCATCGAAATATAACGTCTAGATTTGTGTTCTATTAAAAAAAGAAACATGTGTATAGGGAGATATGTATAAAGTTTCTTTCGTTTCTTTTCAATAAAACACAAATCTAGGCATTACATTCAAATGACCTTATACAACAAGAAAAAATATTGAGATATGGGGCTATAAAGAGAACCAAGAAAAATTCTATGAAATTATTATGTAAGAGAGAGATATAAGAATATTTGTCGAAGTGGAATGAAATAAAAAAGCATTGGATTGCTTAAGGTGAATTTTTTTTTAAAAAATACTTCATCTAATTGAGATTATAAGGAGGTTGATGAATAGATACTTGTGGAAAATGAAGAAAATGATTTTTTAAATATGCAAAATTTTTAAATAAACTTTTGTCTAGTAATGAGTTATCAGATGATAAAAATTATATATACATATATATATATATATATATACATATATATATATATATTAGCAAATCTAGTGTAAAGAACTTCATAACCTATCTATATCGTAGCAAAACCATACGCAGAATATCGCGTACGAGCCCGAGGCACTATATCTGCTCGCGAAGGGTGCAATCATGTATGTTTGTTTGTACGCTAGCCGCCGTTTTCATAACCGGCACAACCCCTGGAACCGACCCCGTTCCCACTTCATAATCCATATAAATAAATCTGTACACTGAATAAAATTATTTAATAAAACATATTCAAATTATATAAATTAATATCGTATAAACGGAAAAAGCACACACGCGCCGTTATGTACTCATATTCGCTTGTGCGTGCATGTGTGTGTGTGTGTGTGTGTGCACACATGAACAGGTATGTGTATATAAAAAAAAAGCACAAATGATTGTTACTAAACGCGATTTGTTTTGTTTTTGACCGCGTACGTCGATCAAGTATCGTAGTGGCCTTTGAAAACGATTTCATAAACCGTGATTGTTTTAAAAAGTGCACACTAATTTGATCGTTTTCAATTTGTCATACGTACACATATGTACTTTCCACGTGTGTGCATGTATACATATGTATACGTATGCATTGAATGTGCACGTGTGTGTGTACACACAACACACAGCGTGTACATACAGACGGACGTACATACACACACGTTAACGTATTTATATGTACGTGTCGGACAGTAAACAACGGGAATGCATATTAACGTGTTTAGTTTGTCTCGCAGTGTTTTACGTGTTCAGTGAAAATTTTGTATTTTAATTAACTATTAGTGCAATTGTATAAATGCAATTCGGTCGACAGCGCGCAGGTAAATAAATAAATATAAAATAGTCCGGATCGGACTAGATGAGGCCAATGCGTACGTTTTATATGTACGAGAATGCACTCGGCGTGTCTGTAACGGATGTCATAAATGCTGATATTAATAATGTACAATAGAACACTCAAACGAAACGAACCGTTTTGATCGTTCGCACAGAAAATTGCATTTTCGAAATCAATTAATACTAAATGCGAATAATCTCGTGTGATACACGTATGTGCTCATAGTTTACTCGTAAATAAATTTGCTAACAACAGTTATTACCTCTATAAATACACACACGTTCACATATTGTTCGATGTTGTTTGGTAGCGATTTTACAATTGGAGAATGGGATTTGTATCGACGGACTCGATTGCACTGATTCAGTGCAGTTGTTACGAGTTGAATGAGAGAAGCATGTCTATTGAAATATCCATCGAATGCTAATTAAACAGAAATCGGTGAAAAAGTAGAGAGTAAATTCAGAAAACAACCAAAACTATAATTTGAAAAATTCAAAACAATTAAAAAGGATTTCAGTCTTATAAAAACAATAAATATGATTTAGTACACGAAAAACATAACCTAGAAATCAATTATAACTTTAATAACATTAAAATAATGAAATTAATAAATAAAATGGGAAAATTGAATATTAAAAAATATATTCATTTAATAACTATTTTCTGTACAATAAACTACACTTCGACCATCAACATAGAAGTAAATTTAAAATGTCAGCTAAAAAATAACTACTTTTATAAATTTTACTCGGATTAAAACATCACCAGTATAAAAAATCAAGATAAGATTCACAACAAAGAAAATAAATATTAGTTGAACGATTTATATTCTACGCATGATTTATGTTCTATGCAAAAAGTCAAAAGATCAACTAGATTAAATTAAAAAAACTGAAACGTACTTTCAACTAGATGTTTTTATTTCTTCTAAATTAATGAATAAATATTTCAAAAAAATATATAATTAAAAAATTGTGTAAATTTTATTTTTCCTTTATCATGTGTATTTTTATTTATTCAATTTATTTCATTATATCTTTTTCGAATAAATAAACATTTAGGAAAAAAATCAGATGCATTAAAATACTTAGAAAAAATCAATTATTTTTCCACGTGTTTCAGACAATCAATTTCTTCAAATTAATGGATTATCCTCTCCCCCGCCCCCGTATATGTGTGTGTGTGCGTGTGTCTAAAAAAGAACACATAGAGACAAAGAAATAAGTATATTTTGAAAAAACAAAACTACATATTCCAAATAGGTTAATCGTCAAGAAAAAAAACCATTGAACACTACTAAAAAATATTGATTGCAAACCCAAACATATAAAAAAATCATGAGAGAATTATGGATAAATGAGACAGAGACATGAGAGAATACATCATAGTGGAATGGAAGAGAAAAATATTGAATCATTCAAGGTAGAGTTTTGAAAAGTTTTGAAAAGTTTTGTAGGTAAAGTTTTGAAAAAAGCCTTCATCCAGAAATCATAGAAAATGATGATTAATTACTAAAATTTCTATGAAATCATAGAAAGAAAGTTTTGATCTTAACACACAATTATTTTAGGATGAAATTAAATAAATAAAATATTATCAAAATTCATATTTCATTTTATTATCACGTTGCTTATTCTCATTTATTATCGTTATATATATATATATATATATATATATATATATATATATATATATATAAACGATCATATATAAAACTCACATTGACAACATTCAATCGAAATTTCGAGAGACACGACACGACCGTCGACAGAATCATCGCATTCGTCCGATATATAAATCAAAATCGAAATAAAATTGTTCGAAATCCTAAAAAAGCATCTTTAACAGTAACAATTTTCAATTCACGTCAGCGATTATGTTTCGCAAACGCAACAGCCAGGGTAGCATGACCTCGAACCACCGACAACCGATACCACCCACGCGTACATCCCTTACACAACGTCGTCATATGTGACGCCCGACGACGTTATCGTCGACCCCCATGTAGTACGCATCGTCACGTTTCTTCCACGGGACGACAAGCGAAAGTAGTGGCGATGTCCCTGGAACACACACACACTTTATATATATATATATATGTGTGTGTGTGTGTGTGTGTGTGTGTGTGTGTGTGTGTGTGTGTGTGTACATGTATATACTTATACGGATATTTTCTGGACACATCAATGTCAACGGCAGCACTCTACACCCAACTGTCACTAAACTTTCCATTTGAATTAATAGTGTCCATCTGAAAACATCACATCAACCAGGCGAGGCGCACAATCAATCTCTCCCGACATAAAAGCTGGCGCTGGCGTGGTGACAGACCGCCACCTACCTACCTACCAATACTTTACCTACCTACCTACCTACCTTCCTTTACCTTCATTCGGTTTCTTTTTATCGTCCTTATTCCCGCACACCTCTCATCCACCCGTTTCTTACACACACACGCATACACCATGTGTAGTAATACCTAAAAGATACCTGCTTTTCGACATACGAAACTGTTTCCGATACGTGTCGTCTCACCGAGCCATTGTTAAATAAACATTTAGCTGACTAAAAATGGTCGTCCGATGACCTTGTCTTTTATGTCATTCGTCTCAGTTCGTAAATAGTGTAATTGTTTTATTGAAACATTTCGATGGACAGTGATCTATTTCAAACGAACCGTATCGTCGGTTAACAACCCTTCTATACACAAATTTCACCCTACGACATTTTCAATGGATACTTGAAACTTTAAATACTAATACGTATTGCATCTTCTCTTTACCTGGATCCCTATTTATTATTCTATTATCCTCTAGAACAAAACATATTTGACAAGTGTCTTTTGAGATAAGTTTTCTTCAACTTCATTTTAATAATTTTATATTTATTTAAATGACAATTCAGAATATAAGAACGAAGCAACTAGCATACAGAATCAAATAAACTTCAGTACTGTTTTTTGTATAAAAGTATATAAAATGAAATTTAAATATCATGTAAAATTTGTTATTTACTTTTGTCCTCTTAAGTGTCTTTTCTGTGAAAATAACATCATTATCAAAACATATAAACGAATATGCGGAATAGTGAATTCTGTTTTATTTATTTAGACAAGTCATATTAAAGAACTTTTTATATAAAAAAAAATACGAAATATACTTACAGATAAATCACTAAGAAAATAAAAACAGAATTGTGGAAATAATAAAAATAGCACAAATATTTATACAAGAAAAATTTACAAAAAATAAAAACAGAATCATAGACAAAAATATATGAAATAGTTATTTGTGATTTTCGTATAAATATGAATTTTGTATATTGATTAAACCAATGACTAGAGAAAGAATTATTTGTGAGTAAATTTGAATTTAAATCTAAATTAGAAAATAAAATTCATTTCAATAAAAACCTAATATTGAAAAATATTAAAAAATTTAAATTTGAGTAAAGAAGATATTTTCTCAAGACTACAACATTTTTTGGGGAAGTAATCAATAATTATTTTCTCATCAGTCTTTATTACTAATGAATATTTTGATGATAGAATACAAATTTTTAAAATGTTATATTATTGTGTTTAATAACTAAAATTTATCAAAATAAAATATTTAATTATTCGAAAATTATTTTTTTTAATAATTAAATATTCTAAAATTTAAATATTATCAACTATATAAATATTCGAAATTTGAAAATAACTCCTCTGTGTTTTATTTCAACTTAAGATGAGGAAAGAGGAAAAGGGTGGGGTAGCAATCTTGATTAAAAAAATTAGGTTTAATTAGCTCCAGCTGTTAGTACTCAATAAGGACCACTGTTTAGGGTTAGAAGTGAAAACAGGTCAATGAACCAGAAGCAAAATGTAGATATAAGATTTCAATGGCAAATGGGTGAATAATAAACTACAAAGAGTAAACTAAATCCTAACAAACAATCAGTCTAAGGAAAATAAGTCACAATGAAAATTCCCTGGTCATCCAGGTTGAAGATTCTGTAAAAATCTGATTACTCATGCATAGAAAATCATAACTAATTCTCAAGCATTACAACAAACTTTGATACCGAAACAGGTCAAAAGCTTATACCTGTAAAGAACAAAAAAAGAAAATTGTAAATACTCCAAATGATCAATTATGAAAATTCAAATATTACTATTTCAGGTAAAACCAAAATTTAATTTTTTTTAAAAATCATATTTCAATAATTTGTAATTTTGGAAAATGAAAATATTTTTCTTAAACGAAAAACAGAGCAAATGAATAAATATTCAAATAAAATTTACAATATTTATGTAAAGTATAAAAGGGATGAAATGAAGTTTGTTATCCTTGACCGATTTAGAAATTTTTTTTCATTTATCCAAGTTCCTTTTTAATAATCATTAAATATTTGCAAATAAGAAAAATGATTTAAACATAACAAATATGAAAATTAAAAAATAAAATATTTTTATAAAAAATACAACAGATTTACTTATGAAATAAATATTTCGAATATACAAAATTGTCGAATACATAAATATTTCTCATATTATCTTCAAATATATATAGCATTACCATAAAATTACAAGTAAAAATAAATTTATAAAAAATACGTGCGCATATTAATTATTATAAATATTACAAATAAGACATCTTACATTCAAATCAAGTATAATTAATTTGTTTCGTAGACCAATAAAACAACGTTAAGTATTCATAAAAACACGGATGATACTAACATAAAAAGCATGTATATTTTATTTTCGATAGCGTTTCAACAAATATCACTAAATAAACAAATTTGCTAGATATTCACTACATACATACATAAATATATATATATATATATATATATATATATATATATATATATATATATTAATGTTTAAATCGCTTCCAAAGAGAGTGATTAAGATAAAAAAAATAGTAAAATAAATATGCACATAAAAACGATCGCCGCGAGGCTGTTACGAGTGTCGTCGTTCATACAGACATTCGTATGTCCATTTACAAGGATCCGAATGTAAAGATTTTTGAGTTTGGAAATGGTACCACCGTGTAAGGTACGTTGTTGCCATCGATGGACAGTCGGACGGATGGATGGATCGTTGGACGGACGGTCAACGCAATTCGTTCGAGTGTCTTTCCACATTAAGAATCATTAAGTGGTCAATGTTTTCATAAACATTTAACAGTACAAACATATTGACCGGCTTCTTGACTTTCGTTTTAACATTTCATCTCGTTCATCTATTTGTTTATTATACACACGCCCCGCTCAGTATACATACAATATATGATTGTGTATACCTCTCACTGCCTACATACATTTTAGGTAATATGTTATGTAGATGGAACATATGAGAATCTATGTGAGAGAAACAGGGAAGGATTAAGTGGTTTATTCGATTCGAATTTCAAATCAACGAAATATTTTACCACAGAAAAATGGATTAATTTGTCTAGTTTGAAATTACTCTTTTAATATAATTTCACAATATTATCAATTCACTTTTCTCAAAAACAATCATTAATGGCACAGAATTTCATTAGAGTATAGAAAAATCACTTACTGTTTACTCTTTGTTACTAAACTACGAATTTCAATGACAATTCAGTATTAATTAAAAAAATAAACATTAAAAATCAGTTAACTAACATTGAACACATAAATGAATTACTTACTGCTATACTTTGTAGTTTATAATAATGGAAGGAATTTTAAAAATCATTAAACAAACATTGAAAATATGAATGAATCATTGTACTTATTAACCACACTATTTAGTTCATACGTATATACGTATGTATATTCAGAATTTTAAGTGGTTATTCACACAAAAACGACAAAAAATGGATAGTAAATAATTATTGAATACTTTAATAAATTGTGGTTAAGTGATTCTTTTATAAAATATTAATTACTTTTGTTAATTTTGTAAATATGGTACACAAGAATTTTCATTGAATAAAGAGAGATATGTTACTGTTTGTTTTAAAACTGTGGCAAATTCACTTTAACACAAATAAATTTTCACCCCAACACCACAATATGTTATAAAATGTTCAATAATCATTTATTGTTCACTTTAATTAGTCCATTGTTGTTATAAACAACAAAGTGAACAATAAGTGCTTATTAAACACTTTACAACATATTGTGTTATTGAGGGTGAAAATTCATTTGTGTAAAAGAAAAATATTTTTTAAAAACTCAGATAAATCAATTACATTATTATTTAAAAAAAATCAGTCAGGAAATTATCAGCAAAATCAATCAAGAAAAAATAATATTTGTAAAAAGTAAAAAAAAATATTAAGGCATGTAATCGAAACATAAAATTGTGCAAGTGTGAGATTTGGATAATTGAAACTGCAGATAAAATAATAACTGAAACATTGAAAACATGTTTAAAATAAAATTCTGAACGAGAAGGAATATAGCCTAGTTGGATGTATATTAGAAAAAGAATGTTGAAAATCGTTATAGTAAAAAAAACTACAGAAGCTGATCAAAATATAAAACAGTTTATGCAAAACCTGAATTATGGAAGTTAAAATGAATTGAAAAAATAGGAAATAAAAATGACTGAAGAACTGCTGCAATATTTTTATTATGATAAAGTGATAAATATTTAAAATATTCAATTTAATGCATTATTTAATAATAAAAAATCTATCTCCTTCTACATATATTTTATTAGTAATAATATCTTCTATAAAAATTCAATTCGCGAACATTCGATGCCGTCCCTGCATCCACTTAATATAAAAAAGTCAACAGACTATCACATATAGTTAATATGTTCTTAAAATATTATTTATTTGATACGAGAGCTCCACTAATATGAGTTATTATCAAACTTAACTCATGTTTGAAATATCAAGTGCTTCCCAGAAAAAAAATCGACATGTCCTAGGTATGTCATTATTTGACGTCAGTTAATTTCATACATAAAGACAAACATGAATGAAATTAATATGGACGTGTGATTGTTTCATACATGAATGATTATTATAAAAGAGACGTCAATGTGTGCTTCATTATTTATACTTTGACGGTCACAGGACAGTTACAATAGCAATCGTTTAATACGTTTCAATCTCGAGACACGATCTTCATTGTTGCTCGCATATTTTAAAGATCTTTTTTTCACGTACATTTGTTCACATGCAGAATATAATACGATACCATAATGAAACTTAAAAGAAAAACATTTCTTTTATATTCATCGTTACTCATTGACTTTTCTTTGAAAATGGACACCGGTTTAGATTTTACAATCATTCATTTTTGATAAACACTTATATTATTAAACTTATAAACAATTATCTTGATTATTCTTTTCTTAACCTATTTATAGTTTTCTTCCTTTTTAATAATAAATAAATTAAGTATGAAAAGAACTTTGACTTCTCTGACAATAAACCAAAAAAATATAAATACCCAATAGAGAATTTTCTTAGCAGAGTTCTATAATAGTATATTTTTTCGATATGAGATTATCAACTCCATATCTAACCTCATACTTGGGGTATATATGTATATAAGATATAAAAATATATCATCATCATCAACAACAATAACCTTTTTCTATCCACTGATAAATGAAGACCTCTCTCAAAATCTTCCATTTCAATCGATTTAATATATTTCTCTTCCAATCCACTTATGTCTCTGTTCATAAAATTGTACAATTATGTGAAAGAATGACCAAAAATTAGACTAAACGAATTCACTATTCAAACGAAGTCATGGTGGTTATATGAGTGAAATTGTTTTTCATAATTAATACCATAGAATATTCCTAAAAATAAATAACTAATTAATTAAATACTTCTTGTTTTATTTCCATTTAAAGTTCTGAAGCACTTATTGGAAAACCCTATATAAAAAAATACATTTCACAATTGTCAGTATATGAACTTTTTGCTATTCGTCTATGATAATCATTGAAATAAAATTATTAACAAATCGATTCGATAATCAGTCATTGATAAAAGGTGATGTACAAAAACTCCCAAAACTGAAATTTCATTATCACCGAATGACTTTTACCGGATACGAAGAAAAACATCATTAAGCAAACAATACCGTGTTTACGAACGCGCAATTCTCAAGTGCCAATCGCTTCCATTAATCTATAAAAAAGTACCAGCACAGGTCGACAACAGTAGTAATGTATACGGATATGAGACGAAGAGACACTTCAATATTTTATAAAGTGTAGACAATTCAAGCATGTCCAGTCATTTACTCCATTAAGATATGAGAATGTAAAAAATACGTATAAACAGAATGCAGCAGCAGTGTTGAGCGAACAACAGTACCCCGCCAACGGATAACTCTTCTTCCACGTAGACCTCACAAGTCGGACACTAACTTGATTATAATTAACACAGGTGCCGTAAAAAAAGTCTTCTCTGTTACCTTCAGGTCCAATTCGTGTGTGTCGATATTAAGAAACGGACGACGTGGAGGAACACGTACGACTGGGAAACGAAGATCTCGCGACAGGGTTCGCAGATCAGATATCTTTTTCTACAGAACGCCCTTGTCGATGTCCGGACGATGCCTGCTAATGAGTGTGAACTTAAACCAACTATCTCAACATGCGATCTCTGTTATACGGGCCGAAGACGGATCGTTACGCGTTATGATAAAACGTTGGAGTATTTGTTTTGTGATGTGAATGGAATTTGTAGTATTGGACTATGTTAATATATTAACGAGGATAATTGATTCCGAGACATTTAATCTGTATGCGGAGGAACGTTTAAATATGTATTAAATATCTTATTTATTGTTTGTCATCGCCTTCGAACGACATTTTTTAACGATTTGTTTTATATCGAGAACATTGAAATAATTAACATATTTAGTGTTTCTTTCGAAGGAGCTCTGTTCGAATTGAATTCAATCTTAAGAAGTTTACATAGACTCGAAAATATCCTTAGAGAAGTTCAAGAATCTCTCATGAACCGTAATATAAACATTTATGAACAATTTCATTTTTTAAAAAAAAAAAAGAATTCAAAAACTTTAGAGAACATTGGAAAATATTTTTCAAACAATAAAATATAAACATGTAAAATGATTAAATCTACTTCAATTATGAAGAGAAATTTGTTATTTGTTTTAATATCGTGGCAAATGCAAATTTCGATAGTCATGCCATGAATAAAAATAGCAATAAATAATTGTTGAATAATTTTATAATTTTTCATGTAACGTTGATGGTTCATTACGCTAAAATCCCAAGATTCCATTATACTATTGACTCATATATTTTTTTAAGAAAATATGAAATTTACAGACTAGATATAAATACGTGTTTAGTATTTTTTCCTACATTAACCCTTAGCTGTCGACACTTTTTTGTAACATATAAGACAAAGGAATATTGGGTAAATTTAAAGAAAATATTCCTGATAATAAAAACATAAAAATGATTTATTTATGTGCAAATTTTGCCCATTATTTTTTATATTAAAAGTGTGATGGATCACTATGAGTAGTCTTTCGACTGTTAAGGGTTAAAAAAATGATTTTTAATTGAAATATTATACAGATTGGTATAAGGAATACAGTTATAATAGTATGTCCTATTACCTGTATATTTCCCTTTACTCAAACTTGCCCTAATAATTATCTAGATAGCACAGTTGTTGAATTCACCCTAGTTGATATAAATAGAAAATACAATTCAAGTAGATGTGTGGTTGAATAAAAAATTGTCGACGTCTAAATTCATACATGAACACGAAAACCTTTTCGATAATTTAGAAGAGAGAAAAAAAAGTGAAAACGAAGAAATTAATTAAAACTACTTACACCCTTTTAGTCACGATAAACGTTCACGATATATATGTTGCGTGAACGTGTGTCTAAACAAAGAGCCGAACGGCATAAATATATAGGCCCGAAACCGATGGACATATACAATGTAGTCGTGTGTGAGTGACGTCGCGTCAGTATTCCGTGCGTGGGTGTGAGTACGAGTGGTACGAGGGAGTGAGTGACGTACCGGTACGGACGTAAGTGGTGGTGTGTAGGACAAGTCGTACGTACGTACGTTTATACGTACGTCGGCGCTCTCCTGGTGGGATGATGGAAAATGGGACAGCGACGGAGACGAGCGCGAGAGTTTCTGGAAACGGCGGCCGGTCGGCAGCGATATGAGCGGCGGCGGGTCGGGACGGGAGAGCGGGTCTTAAAACCGTCACACCTAATGGCAGATATCCATCACGTCATTCAATCAACATCATAGCGAGCCATTCCAACACGCCGACGGCGATGTGTGAGCGACGTGACGGGCGGCTCACGACTCACGGCGCGGCGTCGGGGGTGAGTCGGGCGCGAGTGACAAATCACCTTCACTCAGTTGAACGAAACCGGCCACCGCGCCCGATACCATCGTCTCATCCCTTATGTGGCGGCAGTCGACCGCCGCAATCCATCCATCCCAGCACCAAACCATATACATACACACATACCCACATTTATATATATATATATATATATATATATATATATATATATATATATATATATATAAACTCACACATTTACCCCAAACTCTTCACTTGTATTACGTACACGTCTATTCGTCTAACTGACGAGTGAACACCTCCTACCTTTCGGTCGTCACTTCGAGATTATGTTTTGTATCTGTAACTTTATATCCAGAGGTAATATTTAAAAAAATATTTATACAACCATAATACGATTTCATTTTTGTCTAAAATTAATACTTGTGTAATAAACACATAGATCTATTCCAAATAACTAAAAACTTATTTGTTTCTGTAAAATATAGATTCATCCAAATGTGACGCCTAGATTTGTATTTTTTAGAAAGAAACAAAAGAAACTATACACATGTTTCTTCATACACATATTTCTTTTTAATAAAACACAAATCTAGGTGTCATATTTGGATGACCATATATTATTTAAACTTAGTACATATTTTTCATGTATTCTACTTCAAACAATCGGTAATAAAATATTAAAATATAGCAATAAGATATTTATATTATTTCATGAATACAATGAAATAATCTTTTTTTTAAATGATTAAAACCTCTATTATAAAAATTATTTTTATTGCCTATGAAGTGTGAGTATTAACAAAAAGATATATTATTAAATAAGTTACAGAAATATTTTTGTAGATTAAGAAAAAAAAGTATTTCTAAATAGTACTTATTTAATTTTAATATATTATTCAGTAATAATATATAATTTTATAATTTAAAAAATATTTATACTGATAAAACATATTTGTATGTAAATTAATTTCCACAGATAAAAGTTGAAAATCGTTGGTGATTTTAAAAAAATGCAACGAATGAATTAATAAGTATTTTTTATATAATAAAACATCACTTAAAAATAGTATATTTATATTTTTGAAAAAACCCACTGAAATAAATATATCTAAAATAAATTCAACAGTTAATGTGTCAATGGTCTGTAGTCAATCGCAGCAATTCAAAGGTTAATATATTGAAATGAATGTTCAATAATTCAACGGCCTTTCAAACATATTACTACTCGGAATTGAGATGAAACGTTCATCTAAGGAAAACGTAAACAGATTCGAAAAAAAGTGTGAACCGAGTTCAACAGACTACAAAAACCATATTCTCTCATAGATTAATTAATTAATCAACATTCCCACGCCGATAACAAAATATTTATATTCCATATAATATCGTACGTGTAATAAACGTACGTAGTGATATATAGAGGGAATAGATGTTTGTAGATACTCATACATCAGGAGTAAAAAAACTGATACATTTCCTTTTTCCGGTTGCGTGTACGACCGACGATGGCATATAAAACGAGTTCAAAGTTACATCGAAATCAGACTGATTCGATGTCCATCTATCTATCTATCTTTTCGGCCATCGGTTCGTGTACACCGCCCGATGTACAGCCCAACCACCCACAGACCCGAACATCCATCCGTCCATCCATCCATCTGTCCGTCCATCCATCTATCTATCCATACATCCGTCACTCGAAGCTGTCACGCAACAAATCACCATCAACGTTCAACGTCAACCTATTTCACCGACGACGTGATAGGATGATCACTTTGACAAGACATCAGTTGGTCCAGTATGATTAGTCAACGTGTTTTCCCGAAACGATGTCGGTTTATATCGATGCGCGACATTTACATTGTTATCTTTTCAGATATGAATTTTACGTCCGTATACATTTTCAGATATCTCAAACAACTCTTTTTAGGTTCCGATGAGAGGAGAATGGGACGAAATTAAAGAATGAGAAAAAATGTCTCGTTTGAAAAATCTTTGAAGTGTTTTTGAAAATATGATAAAAATATTTCTGTGTCAGAAAACGGCTAATAAAAAAATATGTTAGAAATAATTATTGGACAATTCAATTCCTTATTTAGAATAAAAATTAAAAACAGATAAATATCTATTTTAATAATCAAACTTCAATAATCAATAATATTATTGTAACACAACTAAATCACACACACCAATACCAGAATACTTCATAAAAAAGGCCTCATAAAATTCCCTGAAGTGGATTTCGATAGCAATTGTATTTTTTTAAAAAAACGTGTTGAATTTTCCAAAATACAGGAATAAAGAATGATAAATGACTTCTCAAGAAATGGAATCAGACAAATAATCAACCTAATATCAAATGTTTATTGAATTACTGAAAAAAATGAAATTTCCAAATTTTTCCAAGTTTTTCAAAAATAACCTACGTCAACAACATAGCTTTTAAACTAAAAGTAAAAATTATAAATAACTACATTAATTGCAAAAATAGATAACAAAGAATACTTTTTTCCAATATTTTTTTTGCGTTTAAGGTTGTGATTCGTTATGATATTAAAAATGAATTACAATAAATAACACAAAATTTCCTTTTAAAAAATCATAAAATTAATATAAAACTTTCTAAATAAATTTTAATAGAAATTTCATAGATAAAATTGTTAAAAAATATGTTTCATTCAAGGAAAAAGGAGAGAAAATCTTATTAATATTTATTTTTTTGATTCTGAAATATTTACTCAAATGCAGACTAATTAAAAACCCAACGCCTCAATGTATTATAAAAGTGTATAATAATCACTTATTGTTCACTTTATTTGTTTAAAAACTGGTGCTCATTTCGATAGTTATACCATATCATTGTCAGAAAGTTGTTTTATAAAATCTGGGAAAAATATAATACAGTGCTTAAATAATAAGATCATTGCTATTGATATGCAAATCAGTTTTTAAAATCTTTGATTTTATAACACAGTGCTATGATAATAAACAAAGTGAACAATATTATTTTTTAAAAATGATTAAAGCCTTTAGTATAAAAATGATTTTTATTATCCTATGAATAAAAAGGTATATTATTAAATTGGCTACAAAAATAAATTCTATGCTATTAAAAAATAAATTATTGAAAAATTAATATTTATCCTATTTCATATCTTTATAATAATCAATAATAATGTTTTCATTTTTTCTAAATAAATGACAAGACAGTACGAAAAAACTGTATGACACAGTAATTTCTAAATGAATTATATTTTTAAATTTAAGTGAACAAGAAATATTTATCGAACATTTTAATATCTTATTGTTTTAGGGTGATAATTCATTTGTGTGAAAATATTACATTTAGTTTTATAAAAAGAAAATCTATTAATAATATAATGAAGAAAATATAAATACAATTTATATGTACATAAATATAAAGTGAATGAAAATTCAAATAAAAAAAAAACTTACAATTTTCATATTTCATTCACAATATCAAAAAGATATTTAAATACTTCATTGAATTACTGGTAGTTAGATTTATTTTTTATGGCAAATTTAACTCGAAAATGTTATATGTATGTACGTATTTATGTATATATGTATATGAATTTATGTTTGTGTGTGTATCATCTCGATGTTAGTGAGCGTCAACTATTAACCGCCCGTGTAGAAATGTAAAAGAGAGGACTTTACGAGCAGTGTTGCCAAGTACACGTCGGCGAAGAGAGCGACATACGACGCGCTAGGAACGGGGTCCCTGTACTCCCAATGCATCACTCAGTTGACACTTGGTGCCCCATATATCACGATGTCGGGCTGAGCCGACCCGTCGCTTGAAGGCATGCGACCAAAGTCGGAGGACGACGGCGGGTGTGCGCGGGTGTACACGCCGGTATTTGCATACAGCACCAGCAACAACCATTGCCGGCTGCCATCCGACTATGTGTGCGTACGTGTGTGTGTGTATCTATGTGTGTATGTATGTGTGTGTGTTGGTTTTTTTCCTGTGTTCCGCAGTGAGATTTATTACTAGACTAATGTAGGGATGCAGGATGATGTTGGTTGGGATGTTGGATATCGCTAAGCCACTGGCGTACTGTTGACTGAAGTGCAAGAAATGTATTTATTCCTCAATGAATACATACATATATATACATATACATATATATATATATATATATATATATATATATATATATATATATATAAACATTTAAAAGAATAACAATATGAAACTTTATTACAAAAAATATTTTTCTTAAAAAAAATAATTCAAAAATTATAATTGACAACAGCTCATTTTTCTCACATTTTCAATATCAAATATTATATTAAAATTTCTCATTTATATTAAATTTAATTTAAAATAACTTACATACAGATTATTTAACATTATTAAAATTACTAATCACAAATGAAGCACTCGTTTTAAAATCACAAGATTTTATAAAGTTCAATAAATACTTAATGTTTACTTTAAGTGCTGATATACATACTAATAGCTGTGCCGTTATCATCAGTGGTGTATTTATAATCTTGAATAATATGAATAATAAATATATATTTATAACTATCTATATGAAAAATATTATAAAAATCCAATTACTTTTATACCTGAACATAATCACAAATAGTAAGAAAATAAAAATGAAATTTAAAAATAAATAATATAAATTTCTTAAGAAAATATGTCAATACTTAATGTCTAATTAAAATTTATTTAAATAATTTGAAATCGTTCATTTATCTATTCTTATACAGAGTCATTCAAATGAAACGCCTATATTTGTGTTTTATTCTTAAGAAATTATACACATATTTCTTTTTAGACAATGAGTACAAAAATGATCCAAAAACATTTGACAATTAAGAATAATATTAAGAATTTATAAATCTGATCAGAAAACTTGTAAATGGAAACTAGAGCAGGTGAAAGTCACTGATATATAATAGAATAAATCAAAATAAAATCATAGGGCATGGAAAAACACATATTAAAAAGAAAAAACTATAAATGGACAAAAATAATTATGGAATTGCGATTAAAAATCAAGAATAGACCAAGGAAGAAACTTATCAAAGAGATAAAATTACGAAATGTAATGGAAGTGAGAGTTGGATGAGATAAATTTCAGACAGAAAAAAATGGAAGAATCATAAGAAAACATTTAAAAGAAATTAATAGCTTTTGATAAGTTTTTTATCCAGCAGTGGGTTGATATAAGCTTTTATGATTCTGATAATAATATAAAGAAAATACACACACACACATATGCATATATATATATATATATATATATGTATATATATAAATGATATGTTGAAAATCCAGGCCCGGAATAATAAATTGACGTCGGTGCAAGATACGTTTATGTACAAGTTCTGTGGCACTGTACACATATACTACTCTCCGTACACAAATTGTGCATCACTCCCCGGATATACATAGACACTGACGTGGGTTACTCTGCGGTGTTAGCGATAAGTAACGTGTGAAATGTTGTCCTTACTCCTGTGGATAAATACTCGACTTGTTTAGGCCATTACTGGTACGACGTATAGCTACGAGGTTACGTGTAAGCCTTCACTACGTCTGAATCAAATCACACAAACATAAATTTGCAAACAATCCAATTTAGATTGATCAGTCATTTTTAAACACGAGGATTTTTTGCTCAATTGATTATATATTTTAAACAACATATCTATTATATAGATAAATCAGAAAAAAATAATTAATAATGACTTATTAAATGACCAATCAATCATCTTTAAATATCAGACTATAGAAAAATATTTCAATTTTCTACCATACTTTTGATTTTTTCAAAATGAATTATAAATTATTAACATATCCAACATTAACACATTCAAATATTAAAGCTGTTTACCTTCTTGACCTTCAGATTATAATTCAAATAATTTATAACGTAGAGTTTGTTAATTGCAAATATATAAAACGTATACTTTTTTATAACTTGCTTACATATCTATAAATCTCAAACTACTCGGAGTTCATTGCTTTTAATGTTGCATAGTAAATTAATTGCTGCTATTAACACTGCATATATTTATTAGAAAATTCTTTAAAAACTACATATCAATCTGTTAAATAATAGAAAACGTAAACTTGTATTTACAAAAAAAATATAAAATTATCAACTTCACTTTTATTCACAGACGATAAAATTAATTCCTAGTTAAATATCCGAGATATAATTTTTTTAATCGTGGAATTCATGTTCGTCGATAAAAAACGTTTTGAACGTATCGAGACGAACGGAAATACCTCCGTACCAAAATTTGCTACATAAACTGTTTTGTTTTCATTTTGCGGATGTTAAAGTGACGAATGATATAAAACACTCGTCGCTCGATGATCGAAGTATAAAATTTGTGTATGCATAGACAGAATTCGATATACAGGATGTGTATGTGTGTGTTCGTCGCGCGATAGATGTCATAGAAATTGATCGGCGATGCATTCGAAATCGATATCTTATTATGTATGCGTTTTAACAAAATACACGTTTCTGTATTCGGTTCTACACTATTTGAATTCGTTACACGTTCGCTTTTTATATAGACTCGTTGAATAGAAATATTTATTATATTTATATATCTGTTTAGTTTAGCATAGATAAGACTTTATTATGCGAAAAATTTTCTATTCTTAAACAATGAATTAAATTAAAAATTATTATAATAAATATTTGAAAATTAATTAGAACTTTTGTCACGAAATTAGTTATCTTAAACAATCATTATTATTTTATATATCAAAATTATATATATATATATATATATATATATATATGTGGGTGTGTGTATGAAGATAATTCGTCCATTTTCTATCGTATGATGCAGCTATGACACTTGACAGACAGTCTGTAGTGAAAAGGGAGACAAGTTTTGTTCAGACATGACATAAAGTTACAACGTTCCTGTATGACAAACGGACAACGAAAGGGAGACATTTTCTCTTCGGTTCGCTATCAAGTCCCATAAATGAAAAACAGTATAGAAATGTGATATAGATAAAACAGTATATGATATATTTTCCATAAAATATCTTCTGATGGCGTAGAACAAAAAATAGAAAATATATAAAAGGGAAAATAGACTATACAATTTTTAATATTTTAATACAAAACTTTCTTTATTTTTTTATGACAAAAAAAGGATAAATAAAAATATGAATTTAATACTAGTTTATTAACTATTCATATAGAGTGGAACGAACAGATAAAATATTACGAGAAGAAAAAAAAAATATAGATTTATATTTGAATAAGAAAAGTGTTTATTTTTTTCTATAACGAAAAAAAACCACTAAATAAAAAAATAATCGGAATTTAATACTAGTTTATTAACAATTTGAGTTATAAAAATATTTATTTGCAATTTCGTTAATAGTTTATATAGGATGACACAAATAAAACTGAATGATTTAGACATAAATTTACATCTTTCAAAATCATTTGGATCATCCTATACATAGAATAAAATTTATAAACATTTTTTTAAAAGTGACTAAAATTTTAACTACTATGTCAAAGAAATAACCGTTTTTTCATCTATTGACAAGTAATTCGATATTTTAAACTTCCACCATTTTAATAACAGAACTGATCTTGATTTAATAACTGTACAAATAACCAAATACCTTCGCCTTATATTTCTTTTAATAATGGAATTGTTTCAAGGATCCCAGTCAAATTCAGGTATACAATTATCCTTTATGAACCTGTCAATTTATATAAACGTATCCAAAGTTGACACACAAAAACTAAATCTACAGATACACCCACATGTATATATATATATATATATATATATATATATGTGTGTGTGTGTGTGTGTGTACATATTCAAAGATCAACGACTATAATTGTTTATATCACGAGCAGTTTGTTATTTTTGACATCTCTATATTACTTCCTATTCAGTATGCGAAATTAAATTAGCTCATTTCTTTATTTTCATCATTTGATTCTTTTGATGTTCGTATTATACACATGTCTGCTCGAGGCACAAATTTCACAAGCAAATGAAAGAAACAGAAGAAGAAAAGTACCACAAAGGTAAAAACATAATTGAGATTGTAGATACAACAAACGAAATGATATACGAGGATCGGAATGAATGTGTGTTTGTGTCTCTCGGATGTTTTTCCTATCAGGTAACAATACGAAAAATGTATATTAAAAAATAAATCAAATTGAATTTGAAATATACTACTAATGACAATAAAATAAATAAATACGGTGATGGGATTTTCATTCGAACTGTTTTTTATTCTTCTTAAAATACAGGTAGAAGATTTTTTCATGTAAAATTCCATTTAACACATTTCAAATATATAATTATATTAATAGCTGAATATCTTAGACATTTGAGAAATCATCATTGTTTGAATTAACAACCTAATGAATATTTAAAATTCTCGAGAATACATAATTACCTACTACTTTAATTTTTTAAATTTTTAAATAATAACATTTATTTCGACAAAGATTTTCTTTTAATCTGTCGAAAATGTTTAAGTAGATAAAAAATACAAGTAAAACTATTAAAAATATCTATTTAAAAAGAATGTCTTATTATTGAATTTGTAGTTATGTGTGTTAATCGTTAAAAAAATATATATAAATGATAATTTTAAACAGTTTAATAAAATTAAAGGTGCATACTTTCTCGTTGATATTTTCTCACAGATTGTTCGACAGTTTTCTCATCGATTCATAAGAAAATATTTATCAGGCCAGTACTAGAAGATAAAAACGTATGTATTTAATTTAAATACATCAATAATTCCCGTTTGAGTGTCCTATGCTATTAACTATTGTTTTTATTTTATTGCTTGTATTTACATGTGTGTGTATTTGTAAAATTAATTTCAGAAAAAAAGACTTCCCTGCAACGATTCAATAGGCAATTTAAGAACAACAATACTAATAGCAATATTCAACTTATCAGCTTATAAATCGTTTATTACAGGTGCCTCCATGTAATTAACATTTACGTGAATTTACGTATCCATTGTATTTGAGCAATAAATAATCGACATTAAAGCACGGATTTTTTTTTCTAATTTCTCACGCCGTATTTCAATTGACTTGTGCACGTACGTGTATAGGTAACGAACAAACTAGAAATCCGATCTCGCAATTCGTCACACTACGCATTATTTAGCACGTTGTGGCTATAAATCAAGTGTGAATGGACATTTTTACATGATTTACTACTGCGTAACAGAAACCCAATGCTCCGTTGCATGTAGTGCGTGTACACGTGCATTTACTATATTAATTGTTTGTACCTCGCTCGATGCAAACGTTTCCATCAAATGGAATTCATATTTATGTATCTATATGCTACTTAAATTTTCACACACACGGGCAAACATTAAACTCGACAAATGTGGAACATATATCACGTCAAGTATTCGTTTAATTTATCTATTTTTGCGCGAGTCCTGGGAAAATGAACGTCGTGTAATCTTAAAACCAATCATATTTCGCTTAATTAATTCTCATTCGTTGGTGAAATACAACGCTTTGTTATAATCGCACCTGTTCTTTTATATCGATAGGAAATTACTACTTAATAAATAGGAAAAAAAATATTTACGTTTTATGTCAACGACACTTTATCAAGTAATATATTTCATTGAGACTAAATCGAAAGCAAGTGAATTTTTAATTAAGACTGTGTGTAAATACCAGTTTAATAAAATTATTTTTTTATAGAAAATAATTTCTTAAGAAAACACGATATTGAAATTAAACAATCATTTTATAAATATTCTTTTGTACTAACTTATATTAATAGTATCCAAATAAAAATTCCATTTAAAACAGAAAAAATATATATAAACTTATTTCAATATAAATAAATCACTTACCCCAGTATCATAAAAAAATATTTATTCTTCACGAAATAAAAATGAGCACTAGTGACAAGTTATAATATTATCTATTTAATTAATTATACTTTAATTAAATTTTAAAAAATATTGTTTAATTCATTTTTTTCATTAAACTAGTAATATTTTTAATCATATTTTATTTTAAAGTCATTGTTAGTGCACAGAATTTTTTTTTAAAAAAATATACTTCCTTAAAAACATTTTTTTATAAATAAGATCATTGGATTTTATACCAATTAATTATTCAAGCAACACTACAAAATTTTGTAAAAATTTACAATGATTATTTATTGTTCACTTTATTCACTGATATGCATTTCGATGGCTATTTCAATATCACTATAACATTTTATTATCAAATATAAGCATAGTAAGGTAAGTAACAGTATCTTTTATAGATATTACATTTTTTTAAAAAAAAAATGCCAGGTTTAAATATATTACTTGTAAAATTACATTTTTCTTAAATCTCAAAATCTGATCAATAGTAGAATTGATGTTAAGAAAATCCTTTAAAAATAAATATTTATTAAAATATAATTTTTTAAAACTGTGACAAATTTATTTGTGTGAAAATATTTTTTTTGAAAAAAATCACGACTTCAACATAAGATTTTATTAAAATATTTAATAATCACATTTTATCTCTGTATCTAAATAAGAATTCCTTTACTATTAAAATGAAGACATATAAATCAGCCACATGAACAAAAGAAACTCATTTATCAACATTTTAAAAATTAACAAAATAGTAAAAAAACTTTTAGAAACTTTTAAAAAGTTTAATGAAATGAAAATTCATTGAATATCAACAAAATACTAATTAATTCAACAGATGCGTTAGTAAAACTGAATTTGTAGTAATCAATAAATAATTAATTATAATCAGTAGAAAGTATTTGAAACCCTCAAAAAATGTGATATAATTAATTTGTGTTATTTCATAGAATTTTAAACATACATTCAATCAATTTCTAGAAATGATACTGAATAATTTTTAAATTAAGCTTAGGACTCGGTCATCGAATTCGTTCCAGTCTCAAGAATACCTGTTTTATGGCCAAACCGCGATTAATAATAACGATTAAAAGCGTACGATTTTTTTCCTGACAAATCATTTCAAGTCTGAATAAATTAAATACTTGTAAATTAAGTAAATTAGCATGTGATTATAAAATGTATAATTGTGTAAATGAAGATTCGGATATACGATTTAAGTCAGAACATTGCCTCCGGTTACGCATTAACAAGTATGTTAATAGACGTTTAAAATGTCAGTTATTATTTTTATTAAATATATATATATATATATATATATATATATTTCGTAATCCAAATACTTTCATGACTTCTTACTTTTACCAGAAGTCAACGATTATTTTTTTTGCACACATCAGTTTAAGATGTATTTGTATGCAAATGTAAATTTTTAATATTTACACATATTGTTAATAGATTAATTTATTGATTTTTATCATTACATAAAACTTTTGCTAATACTAAAAAGGATATTTTACTGTATATGCTATGCAAAAAGTTTATATATAATAACTGAAATTAGAAAACTAATTAAATAAAAATGTATGTATATTTTACTTATATACAAAATGTAAATTCCAGTTCTAGGAATTTTTCATGACAATTTTAGAAATCAGTAATAGAAGATAAATCAATATAAACCAGAAACTGAGAATTTCAAAGTAAAAGTTGAATTAAGAAATTGTTTGATGAAAATATCATAGAATTTTAAGAATACAATTATCAAATATGAAGAAGAATAAACCAAAGAAGAAAAATCAGTACTAATAATAAAATTTGGATATTGACAGTGTGTTTAACCTTTGAACAATTAATAAAGATACTGAAAAAAGATTCTCAAGTACTATTTATTACAGTATTGTGGAAAATTTATTTTAACCTAAATAAATCATCCGTTCCAATAACAAAAATTTTTATAAATGAGTTCAGTAACCATTTATTGTTTATTTTATTAATTAATACAGATTTCATAATTGTTAGAATACTGTCAAGATTACACAAATCCTGTAAATTTTAAAAATTCATTAGGAAATATATCTCAGTTAATAGAAAAAAATAACATTAACGAGTATCTTAGTAATCAAAATGTTATTTAACAATTTTTTCGAATAAATTTATTAGAAGAAAAATATTATTAAAAACGTATTTATGCCAAAAAATAATTTTTCAGTTAATTTAAGTTATAAAAAATAAACATATAATGGTTCTTAATGAAATAGATAATTAAATTTATTAGAAATATAAATATGGAATAATATTGAAAATTTTCGTTATTTTTTCTTGAAATTGGAAATGAAAAAATTTTTTTTCTCCATCAAACGACTTTTATTTTATAAAAAAATATTATATTCGTGAAAGATATGATGTTAATTACAAAGTGTAATAATTTTTTTAATAATTTGACAATTTTTATTTTTTACCAAAATTTGCATACTATAGGTCGTTGTTTTTCACCAAAAAATCGAAATTTCAAAAAATTCAATTTTTTGTCTTAAATCGATGTAGAATATCTAACTTAATTGATTTTAGTCAAAAGTTGATATTTTAAAATGAAAATCTCGAATTTATTTAGATTTTATCAATTTTTGAAAAGAAAAAAAAATACATATTTTTCTCTTAAAAAAATTAAAATAATCTAGTCATTTTTTTTAGTATAAAACTTATATTTTTATTAATATAAATTATAAATTACCGTATTTATACGTTTTCAATAATAAATAATTCGAAAGGAATAAATAATTTAAATTTTTTATTTCTTGGGTGAAAAATATACTTTTTGTACTATCTCAGAAAGTAATCATTTTTTTTGTATTATATATTTTTAATAGTTTTGATCTTAGTTAGATATCAATTAAAATATACAGTTTCATTTCAAATAAAGCGAATTATCTTAATCAGTTGCAAGAATTGATAATTGAAAGGATTCAATCATCCGTTTCTGAAACCTTTTCAATAACGAAACACTATCAAGCATATCTGTCATTCGAAACTAAAACATATGTATATATCTATTCAGTCTCTCATCTGTATATACAAAAAAAAACTGAACAATATATCTGTATAGATTCATAAAAAAATCCACACAGTGTAAGTTTTCGTCTACACGCCTAGATCGTCTCTTTTGTATACAAATCTCGATTCCGTCTTGTCAATCATACCTATCTGTCGTTTCTGTGCAGTGTTGAAGTTCGTGACACCAAAACTAATTCCTTGATCGTTATCATCTTGGAAAAAAAGTGCCGGTAAAGATCGTCGTACAGTGTCCGCAGCTACGTACAGTGCACGTTCGATGAGATACACTGTGAACGCGATGCGCCGTACTTCCCTTCAAGAGTCCCCCTCACTTCAAGTATAAAAAAAGTATAATGACTTGTATGTCACTCTGTTGTATCATACTTTATGATCTTTTCACGCCAATGATTGCGTTGTTGTAACTATCGTGAAAGCAAATACACCTTTAGTAGGTACCGCTACGATTATTATATTCACACACACATACACACACACTTATATATATATATATATATATATATATATATATATATATATATATATATATAAGTGTATGAGAAATGTATAGAAATAAATGTATTCCATTATGGTTTCAATTCACTGATCTCAAAATTTAATAATTACTATTGTTAACTTGAATTATTTGTTTATTTTACTTCAACAGAACACATTCATCATACATAATTTGTAGTTTGATGTGCAACAGAGTCAGTTTAACTAAGTTGTAAAATATATTAATCCATTTTTTCACAGGTTACAATTGTTCTCTCAATCTATTCACATAGTTGTTTAATTAATTAATAATATTTTTATTTAACAATGCATATATATGAAATGGATATTATTGGGAATTTCTAAACATAACTACATCGATTTAAGACAAAAAATTAATTTTTTCAAATTTGGATTTTTTGGTGAAAAACGACGACCTATAGTATGTAAATTTTGGTAAAAAATCAAAAATTATCAAATTGCGAAAAAATAATTACATTTTGTAAATAATATCATATCTTTTACGAATATAATATTTTTTTAAAAAATAAAAGTCGTTGGAGAGAGAAAAATGTTTTCTTTTCCAGTTTTAGGAAAAAATAAGAAAAGTTTTCAATATTTTTCCACATTTATTTTTCTAATAAATTTAATTATCTGTTTTATTAAAAACAATACCATTTTGATTTGTTATAACTAAAATTAACTGAAAAATATTTTTTTTATATAAATGAGTTTCTAATAAATTTTGTTCGATAGAAAGTAAATATATTTTTTTTGGAAAATTTCTTCAAAATTATCAAGCATTTAAAAAAACTGAAACTAACTGAATAAGTTATTAGTATTAAAACTTGTTATAATAGTAACTGAAAAGATATTGAAAATAAATAATTTAAAAATTAACAACAATATCTTGAAAATGAAACAACATTATTGATAATAAACAACAACATATTTCTATGATAAAATTAATTAAATTCCAATTTGTAAACAGAAAATATGTACTTTATTACATTTTTCTTGTTTATTTACCTAATACAATTATTTATTACTTTTATTAAAAAAAATAATAAAAATATTTATTAACATTTTATAAATAATATTACAATACAGGAAAAAAATTTGTATAATCAATGTTGTAATTAAAAATATTTACTGGATGTGCCCAAATATTATATATGATTATATACAGAAAATGATAAACTAAAATCTTTTTTACTGATATTTTTTTAATTTTCAATTTCAAAAAGCAACAAATTACTTTTCATCTTTTGTTCGTTTTTACTTTATAAATAATATATTTTCATCCAAATGTGACGCTTAGATTTGTGTTTTATTAAAAAGAAACATGTGTATAGGGAAACATATGTATAATTCATTTTATTTATTTTTAATAAAACACAAAGTTAGGCGTGACATTTGGATGACCCTATACATACAAGAAACTTTTTTTTAACGTTTTTTTTTAGTAACAATTAATAAATAAATATTTTACTGATAAATGATTCGTAAAATAATTTTAAAAATATCCATTTTTCGGACCATTTGCTTGATTAAAATAAATAAACATTTTCGTAATAATTTATTGCTCAAAAAAACACAAACACAACAGCTACAAAAAAACATACACAAATTCATATAGCACAAGACCCAGAATCAATAAACCGGCTGACAGATCGCCAATCAAAATCATACTCCGCATCTGTCAAATCAGACTCGTGCTACGTGTCATTACCGCAACGAGGAAACTGAAAATAAATCGCTGCCCATTAATATTTTGTTGCCGGGCATGAAGAGCACAAACTGTTAATGTAATAAAATAATACTGAATATTTGCTCGACGCGCGCATTGTATTGATGAATGGACGTCGAATCATAAAGAAAAATAACAGTTCTGCACTAACCGGATGATAAATGCTCTTACGACCATTGTAGATCCCGCACACCCGTTCCGATCACTAATGCAACCCCTTTTTGCAAAAGAGACTCTCGCCGTCGACTATATATCAATCCATAAATCAAAACGCGACGGATAAATCTTACTACACGAACGGACAAACGGTTATAGACACATACACACACACATTTATATATATATATATATATATATATATATATATATATATATATATATAAACAGATACATTTTATAGCTACCCTAACTTTCTATAAAATTTAAATTAAAAATTAACACACATTTAAAAATACTGAAATATCTTAATATAACTTATTTGGAAATAACCAATTCTTTAATAATAATAAAATGAAAAAATCATATAAATAAAATATATAAAATTTCATTTCATTTATATTAACACAAAAGAAAAAAAATACATGTTTCATTCTAATGATAATAACATGGCTGTTATAATGCGTTTTAGTAAAAAACTAAATAATATACATTATTGAACTTTTAATAAAATCTCAATATTTTCATTTACATAAAAATTAATTATCCACAGTTTAAAATCAATTTTGTAAAAAAATAAAAATATTGCTTATAAAAAAGATTATGTGGAGAAAAAATGGAATTTTATTCATTTCTGAACTCTGTAGTCAATAAATTGAGAAGCACTGCTTTATGTGGTTTTATTAATTAATATTTAAAAATTGAAAATCCATATAAGTTTTATATGTCATTTCGTAATAAAAAGAGGATTTATTATTCAACTTTACAAGAAATATAAATGTACATCAGTTATATATCGAAGATTTAAAAAATACTTTAAAGTTAATGATTTCATTCCGGATGAGTGAATACAACAGGTATTTCTTCTTATTTGCTTTTCACATTTTGGTACAAAATTGTGTAATGTTTAACATGAAACTGTACGTCTAAACTTTTATATATATATATATATATATATATATATATATATATATATATATATATATAAGTGTGTGTATGTGTGTGTATTAAAATGTAGGTAAACAAACAGAGAAAGAATGTACGTATGTATTTTTATGTAGTATGCATCTAATATATTTTGGGTGCAGGCATCTGTACATAAAACTTAAATAGTCAAGAGAGAAACCGACAAGAAGATAAATAGCTTGCTTCGCTAATAATTCATTTTCGTTTCGAAAAGATTTTTGACACAAAAAGAACAAAAGAATTCGTTATGCTTCGGTAACGACTGATGCCATTTCACAATTGTAGTAACAATTTTCGATCTGAACACCATGGACGATGGATCAGCATAAATTTCGTCTTGACGGTACTGTATTTATTACATTTTTTTTTTTAGAAAAAAAAACTAGAAACGGACGACAAATTTCGAAGAAGGAATGCTGATGGAATGTCTATTGATTGACAGTGATCGTTACTTTTCTGTCATAATTGCGTAACTGATTTTCAGTGTTACGTAATGTATGTTTGGTGCTTTTAAATGCACAGCATAGATTTGTTAGGTTGTCTTATTTATTTGTTTATAAAATATATTTAATTTAAAAATGTATTGACTGAAGTATTTTATTGGATTTAAATATAAATTCTATTAAAAAATACGAAAAAAAACCTTTTTAACTAGAAAAATAATTCATAAATTAAAAATATATTCTCAAGTTTTTAGGCAGTATAAAATATTGAATACTTTCATTATTTTTTAATATCAATTTTTAATACATTTAAATATGATTTATGTTGAAAAATAACTGGAGAAAGTTAATTTATTACTTTATTAATAATTTTTAATTAAATCTATTTTTAGATTAAACAGTAAATCCAAAAAATATATAATAGGTGAATGTTAATTTGTGATTAAATATAATTTATATTATAATTAAAAAAGTGCAAATTAATACGCAAGAATTATGCACTAATGCATATTTTTTGAAGTCATATCTTAGTACTGAATTAAAAATAAGTTAATGAGAATAAATTTCATTACTTTTTAAAAATGATTCATATTAAAATATGCACAAACAATAAAATGCATCGTCATACAAAAAAAATTCACTAATTCATTATTGTATATATTGCTTTCATTTAAAAAATTTATATGAGATTCAAAAGGATATATTGGAGATAAATTCACTGCTATTAAATATCATTTTAATTAAAAATTGTAAAAAATAAAAATACAAATTTGTTATTAAAAAATAAATCTTCATATAATTAATAATTGTTATTAAAAAAAATATTTTTCGATTTAATAGTGAATTCATGGAGGAATATTCTTGATTTTATTTTAATATCTTATTTTGATAGATTCCTTGAACTCTATGAATCTTAATTATTTGTATTTTATTGTCCTACTCATTAGAATGAAAAGTAATTATTCAATTTGTAAAATTCTTTCCTTCCAGTCCATTCGATGAATTTTTTATGTCATATAATATTAGGTTGGCAAGTATCTCCCTTCCGCTTTTTTTTTTTTTTTTTGTACATAGCTGCGAAATTCAAAAGACCAGAAGGCGGAAGGAGATATTGATATTTATATATTTATATATATATATGTATATATATATATATATAAAGAGAGAGAGAGAGAGAAATATGTATATTGATATTTATTTTTTAAATCTATTGTCCCTTTCTACAAATTGATATAAAAATTTTAATTAATCTAAATATAATTTAAACTAAAAAAAAACATCACAATAAAAATATCGAAATAATTAAACTATTTTTAAATTTAAAAAAAATATCTACTAACCTAGTTAAAATTTCTTCACGCACGTAAAGCAAAAAAAAAACGTCACTAACAAGTTTCTCGTTTTTTAAAACATACGTATATAAAGTACGACCATGATTCATTGATTGATTATCTGGGTTTTTCTGTCACGTAGGTATTTAAGATAATTAAAACCTATGTTACATGATACATTCGATTGCTTAAATCTAGTATAAACCGATTTGATTTTCGAGAAATTTCCAAAATATTCAAATAACGGAATAATAATGATATATCGAGGTAATATAATTTTAATATATTTATGTAATAATATGCAAATATTTTTCTGAGAACAATTATTTTTTATAACTCAAAATTAAATATCAATTAATAATTTACAGGAATGTGTAAACAATTTATTATAAAGATTTGATTTAATAAAATGAAATAAATATTATTGATTTGTGTAAAAAATTATCAACAAAAATAAATTTCAAACAATGGTAAAAAATAGTAATTTATATAAATAATACTAAACTGTTTTAAATGTTTACTTTTAGAACTTGCAATAAATGATTTTTTTAAAAAAATATATATTTCAAAAACTGATAATTTTATTCATCTATAAATAAGAGCATACGATAATAATAATAATACAAAAAAAACTCATCACCCTGTCATTTATTATATGTAAAATCGATTCGACCAATTTGAATAATTTACAAAGTAAAATATATATTTAAAAAAATATACAACGTAGGGTACACATCGAGTCAAGGTTAATCGTTAACTGTAACACAATAGCATTCTGTTTCCATATGTAACCGCGAAGAGACCGGAAAACGGTCAAAACAGCTCCATCAATGAACGCATGCACACGTATCAAACAAATCACGACCGACTGCGACACGGGGACCTGGATTTTGGCGAGCGGGGCGACGTGCGTGACTGACTGACTGATCGGTGTACGCGGTAGCCATGTCCGTAGGGTGGGACCGGGTGGCAGTGGTTCACGGCAGGGCAGACACGCTGCCGGGCGACACCGACAACAATTCTCCCCGTGCAGTTCGGAATTATACAGACTGTACACTTGATTTCGTGTTATTTTGACAACGTCAAAATATTTGCGTTGCGGTTACGTGAGAGACGTCGACGTTGCTCTCACTCACTTAAAAGTTTGATACGACAACAATTGCCATGTAGATCTAATCGTTCAACGACTATTTATACATTTAAAATTATTTAACGAACGAAGCTGATTTTTATTTCGATCGAAAACAAACTCACATGTGATCAAATGTCGAATAAACTAAAACGTTTCAATAATCTTTCATCATCTTATCTTATAACAGACATTATTCGAAAATGTTTCCTTTATAAATAAAGATACCTAAAAACTATCATTTCTCTTAAGCTCGATTTATCTTTCTGTCATTTCAGTATTTACTTGCTTTATAATTAAAAACATCATTAATAAGCTTATTATTAGATTTTTTGCACATTTCATCTTAAATTGATATTTCAAGCAAATAAAATCATAAAGAAATAAATGTGAAAATTCAATAAGAAAATAAAATCTCTCAACTACGGTTTGTACATTTATCTCATTTAGAAAATATCTAACATGAGAGGAATTTAATCAAAAAATATAATCTCTTTTATTTATAAAATGGTCATTTAATACAAATCAGAAAATTATAAATATTTAATCGTTTCTGAAATTATTTTAATTTTTGTATATAACAATTTCGTTGAAAGAGATTGAAAAAGAAAATTAATAAAAATTATAAGATTACTTTTAAATGAAATCCCTGTTAAAAATGTATTATCAAACAGATTTAATCATAATTATTTTTTTTATATAATCAAAATAAATCATTCTTTAAATAAATTATCAAAAAAAAGAAAAATGTAAAAGAACTAAAATTAATTTAAAAAATACAAAATTAATACAAATAAATTTTCACCCCCAACACCAAAATATGTTATAAAATATTCAATAATCACTTATTGTTTACTTTGTTGTTTATAACAACAATGAGTTTAAACGCATTTCGATGGCAATTTCATCATCGTCAGAGCCTTTTTGTTATAAACTGTTTTTATTTCAAAACAAATAGTTACATGAGCAAAAATTACATGGAAAGTGTAATTGGAGATTTTTATAACAAATTTTGGACCAAAATGTTGTATTTTCCACAAATATTTTCTATTGTTCAATTTTTAATCAACAAAGGATATTACCGATAGACAAGAAAAAACATTAATTAAGAAATCAGAGATAGAAAAAATCTGAGAAAAAAAGTTAGAAATAGATAAGATAGAATCAAAAAAAAAATCATTAGAGTGAAATTAACATTGATTCGTTCGAAGTGGACAAATATGGAATATGCCTTCATTAATTCTTACTTTTTTATTAATTATTTAATTTAATTCTTTATTTGACATTAATTTTATGTTTCTAAATTTTACACACACAGATATATATATATATATATATATATATATATATATGTGTGTGTGTGTGTGTGTGTGTGTGTGTGTGTGTGTGTGTAAAGGGTGTTCCATCAGAAGCACACAACTTAATTTTTAAATAAAAACTATCTTTTATTGAGTGAGCGATGATGAGTGTACGCTCCTGATAGGACACCCTATATAATATATAATATACATGTGTGTGTGTAAAATTTAGAAACATAATTTTAACATCTAATATAAAACTAAATTCAATAATAAAATTGAAATAGTTTTAAGATTCATTTTTTGGATCAATTTTACAATTATTATTTCTATATCAAATATTTTATATAAATACTAAATTAAATTGTATAAAAAAAATCAGACTAATAATTATTTTATTTCAATTTACTTCTAAAACGAAATTAATAAAATAATTCCCTTGTTTAACAAAA
Organism: Neoneuromus ignobilis; assembly: GCA_029203775.1. NCBI lineage: Eukaryota > Metazoa > Arthropoda > Insecta > Megaloptera > Corydalidae > Neoneuromus > Neoneuromus ignobilis. The sequence goes on along the minus strand of CP092090.1, from coordinate 4,373,622 downwards.
TCTTTATCATTTCCAAATTATTAAAAAAACAATATAACCAGAACACAAAACCGTTCGACAAGAAAAAAATAATTCGAAACGAAATACGTAAAAACGTGCCGTGTACAACGACCGAACGAATGCACACATTTCAAAAACTGGTCGCAATGGCGAGATAAGGAAACATTGCACGAAATTGACGACGTTTCCAGTTTTCAACATTTCCCCGACCGCTATGACACATCCCGTAAATAATGATCCGAATGACGAAATACTTCTCTCTGCACTAACAATAAGATGTCAACGCGTCAACATGATTAATTATATAACTATGTTAATACATTATTAATAACAATGGGTTGGTCAGTGTACAAGGAACGTAAATGAAATGTACGACCGGGGGGAGATTTTAACAAATTGTCTAGTTCAACACGTGAATTTTTATCGCACTAAACATGTACAGTCGTACATATATGTATGTGTGTATGTATGTATGTATATAATATACATATTCTCATACATTTTCTATCCTTGGACTTTTTTTTAAATTAAGTAATTCAATTTTATTATAAATAACTAGTTTAGAATTTTGATTGATGACTGAGTAATACTGTAATTATTGTCATTGTTTTTATATAAATCAATCAATATTGTCTGAGACTACATTAATTTTATTCTACATCCTTGAAAATAACACTTAGATAATCAATAAGATTATACAAATAAAAATACAAATAAACGTGAATAAGCAATTTAAATCAAATCAAGAAAGTTTCATCTAGTAATTAAATTATAATTCAATTATTTATTACAAATAAATAATCAGCTTATTTTCTAAAGTTGGGAAAAATATTGGAATTTCTTATTGGAAAAAAATGTATAATACAAACCATAAATGACATTTTATAAATTTAACGGTATTTATAAAATCAACTAATCAGATAATTTGATTTAGTGAGTGAAATATATTTTTCATTTACTTAAAAATCGATTATTCGAACAATAAAAGGTTTTATTTACATAGATCATTCTATACTTTTCTCTTTTATTAAAGATGGTCATTTTTGCTATAATTTTCTCGAATTTCTCTTATTATGAAAATATACTAGTATTTTAATAGTTTAATTAAATTTTCTTTTTGAAGGAATTCTTTAATATTAATTAAATATTTAGATTATTACATCTTAGATATATAATTTGACTGATCACTAAATACAGACAATAAATATGTAAATATATTTACCCTTAAGGCGTACCTAATTTCTTCACTGTAACATTAAATATACAGGTAGGCACTTACCTGTAATAGAAAAGAAACATATATTAGTAAAAAAAAAACATATATACACCTTTACAAGTAATAAGTAAACATGTAAATATACATTAAATATAATGAGTACATTAAAAATGTCTAATATAGAAGATTGAGGTAATTTCGTTAAATTAAAGAGTTTCTCTTGAATAAATATGAAAATCACAAATAATATTTCTTTTGAATTTTTTTTTCATAATAAATATTGAATAAATTTCCAGTGAAATCATATATATTCACCTGACGTAGATTTACATGTTAGGAAAAATCGTTTACAGAAAAAAAATGATTTATTCATCGTATTGAGCAACTTGTCGTTTATTTTAATTAATTTTGATGACGATGTTGATGGAAATTTTGCAATATCATTGTGTTTATATATTCATGTAAACAATTATATATAAATATGTATGTAAATTGACGATTCTTATTTTGAAAATTAATCAACCTTTGGAAGAAGTCATCAGTTCGATTTTTAAGATTTATCTCAAATTACTCGTTAAAAATATTCTATAGCAAATTGTATAAAAATTAACTCCAATCAAAACTATAAACTTTTATAAAAATCACAAAATCGCTTTTTGCGATCAACAGAAAATTTTTCAAGGGCTACTATAAAGTACACCACTAGCTTTATTAATATATTTATATATTACATTATTATGTTACTTTTTTTAAAAAAAGTATATATAATAAAATCCAAAAACCCTAGATTATTATCTTGATTATTTTTTTGTAAAAAAAATCTTATAAATAACCTTATTTTTATCATTCTAGACCGGAACCTCCTCTTAAATAAAATATAAAATTGAAATTATAAATATTTATCTTTTTAATTGTCATCGTAAAGAACTTTTAAATTACTGAATAGTATTTCAAAGATTATCTGATAATATATGTTTAAGAAAAGTCAATAAAAGCAGTATTACGAATAAATATATTCAAAGAGCATGACGTATTTTCCGCAACATTGCTTTTTCTATGTAATCTCTTAAGCCTGAACGATAATTCAAAGAATCTATGATTATTTTTCAAATAATACACGATTTCAGTTTAATGCGAAGAAACAATGTACGTAGACATGTCAATTGCAAGTAAAATGTTTATGTACAGAGTTCATCCGTCGAATAAAAATAAATATCACGCGCGCACTTCGCACATCATGCGAGCATAATTCCATCGAGTTCGTATCTCTATTCGTACCGCAAATCAATCGGTAATCTTTTCCTTTTTATCCGGTACGAGTGCGCGGTGCGCGTTTTAAGAGAACGAAACGGTCGGTAGGTAGGAAGGTGCACCCGGGGAGACATCTTCGGGTCACACAGGTTGAATGATGGTTTGTGAACAATGCTTGACATGGGTGGAGAAACGTCACCCATAAATAAACGTTGTCGCTGAGAACTATACTGCTCGCTGCCACCGACGAAACAGCCGCTGTGTGTGTGTGTTTGTGTGTCATGTGAGTGTATGGATGTGTATAGGTTTTGTAGCCGGTACGGCAAACACCGCAAGAGTATCACCTCTTCGGCCGATCGGATACGCGAACGTACGTACGTTCTTCACTCGTCCCGGGTTTCCTTTAAAAGAGACCCGGTTAATGTCGTAAATAAATAACCGGCTGCTTATTGATTTTATGGGTCATTCGATTTCTTTTCTCTTTCGTCTTTCTTTATTATCTGCTTTGGAATGACATAAATAAATAAATAAATACCACACACACACACATTATATATATATATATATATATATATATATATATATATATATATATATAAAGTGTGTGTGTGTATTGTATAAATTTATCTTTATTGACTCAATGAATTAATACCTATTTATATGAATCTCAAAATAATTCCCAAAAATATTTCTTCATTTACTTATATAAATTTATAATCATTTCTTTTGTTGTCTGTTAGTAATAATAAACTTTTCCACAACTCTTCAAAATTACAAAAATTAACAACAAATAAATAGATACTAGAGTACCCAGAAATGAAAAATATAAGAAAATATTTTACACAGAGAAAAAAATAACCAATTTTACTGCAAAAAAATTTGAAAATTATAATAAATAAATATATATATATATATATATATATATATATATATATATATATATATATATATATAGAGAGAGAGAGAGAGAGAGAGAGAGAGAAATGAGAATAGAATAACAAATAGGATTTTGCAGAGAAAACTGAAAAAACAATGAAACCGTGGAAGACCTAAAAAAAATAGTTACAAGACATAAGGCAAAATTTGATGACTATACAGATTGGAATGTATATATATATGAGTGAGAATAGAATGTCAAATAAGATCCTAGAATGAAAAAAAAATGAAAGAGTGGAAGAGCTAAGAAAAAATGTTAACAAACAAAATAAAAGATTTAAAGGCTATGCAGGTTGGAATATGATAGAAAAAATATTAAATAGAGAAGGATGAGTAAAAATTGTGAAAAAGTACATAGCTCATACATATACATACACACACACATTTATATATATATAAATATATTAATGAGAATAGAATGCGAAAAAGGATTCTGCAAGGAAGAATGGAAAAAACCATGGAAGACCTAAAAAACATGATTAAAAAATATAACAAATCTAAGAACTATGCAGGTTGAAATATGATGAAAAAAAATATAAGTTAGAGAAAGATGAGTAAAAATTGTGAAAGAGTATATTTGTAGTTAGTATAAAGAAAAAGTTAACAACAGTTTGTTTATTGAGAGATGCAATTCCAGTCGTCAATTACTTTTGTACGCTTAATAAAACTTTATTTTTCATACAAACAAATATATTTTATACATATATATATATATATATATATATATATATATATATAAACTAATAAATTTACTCATGTCTATTCGTCGTGCAGCATCAGAATCAGTCTCCGCGAAGCCATACATCAAACTAGTTAAAAAGTTTGCACTATTCAGAAATAACTGATCCGATACAATAAACTTACAACATTTCGTCGAACAAAAAAAAAGTTTTCTTGGACGTTACTGTGAAACGAACGAGACGCACATACATATAAACATATATATATATATATATATATATATATATATATATATATATATATATATATATATATAATGTTGTAGAGTATCTATCAGCATGTATATGAGAGAGTGTATATACAGACGCAGACACAAATGCAGAGGGCCAGTATTTTAGCAGTCAGTTCATGGGCATAAATCACTCAATGGTTGTTGTCCGAAGACACCGAATGACATGAAGAAGATTTGCGACCGACCAATGATGTCGAAAGAGCTCGAAGAGAGAAACGTTATCAGGAAGTCGGACACAGTATAGAATATAGTTACGAGATAACGTTGATTTTCGACGAATTTACATCCAGTATTATTCGAAAATACAAAGTATATATACATACATACATATATATATATATATATATATATATATATATATATATATATATATATATTTATAAATGTTTATGGACATTGTTGAGATTAAGAAAATTTATTACTGGAGACAAATTATATTGATATGTCAATATCTATATATAATTTATTTCTGACAATAACTCTTAAGTTCATCGCAGGTTTTGTAATATTTATGACCTTAGTTCTTACAGTGAGGTTTAACTCCATGAAGGTAGTTCTGTTGTCGAAATATGTGTAATTAAATTGTATTTTTTTAATTTATTGTTCGCCGTTTTATTTTTATTATATGATAATGAAATCATCACATTCTATATTCAAGATACTTGATACGTTGTTTTTCTCATATGAATACTAAATGAATTATTTGTTATTATCTGTGAATTTATGTTTATTACTAGTATCTATGAACAAAGATTACTTTCGAAAAATAATCGTTATAATTAATAACATTTTTTTTTCATTCGGTTACGGAGAGGTTTTTAAACCGGCAATAAACAATTTTATCGTATATTAAATCACGGAAATGATTTTTTTAGTATTTGTTAAATTTTAATCCAAATTTATGAACCGACATTCTAAATACCTAAAATTATTGTTTTTAATTACAGGACCGTATTAAAACATTCCAATTATGTACAAGATAACTCAAGTTCTTGATTTGTTCAACTGATCATTATTATTCTACTAACTTTTTTTTTAGTAAATAGTTTTTAAAACTACAATATTTGGAATTACACTTGAATAAAAAATCTATAAAACATATTACGAACTTTTATTATATTTATTTTTCTATACAACTAATGCTTTTATACAAAAAATAAATTTTGTATGAAATTAATAAAAAAAATATTAAAAATAAAAAAGGCAGATCAGAATAGTTGATTGCAATAAGAGGATTGAAGAATACAATAATACACATATTAATAAAAATAGATAGGAATAAAGTAATGAGCAAAGAGGTTTTTTTTAAAAAAAAATAATACAATTAAAATAGTACATGTATATTTATATATATAAGGTTTTCCAATAAGAATGTCAGAACTTTGACAGCTGGTGGTAGTAATGTTTGAATTTTTTAAGCTCATTTTGACATTTTAACTCAATATAGTTTCAAAAATGATCATAGAACGTTTAACACTTCAACAACGATTAGAAATTGCAAAAATTCAATAGATTTATTGAAAAAAAAGTTTCATGAGTCCATTATTTCACAAAATTGACTCATCAATTGGCCATCAAGATCATGTGATATAACTCCATTGAATTATTTTCTGTGAGGTTTATACTGATTAACCACAAACAATAAAAATAAACATTGAAAGTATAATTTATGAAATTGGACCATAATTATGTGAAAGAGTGATTAAAAATTGGACTAAATAAATGCACTATGTCAAGAAAAGTCGAGATGGTCATATGAGTGAAATTGTATTCCATCATTAATGCCATTGAATATGCTTAAGAATAATAAAAAAAATAACTAATTAATTAAACACTTTTTGTTTTATTTCTATTTAAACTTCTGAAGTGCTTATTGAAAATCCCTATATTAAAAATTCTATGTACAAGTATTATATATATATAGATATGTGTACAAAAATGATTTAGCTGATTTATTTTGAACACTTATCAACATTATGATATTGTGTCAAACTAGTTTATATTTAAAAAAAGTCGTGTACTCGAGCAAGGTGTACACATTTCGTTGATATTCAATCAGATACGAATTGTTTATATCCAACTGAATGAGTCACTTTGACGCGTACATATATATAATAATCGCACAAGGTGATTATTTTCTTAATGACAATTGCTCCATAAATCTTACTTATGCAAAGGAATCATAAAATCATGACATTTCTATGTACAATCGCCGCCCATTTTCAGGTGTAACCTAAATACATCACGTTGCCGATATATAAAAACATACACACACACACATACACAAACGGTATTTGCATTGTGAAAGTTCTTGAACGAGATTTTTTTCGACAAAATGTATTTACAGTAACAACAACAACAATTAACAACGACGACAAAAAAATTGTTAGATATTGTATGACGAAGTCACGAGTGCATGTTACTGAAAACTAATTCTTGTGCACCTTGAATGTGCTTCCTCGTCATCTATACAATTGTAATTTCGAATTATTTAAATTCCACGGTGTTATTTAATAAGCTAGTGAGCTTATCGGTACCTCGGATCGAATTTTTGACATATATTTAAAGTGTTTTTTATACAGCAGTTTAGTAATCGTTTACTACTTGAAAGGTTAGAGTTCGTGATGTAATAAATTCATACACACGTACATACATATATTAAGTATATATAACTTTTAGAATAATACTAATAAATATAGTATTTTTCCTATTCAATCCATTTGAAATATTTTTTTCTGTAAATACTTTTCAATGAAATATTTCACTCTGTCTATTAAAGTACAAGAAGGTTGAAAATGTCAATAATCAATAAATATTCTTCAGAGTAAACTAATGGAAAAATATTTTAAAATGATTCTTCATATTTTTTAAATGTTAATGTGAATCTAGCACAAGCATGAAAAATAATTAATATTCAATAAAAAGAAAAAACATTAAACACTTAACAGACATTAATGATAATTAATCAATTCAACAATTTAGTAAAACATATATACGATTTAAAAAAAGATAAATTTCCATATAAAATTCAACCACGTTCTGTAAGCAAGTAATATATTTTTTACACACTACATGAATATTAAATAAAAAAATCAAATGATTCTATTTAATTATTTTGCAGCGACATATGATTTTTATCAAAATTCACATAAAAGGTCGGTCGTGATATAAACTGGTACAATACATTTATAAACATATATATATATTATATATATACATATTGTTATGTATGTTCACATATGACTAAATACACACATAGAAACTTTTGTATATTTGTGTCTTTATATGTATGTATGTAACGCGTCTAGTTTATCCTCACCGGTATTTTTACACATTTTACTGATCGTAAATCGGTTTATGGTATTTTCATGCCCGCTTTTATTAACTTTTACTTTTATATGACTTTCCCTAGCCGTTTCGGCGTTCGTTTTTCCATATGGTTGTATATTATGTGAAAACATTGCGGCACTCGATGACAATTTCGAAAGAAGGACGATGACATGAAATTTGTTTTTAATCACGATTAACGCCTTCATCGTCTTTCATTCATTTTCATTGCTTTATATATATATATATATATATATATATATATATATATATAAATAGATAATTTGTGAATTTATATTCCAATTCTTTTCTTAATTTATGATTGAAATATTGTCAGGTTGATTTTCGTACAAATGATTTAAGATTCTGATACACAACTTTCTATAAAAATTCCATTTAACACGTTTGATTGTAAAAATAAATAATTTTTTAAGGAAATGTCATTTCAATTTATTTTTATTTATTTATTTATTTTAAAAATAAAAATAAATTGTCGAATAAATCTCTTTGAATAACCGTGCAATTATTTTTTTGAATATAAATCGACTATAAATTCTATTAGAAAAATACAGATATAAATATAAGCTGAACATAAAACCTACACATATGTATTTTAATTTTATTTAAAATATTCAAACGGTCCCTTATCAATACGATTTCCTCCCGTTTGATTTATAGTAGATCAAATCTAATATTCGTCAATGTTTTCGCACTTCTATTCAATTTAATACTTTGTTGATTTTCTAATTTGTATGTTTGTTTAATACGAGTATGCTAAATACGACTGCGAGGAAAGAGCAAACGAAAATAAAATAAAAAAAAACCTGAACGCATAAGTGGAATATTAATGTATGCATTACCGTTAAAACGCGAAATGCTAGTTAAATAATAAATCAATCAGATTGTTATTTGGCACATCAGCCAAGACATTTTTATGACATTCCGTTTCAAAATGTCACCAATATGTATAGAATTTCGTTGTTCGTTCAAAACGTGTCCGTGAAGGATGGACGGACACTAAAACTCTTACGTCTCCGTCACTAGACGAGACATATTTATACATTTATTTATTTATATACGAACGTTCGGTAATAAATTACGGAATTATTAATTTATTTGCATAAACCTTGGGATATCATATATACGTGATTGTCTTGATTTCTGCATTAAGGATGTAACACATTACGAGTAATCAATATTTATTGCGAATGATGGATAATTTACGACAAGGTTTTTTTTCTTTCCATAAAAATTATTAGAAAACAGTTTCGGTGATATCTCTCTATGTGTAGATATTAATTAATAATTTATTTTTAAGTATTTCGTACGTCGACGTTTAATTTATAACATACAGTAGCGACGATATTTAAAATTAGTAATAATAAAAAAATATGTATGTTTTATAGCATTTTTCTTCTTACTTCATTCTATAAACATTTTGATTAAGCCGCTTATTAAATATGTGTATAAATACATATGACAGATTTTTAATTCTCATTAGTCACTCTTTTCTCATAATTACATTATTCCGAATTGATATTGAACAGAAATCAAACATGACTCAACGGTCTGGTCGTACGAGTGATGACTGACTTGAAGAAAGATTAAATCAGTATCTTGTTAAAAATGTTTTTCACTTATTCGTATTATAAATAATGTGCTTAGATCAAAAATATTGCTTCCTTTTTATATTCTGATAAATATGTCGAAATTTATTTATATTATATAAATTTATATGAAAAGTTCTATAGAATTTATTTTAGAACCAGTTTTGTTCCCAAATTTATTTTTCTATTAATGTTTGAAACAATAATGATTAAAAATATTTTTAAAAAACAGTTAGATTTTTTATAAAATCTACAAAAAAAAATTCACTAGAAAATAGAAGAAAACAGGGATTTGAATTCCGTTAAGTTTATTTTATTACGAATTTCTTTAATCGTTTATATATGTAAAAAGTTCATATGTATGTACAAAACAGATAAATGCTAAACATGTGTCTTTAAAGATTAATAATAGAAACAGCAAACATTAATTTTTATTACACAATAATCTCTTGATATATCTTCACATTCTTGACGAAATTGAAGACATTAAGTGCTTAATACTTCATATAAATACGTTAATCAGCCTAACCCTGTAGTTATAATTAAACAGCGTCGAAAAGTTTATAAATTTTAATGTTCGAAACATCAATTCGAACAACACGTTTTTTTAGTACACGAATTTATATTATCCACATAATTTATACATATTTGTCGTTCGGTAAATAATAATCAGATTCTTTGGAAGTAATCACTGGAAAGCAACGGAATCGAAAGAAATTTGTACGGAAAAAATTCGATACGTTACATGAACCGAAAAAAATTTAAATGAAACACATTAGCATATATATTTCTTAATTCGTTTCCATGTAGCGCAAGAGTGTTAATTATGAAACAATAAATTTTAAAATATCCAGGTCTACAGACTCATAAATTATAATTAATACATACGAACAAACGTCGCCGTTATATATATATATATATATATATATATATATATATATATATATATATATATATATATATATATGATTTTCTCCATCAAAAATCAATAGACACTTGACATATGTATTTTATGAGCTACCTTTTACACAACGATATTTATATTTTATATGCGTAATAAAAAAAATATTTGTGCAATTCAATTATAAACAGGGATTGTAAAACTTTCTATGCATTTGTAAATAAACATGCATATATATATATATAAGGAAATATATTGTCTTTCACAAGCCCAGTTTGTCAAAACATAATTTATTTACATAAATTTATATATGACTGAAATATGTCACTTAAAAATGAATTTATATATATATATATATATATATATATATATATATATATATGTATATATGTATATTAGAAATTTTATTGGACTCACTAGAATTTTATACAATTTCTTATTCAATTACTCTAATGTATAATATTGAGAAAATAAAACACAACGTAAGAAATAACTTATTATTGATTTTTTTCTATTTATTTAATAATTTTATTAATTCTTATAATAATACAAACTGTTGAACAGCTAGAAATACACATTTTATTGCAGCAATTTGAATGAAAAACAAAACTTATTATTAATTTGATATTGAAATCATTCATTTTTTGAATTTTGATTAAAAAAATATCTTTAAAAAACTCATATTTTTCTTATTTTTTTTTACTGATTTATCACATCAATTTTTCATTGAAATAAAAATTATCTTTCTTCTTTTATCTACTTTTATTAATATAGAAAAAAAATCAGTATACACTATTAGAGGTAATTTATGAAATTTGTATACATAAATAATAAAATTTCAATGAGAAACAAAGCTTATTATTAATATAGCACTGCAATATTTCATTTTTTTAAATTACATAAAAATCATTTTAGATTAAACATTGAAAAGTAGATGTGTCACAGTTCTAAAAAAAAAAAAATATTATAGACTTGAAACCGTTATACCTCACCATCATCGTTTAATATTCGAAATGCATATTAAAAAATGAATAATATTTTTAATAGTGAAATCATAAAATCGATTTTTATTTCGATATCAATACATAAATCAATTGAAAAATGCATTAATGACTATTACATGTCTTGTTTATTAAAACATAACTTTCTTATTTGAAAATAAATTTCAAAAGAGAAAATAAATTATTCTATAAAAAAATATATAAAAGACATCTAAAACTACTTTTTTAACAACAGTATTATTTTTATTATTTGTAACTGAATTCATTTTATTCATTTTGTTATATGAATCGAATTGTATTTTAAATTTCACCTTACAAAATTCATTGAAGAACACGTAGATATTCCCCCACAGGTATAAATAAATAAATGTATTGATAAACAATTTAAAATTTGTTGTGTATAATAGCATATGTAAACACTGGACTGTATACGAGTTTCTCGCTAAACACGTTTCTAAATAATAGGAATTTGAAGAGGTACTTTCAAATAATCTAAATTGCAAAGCACATGGCGTACGTGCCATACAAAAAAATCATATTTTTCCGTCATTCTCCAGCCGATAAACATATCATTGAAACTACTGACATTTTAATAAGAAATAATCGTAATTAATGTGTTTTCCACTCAATCAATATTAATATATTCCGAAATACACATAACGCGCACATATATAATACCAATCGCAATTATTCCGATGATATGTGTTCGGCCGTGTTTTAAGAAAGTTGCTAATCGTTCAACGACAAATATTTAATTTGCCATCGGTTGAGAATCGGACGTATTTCATCAAAATATTACTACTGGTGACTGATATTGTCGGTTGACGAAATATCGTAACACTTTCCCAGACTCACACGTACATATTTCGGGCCAATTATACAATATTCAGTACGTGATGAACCGAATTTATAAGCGACCTTAAATATTTACATACATATTATATATGTAAAGGAAAAAATGAAAGATTATTTACGTACATCTATAAATGTATATTAAAATTTATATACATTTTTAATTGCAAATTAATTTAATAATTAATAATTTTACATATTTAGAATATTATAAATTTATTATTTGTAATTTAAATTTTTTTCTACAAAAAAATTTTTACCTATTTAAATCGACAGTATGAGATAGTTTAGTAAAATAATTGATTTATTTTTACATAATTATCAATATTTCAACGTAAGAAAATAATATTGAAGTTTTTAAGAATTATTGAAATAGCATGTGTCTAAAAATTGATTTATTTAATTTTTTTGTTATGAATGAATGAAAATTAACATTAATAAATATATAACGTCATCCAAATGTTATACCTAGATTTGTATTTTATTAAAAATAAACATGTGTATAGTTTCTTCTGTTCCTTTTTAATAAAACACAAATCTAAAAGTCACATTTGGATGACCCTTACATAGCAACTAGAACAAAATCTTTTCAAGAATTACTAAAAAATACTGGTTAATATTTTATACACTTGATTACAAAAAAGTTAAACAAATTGAATAATTCTTAAAAATATGCAGCTGATTTTATGAAAGTAATAAAATCTCAAAACAGCTTCCACAACTTCATAAAATAATGAAATAAATTCTATAATTATTTAATATTAGAAGAGTCTAGTAATTTTAAAAGAATTATTTATTTGTGAAATCAAAATTAGCCACAATGACAAATCATACTATTGTTTATTTAAAAATTAAACAATAGTATTTAATATAAATAATACATATATATACAGGGTGTCCCATCAAGAACGTACACTCATCATCGTTCAAAAAAATATCACTGCTCACTCCAAAAAAGATGAATTTTATTTAAAAATTTAATTGCGTGCTTCTAATAAAACTCTCTCTCTTTTACTCTCCCTCTCTAAATATATATATATATATATATATATATATATATATATATATATATATATATATATATATATATATATATATATATATATATATATATGTATATATGTATCATCAACAACAACATCATAAAATCCTACATTAACCAATTAGTGGATGAAAATCTCCTCGTACGTCATTAAATATTCTTACATTTTTTTCAATATTTTGCCACTGTTTCCTCTCTATAGCTAATTTCATGCAACCCTCACCTCCAGTATTCAATTTTATCCCTCTATCTACAGTTATTACACCATAAGTCTCCAATGTATCATTTAACATAACGACCTGTTTTTAAAATTATTTTGCTTGCTGAAATTTTATTTTCCTATAAAATTATTAGATTAAATAACGTAAAATGCAACAATACAATGAATGTTAAAAAAATCAGATCAGAATTTGTTGATAAAAATAATATTTTATTCATAGAAATTTTCCAAATTCTTCTAACACAAAAATTATAAATGTTTAATATACATTCACTAAATTTTATGAAAGTTAAAAAATTCTTTACATAGGTAATGAAATCAAACATTAAATGTTTAATTTATTAATAACTACTAACCAGTTTCTTATTTTTTGGGAAATTCCTATCGACTATTAATTAAAGAAACTGTCTTAAAAATAAATTTAAATTCAGATATATTACATGTCATCTTTCATTAAGAATACAATTGTTTCATGTAAGTAATTATCGGTAGCTTTCTAAAATGACTAATACATACTTTATGCATATTATGTATATATATATATATATATATATATATATATATATATATATATATATATATATATTAAAATATATGTGGACGTATGTATGTATTAATCATACGAAATATATGTCAAACGATGTCGATTTATCTGCACATTTACAATATGTCATTAAAAACTGTACATAATTTATTTCGGTGTACATTCGGGCTGCCTACACGGTACGCCTATGGTTGCGAGCTTATTGCCCGTAATGGATATGTGTCTTCATCAGACAAATACAGATGACGAATATGCACTGTTCCAGTGGAACATGGACGATTATTAAAACGTTGTTTTGTTATGTACACACTAATTTATGACCCGAATAGAATGAAATATGACGGTTGATTTGCTTTTTTGAATATTTACAATGAACGCGCGCGCTAAAATTTACACCTTTCGAGCAGAGGCGGCTCGTTCGACAAATGTGTACGTACCATCGATGGACACGTCATTGTCATCGAGTTCTTTCTGTAATTCCCAATGCAGTTATATAAATATATATGTGTATAATACGAAGCATTTTTTTCAAATATTCAATTACTAAAAATTAATGAATTTTTTTTAATTAAATTTTCTATAAAATATAAAATGAAGCATATAAGCCTCCATACTACCTCAAAAGACCTTCTTCAATTTAATAAAATAATTATTTTAAATCTGTAATTATTTAATATTTAAAAAATCTTATCATTTTTCAATAGTTATTTCTATGTAAAATGAAAATTAGTCACATTGATAAACCATACTATTTTTTATTTAAATAATTAAATTTGTATCTAAAGTGATATTGGATATTAGTACTGAACTCATTTTTGGTTAAACTCCTAATATCATATTTTATTGCTAAAGTTATTACATAGTATTTTTTTTAAAAAAAACAGTTTTATTAAAGATAACTTTTTATAAATTAAATTTTTGAACTTATCCTAAATTATACACTTAGGCCAATAAATTTCACTTTATTTACTCAAGATCATTTCAATGGTCATATTATCATCACCAAAGCTATACAGTATTAATCTCTATAATAGATTTCACAATAAAAATGAATAAAAAAATATTATTATATATTTTTTATTAAATCTTAAATCGATTAAATAATTCGCGTTAAAATAAATTTACCAGAATACCTAAACAATTAGAGATTTTTGAAACTGAATTTACTCTAAACTTTATATAGGATCATCCAAATGTGACGCCTAGATTTCATTTTTAATTTTCAAAATGTAATTTTGAAATTATACTCAAGTCATATTGTAATTTAAATAATTTCAAAAATCATTACAGATATTCCATCAACTCGACCGACTGAACAAATTAAATAATATTACTAAACTTTAAAATCACATAAACATCAAACAGTGTTAGGAAGAATCTAAACAGACCGATAGGATTTCTTGTAAAACAATTGTCATTGACGTTAAAACCGTTACAGCGAGTCTGATAAACCATCAACAAGTCAGTGTATATAGACTCTCATACCCACACACCTAACGTAGAGATAGAAAAGTGAATCGCGCAACAATAACAATAATAATAATAACATAAAATGTTAAAGATAGATCCCACAGACTTTTCCGAACGGCATTTTCCGTCAACGGCTTTAAATAATGCATCCTCGTTGTACTGCACAAAGATAGGCGCTGCATTAAACAACGTGCACGGTTGTGTAAAATAGATTTAATTGTAAAAGCTGTCAGTCGAGCGCTTTTGAAAATAGTCGCGACACAACAAGCGAACTGCGGCAGGTCGGTCGGCCTGTCTGTCTATCGGTTGGTAGGAAGGTAGGTAGATGAGTGGTTGGTTGGATGGTGTGTGTGTGTGTGTGCGAGAGGGCGCTTCGTCGTTATCTGCGAATGTGTCAAAATGTGTTATGTCGCGTTACCAGCATCCCAACCGATCACACACCACAATGTGCAACAGCACGCTCCGACACAAAGTACGATGAAAGTGTGTATATGTGTGTGTATGAAAATACATTCTGGAAAATCGCTATGGCGCTAGAACCGATCGTACCGACTGCGTTATCGTACCACAAGAACAATGAACGTATGAATGCTTATATGACAAGTGTTTTCGTTCGATGGACTCGACGACGGATGGACGTACAAGTCAAATGACACGCGGACAGCGCAACAGAACACACACACACACTCAGACAGACAGACGCACACATACGTACACGCTCATTCGACAGAGGGAGTCGATTTACGCTACTCGAAACGAGTGTTTGATATCTCTGCAGTGAAGAGTTAGCTACAAAATAACGTAAATTGATGATCGCGTCAATGAAACCTGTCATGGGGTTGGCTCGATCAAACTAACGGCTCTATTCGAACCCACGCAGTTGTTTTCGAGTTTTCGAAGATGATTGAATTGTAAAAGCTATCAGTTATTTGACCAATGTCCAGTTACGAAAATGTTTCGAATCAGAGTCACGTACGTATCGGATTTCCGTAAATAATCCATTTTGTAATTCGGACGAATAACTAATTTTGTTGATACGAATAACATTTGCTCTACAAATTAAATTATTATCAGATTGAATCATTACATGCGAGATTTCCGCTAAAAGTCTACCGTCCGGTGAATAATTAACATTGAAGACATTAATAAAACTTAATTAAATATTACACTCTCTATCGTTAATAAATACATGTATCACATTTAATACACACGTCATTATTTACTTTAAATTTATTTACAATTGTAATTAGAAAGATAAAATATAATTCTATTTTAAATTAATTACCTTTTATAAAATAAATAATTTTATACATAATACATAATTAAAACGATTTAAAGATTTAAAAATATTAATTACAAATTTTAATTCTAAATATTATATACATAACTAATTTTAAATTTACATACAGAGGAAGGTTAAGCTTAATATGAATTATTCCTACTTAAAAAAAAATATTCTTATTTACAAAACTAAAAATAATACTAATAATAATTGGAACGAGTAGATGGAAAAAAGAGATAAATAAAATAGATTGGATTTGACATGAAATCTTGAAGGAGACCAAGGTCTTAGAGCAAAAGAAATATCTAGAAAATAAAATTGATTAATTATCATTATTAATTCATTACATATGAAAATCAAAAAATGTATTTATCGGTTATTTTGTAAATAAATAATGTATTTATTTCATTAAAATATTTTTAAAAAAAAACATTCAAAATAGGTTCATTGTAAAGGGTTTTTCAATAAGAATGTCAAAACTATTCCATGTTTGAATTTTTTTTCAGCTCATTTTATAGTTTTGCAAATTATAATTTGCTGACTGGGCTTTGAAGCAACTAGAAATTGATCCAAATTTTTACAAGAAAATCTTGTTCGATGATGATGCACATTTTTGGTTATATAGCTTTGTAAATTAAGAAAATTGCAGAATTTGGAATGAAAGAAATCCCCAAGTCATTGAAGAAAAACTATTGCATTCACAGAAAGTAACTGTTGAGTGTTCATTACATACTGATAGTATCATCGGACCATATTTTATTCGAAATGAAAATGGAGCTAAAGATCACGTTATAATAAATGGAATACGTTACCGAACCATAATTAATGATTTTTTTCCAAAAATGATTGAAAATGGTTTGCACGATATGTGGTTTCAACAGGACGGTGCTACGTGTCATATATCTACGAAAACGATAGAATTATTAACACAAAAGTTTAATGAGTGCATTATTTCACGAAATGAACCCATCAATTGGCCACTAAGATCATGTGATCTAACTCCATTGGATTATTTTCTGAGGAGTTATGTGAAATCATTGGTTGATGTTGATAAATCACAAATAAGAGAAGCATTCGTAATTCATGAAATTGGACCACAATTATGTGGAAGAGTGACTAAAAATTCGACTAAATCATTAATTCCATAGAATATGCTTAAAAATAATAAATTAAATACTTTTTGTTTTATTTCCATTTAAACTTCTGAAGCGTTTATTGGAATACCTTATATTTATCAAAAAAATGTTATAGAAGAAAAAGTACATAAAAACGAAATTATTTTACAGATAGAACTGTCAGTTGAGAGAATAGAGACGAGTTGTTAAACAATGTTAACAAATTTAGACTCTAATTACAATTTCATATTTCATCTAACCTAACAGAAATTCATCTTGGCGAGTATGGATAAAAACAGAATACAATATTCTTTCATAAAGCAAAAAAAACATACACAGAGAGACAGAACCGACGAGCTGACGAATGCAAAACAGTACACTTTTTGTATCATCCAACGTAAGCCACTGAAAGTCGAGCGGATGCCGATGAAAGTAGCTAGCCGGTGCGCTATAGAAGAATATCTATATAGTGTCTCGTACGATGCGGACGTGTATTTACGTCTATACCAGTTGGCAGGCTCCGCTGGCAGCGAAGACACCATCAGAAGCAATTACCGCGTTCATAAACTCTGAATATAGTTATTCAAATAGACCGCCGGTGGCGCTACGCTTTGCTACTTACTCAACGCCCGGATCGTGTGACGCTCTGGTCACACAATCATAATATCGAGTAAAATCTGTTGATGGATGATGTGTTGAACCCGTTCGTACGGGAAATACCTAAGTGGTGTCATCGAAAATGACATATATACAATCGCATATTAATATCGCTTCAAATGAATCCATGTATACATATACATGCGTTTCGTCATTAATCTTATTAGCACATCTTCACACGTAAATTGTTCTTGTAGAAAATTATCATTTTCATACTCGATCTCGAAACCGTTTGTATCATTATCAGATCGACTGAGATAATCGATTAAATTAATTAATCTCTATCAAATTACAAAGAACTTAATTCAATATTAATGTAAATAAAAAGTTATTAAATTCTGTACATCATTTCAAAAATCAAATTTATTAAAAAAATAATAACTTACCAGATAAATTGCAACAATTAATTCATTTAAATTTTTTATTTACTTATCTATAATTGGTTTATAACCTCACTTTTAAAATTATTTCATCTTTTTTTATCATATGCTAAGTTTTTTTTTGTTCTTAACACCAAATCCTTTTTTTCTTACTTCTTCCTTTATCTTAATTTAGAATTTTCCCACAAACCGTTTTTAATCTTTAATTATATCTTAATATCACTATTAATTTTGTAATGTGATTATTGTTTATACATTTTATTTTTAATTATAAACAAACTCAATTTCATTTCTGTCAAAAATATCAACAACCTATAGTAGGCATTTTTTGTGAAAAAATTGTAATTTTTCGAATCGTAAAAATGTCAACATATTTAGTAAATAACATCATGTACTTCACAAATTAACTTTTTTTTGAAAAATAAAAATCGTTTGATGAAGAGATTTTTTTTTTGATATTCAGAACAAAAATGAATTTTTATAAATATTTTTTATATTACTGTCTAATATTTTTTTCATTTATTTTTTTAAAAATCAAATTATTTTGATGATTTATAACTTATATAAACAGAAAATTACCATGTGATTTACAAATATATTTTTTTAAAAAAAATCATTTGATGAGATTTTTTTCATTTTCAGAATAAAAATGGATATTTGATAGTACTTTTATATTTCTGTCTCTAATCAATCAATTTTTTATTTTTTAAAATTAAATTATAGATAAATTTAAAATTAAATAATAGATTTTTTAAAATTAAATTAAGATTTATAACTTATATTAACAAAAAAACATTATGCACTACAAATTTTTTTTAAAAAAATCATTTGATGAAGAGAACTTCTTTTTAATTTTCAGAACAAAAATTAATTTTTATCAGTATTTTTCATATTATTGTCGAATAAATTTATTTTTTAGAAAAAAATAGTGTAATGATTTATATTTTATATGAACAAAAAATAATATTTATAAAATAATATGGCTTTTGTACTTTTTAATATATTTTTTCAAATATAAAATATAAAAGTTTATTAAAAATTAACGAGAATTTAAACAGTGAAAAAAACTGAACATTAAATTAAAATAAATAATCAAAACTGAATAAGTTAATGTATATATGAATGTATACATAAACAAATGGTATATATTTATTAAAAATATCAATAAAATCTAATCGAACCTAGAAACTATATTACAAAATCGTTTCTAATGCACAGTTTTTAAAAAAAACTGTATTTGCCTCGAGCCGTTAATAAACATATTTATATTTATAAGTCATATATATCTGAAACAAAAGGAAACGCTAAGTGAATAACCAAATAAAGTCAGTTCATCGCGTCGACATGTTAACTCTTATTACGGATCCGTTCTCAGAAAGAAAAAGGTATTCATTTAGAAACAAGTACAGTAAACTGTAACGCAACAAGATAAATGAAACTAATACTAAATTATACACTCAATTTTAGCATTTAGCATTAACATGCTGAAGAGAAAAATATACACAGATAAATCAAGCAGAATCTTATAACCATAATATATCATCGTACCAACTGCATCAGAAAACGTTAAACGAGTCACACGAACGTGTTTGTGTAATCGGAATGGGAATACAGACCTGTATGGAATTCGTATACGCCGTTTCTGTCTAACAAGAATGTGGATTCGATAACACGTCCGTCACCCACGCACACCAGCGATGACCTCACTGGTAAAAGACGGAATACATCAGTGGCAGAGATGATCGTATTGACATAATTACTTACAACACCCACAATCGAGTGTTACGCTGTCGTTTTGATTAAATAGAAAATTTATCAAGACGGGGGGAGCGTCCCGCCGAACACCGCGACGACCGACGAGATGATTACTACCGCACAGATCGTTCGGTGACATCCATCTATCCCGTACACGATCTTTTTTATCCAGTTCCGGGAACCACTTTGGCAATACAAACTACATGACGATGACAATTATTAATTGGATTTAATAGCGGGTCACGGTTGTTGCGTGCGAAGATGTGTCGACACGTATCGAACACAACGTGGTTTGTTTTCTGACATGAAATTTACACACACACACACAATATATATATATATATATATATATATATATATATATATATATATATATATATATATATAATAAGTGAATCATACGAACAATCAGTCTAAAGATATTTTTGAAGAATCGTCACTCGAAAGATCATTTTATTTTTATATTCGCACGATCAAAGTAGAACGGATTATAAAATGACATTGAAGGAAATTCAGTTGAATTGTTCGTTGTAACATGTTTGCAAACAGTACATGACAGTTTGATAAATATTAAGTTGGAGCAAAAGTAATGTTGTCTCGTTTATGACTTATTGAAACAAGTGCATCAGATGTTTGGTCTATGTAACGTTCCGTGATTAAATTTATATACAGTATTAAAATAGAAATCGTTCTTGTCGATCAGATACAAACATTCCGTTTAATTATGCGTGAGTAAAATACATTATGTGGTCATTTTTACGAAAAGTGTTTAATACGTTCGAGAATTAATGTACGAGATAAAAAAAACTATGTTACATTGCAAAGATTTAAATAGTACGCCGTTTAGTTTTGTAAACAGTTTGTTTAATGCGAAATAAAATTTTCAAAACATGTAAATCATTCATGAAATGAAATATTAGTTAAAAAGTTCTAACTAGAATTATATATCGTCTTTTTTCATACACGAAAATTCATTATTTTCTAAATAATATTTTAATTATATTCATCCAAATGTGATACCTAGATTTGTGTTTTATTGAAATGAAACTATACACATGTTTATTTTTTAAAAAAACACGAATCTAGGTATCACATTTGGATAACCCTATAACAATTTTTTTTTACATTTTCATTTTTAAAAATAAAAATTATATTCATATTTATAAAAGTAAAAATAATAATATGTGTTTGTAAAATTTTACAATATTAAAAAAAATATATCTGTATTTTTATTACAAAGCATATAACGAAAAATAAATCTCTGGTTTACATTGACAAATTTGGTGGGTTATTTTTATGAGAATGAATTTTTAATTCCTGTGATTTAAATTAATGAATATTAAAAAATTAAATCTAACTAAAAATGATACAAGTAATTAAACTTTTATTAACAAATTTTAATAATGGCTCAAGAGTTAAATGTAAAAATACTATATGGAGTTTTTTTAAGCGTGATAGAAATATATACATACAAACACACAAATACATATATATATATATATATATATATATATATATAAAGAGTGCTTTTTAAGTTAGATAACATTTTCAACAAGGATTCAATTTGAAATTCTATCACACTTTAAAAAAAACACTCTATACATGGAAATAAAAATAAATAAATTGTAAAAAATTCATCGATGTTCAAAGAATTAATTTTGATGTGAAACAACAATTTATGCGATAATACACTTGAAACTAGTTTTTTAATAAACAGATTGTTTTAATTTATTTTATATATATATATATATATATAGAGAGAGAGAGAGAGAGAGAGAGAGAGAGAGAGAAAACGATTGTCCTATCAAGAAAGAACACTCATCATCGTTCATTAAAAAAATATACGTTTTATTTAAAAATTGAGTTGTGCATTTTCAATGCAACACCCTATATAATAATAATGAAGAGATATTTTTAACTTGAAATAAAAATTATTTTTTATAATACGTACAAAATAACTCGAGTTCATTAAAGTTTTATATGAAAATTCTTAAAATAAAAAATACCATAATTGTAATTACATGTTAAATAATGGTTTATTTATTTTTTTAAAACATAAAAATAATTGTTATACACTTTTATAGACTGTCGTTATTTGTAAAATAATAATAAAAAAAAAATGATTGACTCAAACATCGTTGCTTAATGATATGTTTATTTATCATAAAAGAAAGAAGTCAAGTTTCTGTAAAACTGGACTAAACCTCAATAACAATTACTAATTGTACATTCCAGAGTCGTAAATTGAATACTCTTATTTGTTACATTCATGTCATACATTTCTATGTTTTTGATTTGAAATAAAACGGATTTAATTGAATCGTTAAATCGCACTTAACCGACCGAACTCGAGCCTTAACCGTGCGTAATCATTCCTGTTTTTTTTTTTGAAAAGAGCGACACTAGGAAAATAAGACATGGAAGAATGCGAAATGGATATACACAACGTCAGCGTGAGCAGGTCTGATTCGAGCCGCAGGACTATTCGAATGAAATATGTTTAATGTGTATGTCGTAACATAAAATTCACCTTAGTCTAAATGTAGAAAGACAGGCTGGAAATGCCAGAGTCAAGTCAACTAGAGTAATGTCGTACATCACATAGACTAGTGATATATGGTGCATGATAAACAATGGATGAGAAGGATGTTTTCGTTCGCCGGCCGAAGAATTTCGTCTGATACGCGTTCAGTTTTATCTCAAATACATAATTTTCTTCTTGTTGGTAAAACTCGGCTATAAATAAAAATGCAACGCGCTGCCGCGTTGACGTGAATCATCAAGCGAAGATATCATATCATATATAATGTTTTGAGAAAAAATATACGCTTATACATTTTTATATGCGAATAAAGTTCGTTCTCGGATTCAGCACACTCTGTACGTGTGTGTGAGTGCGGCTATGTGTATCTCGCAATGTTTATTTTTATACAGGAACGTCGTAAACACACTTTTTTTCTCAAATAACTATACACACTCAAAACAGTACCAAATAATAACCAGAAGTAGAATGAAATTACATAATTTAGTACAATTAAAAAAAATAATGATTTAATATTCATATATATATATATATATATATATATATATATATATATGTGTGTGTGTGTGTGTGAGTGTGTGTGTGAGTGTGTGTGTGTGAGTGTGTGTGTGTGTGAGAGAGAGAAAGGTGTGTGTGTGTGTGTAAAATTGTATAATAAAATATTAAACATTTTCATAAAATCTTGGAATGTTAGACTAAATAATTATTTATGTTAGAGTAAATTTACTAGAGTTACAAACGAGTAATGAAATTAAAAAATATCTCAAAATAAAAACATTGATATTACATGTTTTAAAACTTTATGAAAATGATAACAATTTTACTAGAAATTACCAATTTGAATTAACAAAATGATTTTTCAAATTAAAATATTACAAAAGTGAAAAAAAATGCAACTGGTCAAAGGATGATATTGGCTTTAGAAATGATCATTGATACTAGTAAATAAGAGCTATAAATTCTAGGAAATTTCGCTGCTCATAAAAGTATTCTGTTACTTTATAACAGTAACAAAACAGAGAAGATGAATGCAAGTGTCCGAGTTCTTAAAACCAGATTTTCTGGATAAGGAAGTAAACCTTGACATAAAACATTTATTAGCGTTGAGTTAATCATCTACTCGATTCATAGAATTAATAAGAATATCAGAATAGAGGCTTCAGAGTGAAATAAAAAATGAGATAATTACCACATAATAAAAAATATGCTGTAAAATTTGAAATATAAATTTTAAAAAGATCAAAACTGATAATTATTTTTCTATACGTGTAAGTACAATAAAATATTTTTCTAAAAAAATATAAAATTGATTTTTTTAAGATTTTTTTGATGAAAAATGACCTATGGTATGCAATTTTTTGTATAAGAATAAAAATGTTTAATTCAAGAAAAAATAGTATATTTTATTAAAAATATTATGAAGATTTTTTGAAAAATAAAACTCGTCTGATAGGGAAAAAAAATTTCTGTTCGAATTTTTAAGAACCTACAAAATATTTTTCGAATATTTTTTTCTAATAAAAATATTTAAGTGTTTTGTTAAAAAAAATCGATTTATTATACCTTATATAGGTGTTTTTTAAGCGTGATAGAACGTTCAATAGAGATTTAATTTAAAGTTCTTTCACACTTAAAAAAACATCTATATTAACTGAAAAATATCATTGATAGAAAGAAATGGAATTTTAGTAATTATTTTCAAAGTATGCAAACATGTTTTATTTGCTTCAATAAAAAATCTGTATCACTTAAATAGACGATGAACTGAGAAAAACCCAGAGACTGAAAGAGAAGCAAATGTATTAAAAATATCGTATATTTTAATAACCGAGTTATTAATTCATCCTCATCTATTTTCTCGTCGGAAAGTAACGTTTAAAATACGTTTATTTAATATGTAAATCCGTCCGTTGAAAGTTTTCATCTGGCACAATAAGAAAAATAAACAGAACGAAACGCTTCGCATAGATCACAACAATATATAAAGTGATCTGAACGTTTTATAAGATTCGATTTCGATATAAACTCTATAATTTACGTACGATGCTCGAATGAAAATAAAAATATATATAAAATGAATGTACAAGTTATAAGAGAGGAGCTCCAGAACCGGCACGTACGTACGACGACTGAATACCATAAAATACAATATCAGTCACATAAACAATCCGGTAATATTTAAATATCCGAGCCATATTTCGACCTGCTGTCGCGGTTCATCAAGCTCATCCCCGACGAAGATGGTACAAGTCCGACACGACGACGACGATCATTGGTCGCGCAACAACAACAACGGCACAAGCAGCAGCAACAGCAACGGATCAGAACGGACGTCGTCTTCGTCACATAAAGTAGTTAATATGTTACCCCCGCGTCATATTGTGCGTGTAATATATGCATCGGTTCGAAAATTCTCGTTTCTTGTTGCAGCCCGTCTACGTTTTGCATATTTTATACTGTAACATGAAGCACACGTCACCTGAAAAACGGTTCGATAAGTTATGATTGAATGTTGGTCGAGCGCTGACTTGCCTCACAAACCTACGTGTTTTTCTGTTGTTGGTCAACGAACAGGTTTCTTCTTGGTTTCGCGTTGATTAAAAACACTCGTTGAGTAGTTTATGCGAATTGGATATCTGTCCGAGGATGACTTTTTGTCCATATTTCATTTTATAATTCCACATTGATGCGAATTTTTACTTATTATGTGATATTTATTTTTACCGAGATGCAAGTGAAACGAGTATTTTTTTAAGTCCCACGTAGATACCGAGAGGTAATTAATAAATCTTTCAGTCGGCTCAAACATAATTTTGATTTTCGAATCGCACAACATCACTAAACTTGTTTGACCATAAAATCGGTTTTAATACGAAAAAAATTCATCTGTCAAGATTAATTTTTCGTAATCAAAATATCATATTCACAGTTTATCATCTTTACATACTTTTATAGTAATAAATTAACTCTTGAAAAATATATAATAAATTTTATTCAACAATTTATAATACATCAAACAAAATTGCCTTTTTCTCTTATTATAAAAATATTTTCATTTCATCATTTATATCTTATATTATTTTTTTAAAAAAATATTTAATGTCAAAAGTACATTTTTTTCTCTTGACAATTAAACCCTTAATATTATAAATATCAATTATTTATCAATTTTCATTTATAAATCCTAAATTTTGGACTAAAATCAATTCAATTTCATTTCATAAATCGACTTCAACCCCAAAACTGTTTTTTTTTAAATTTTTTTGGTAAAAACGACGACCTATAATATGCAATTTTTAGTAAAAAATCAAAAATGTTCAAATCAAAAAAAAAAAAAAAACATATTTAATAAATAATACCATATCTTTTACGAATATAGGATTTTTTTGAAAAATAAAATTCGTTTGATAGAGAAAAATTTTTTTTCTATTCCAGTTATAAGAAACAAGAACAATATTTTTTTAATGTTTTTTTTTCTAATAAAAATAATTATGTATTTTATTAAACAACATATAACTTTAATTATACCTTACATTAATTGAAAAATAACATTTATAGAATTTTTTTAAAAAATTCTATTCCAATTTTAAGAAACAACATTTTTTTAATGTTTTTTCTAATAAAATAAATTTATGTATTTTATTAAAAAAACATATTTTCAATTAATTATACCTTATATTAACTGAAAAATAACATTTACAGAAAAAAATCGATTTTAGTATTTATTTCCTTTCAACAAAAATATACATTTCTATTCATAAAATTTATTCAGAATCAACAAGTACTTAGAACTCCAGAAAACCACAAGTACTAAACCTGATTGTAGTGAAATCTTGTCAAAAGTAATGAAAATAAGTCAATATATATATTTTTTTTAATAAAAACATAATTTTTACAAAACATAATTTTTACAAAACATAATAAACTACATTATTAAGCAAAATTTAATTCATTATTGGTTACAATATTATTAAAACATTTTGAAAAGAAACTAGTTAAATTTGGATAATAAATTTTGTAATATTTATTTAAAAAAATGCTATTAACAGTTTTAATGAATAAGAGAAATATCACAAGACAGGAAAAATAATCTTGTGTAATTAATTTTGTAATTAAACAAGTTTACTAGTTATCACCAACTATATAATCGTATATAGAAGATCATAAACTACAATCTGAAGTAAAAAAATATATTCAATGTTATTCAGGGAAAATATTCGACTCTAATAAAGAATTACAGTTAATGATATTTTATATAAAAAGTAAGATTGATTAAGAATTTAATATTATAAATTTACAAGAACATGTAAAAATCATTCATTCTATTATTCGGATATATATATATATATATATATATATATATATATATATATATATATATATATATGTATTAGCAATGGTTAAGGACCGACAACACAACAGTACACGCGAATTCGGCTGCCATGTCTTTAGCTCTAGACAACGACCGACCGGCGTGACACGTGGACAGACAGGACAACGCACAGGGTTCGAAGTAGCGCTCTCGGCACGATAATATCAGCAGTGCGAAATATAGCAGTGGTCTCGTTGGCTTCTCGAAGTATATGCTAATCAGGGTCACATCTTTGTATATAAATAAATAAAAACCGTTTTGGCGAGACAAAGGCGATCGAACGAAAGCAAGCAGCGTTGCACGGACCGTATTGCTGCTGCTGCTGCTTCTACCTCGGATGGCCGTTTCGTACGTAATTTATTGGTTTTTATGGCGGTACGTACGGTGATATTTTGTCGTGAATTGATCGGTGATGTGGATTATCTTACTTGCTTTTCTATCTGTATATAGGTATTTCTTTTTTGGATCAGTCTCGTGGGCTCCGCCATGCTCGGATTTGATTTGTTGCACGTTCCACGAACAACGGGCGTATTTTATACAACGGAAAATTAAAATGATATTCGGAACGGTAGTGAAGTATCTTACATTCGATCAAATGGGACAGACTACATATTTCGATAATAGGTTAAAGGTGAAAATTACAAATATCATCCTGGATGTGAAATATTGCAAAATATTTTTTTATAACAATACGAGTAAGACTTAAATTCCATTTATTTGGAAAAATACAACCAAAATACATTATTCTTCATCATTTATATTCAGACAATTTTACTTAAAGGAATGAATAAAGTAAACAATAAATAATTACTAAACACTTATAAAATCTTGTGGTATTCGTATGAATAATCATTTATAAATGAAAAAAAGCCTAATAAATGATGATTGAGGACTATAATTCAATAATTAATTACATAAGTGATGAGTGAATTTTTTAAAAAAATCTCCTGTAGTAGGAGTGAGTGATTCATTTGTGTTAAAAATAAATAAATATCAAAACATATAGATATAAATAAATAAATAGTGACACATTTATAGATAATAACATTCAAACGAGCGATAAAAGATATTTTCAAAAAGTTATATAAAAAAAATAATAAATGTGGTTAAACATTTAACGTAAAATTTATTATTCTATGATTTTTAAAATCGTACAAAACTCGTTGCACTTGAGAAAATTTATCTCACTTAATATGAAATCAAAATACATTAACGACAATTTATAAAACGATACAGTTTAAACTAACAAATTAATGATACACTTACTTTACAAATCTTCATTAAAAGGCTATTCGACGAGCAGATTTTTTTAAAAAAATAATTATTAAATGAGATCCAAATAATTTACAATATAATGAACATGCGTCTCATGCCTTTATCAACAACATAAAGACGAGAACGAATCATCCTTGTTTTCAGATACTGCAATAGTATAAAATTGACAGCGATATTAACGTCCTGCAGATTTACTAGACTAGAAGATATTTATATTTTTGTTTACATGCCAGCAAGACGAATAAATTAATACGCATACAAACATATATATATATATATATATATATATATATATATATATATATATATATATATATATATATATAAATGACTAAGTAGGATCTTTATTTATATTGGAAATGTTTCTTAAGTAACCGGTTTTTAAAGCATATAGTTGTTTGATAGAGATCATTCGTCGAACATCCGGTAGAATATGATAGTACGATTAATAAACATTACATATATATATATATATATATATATATATATATATATATATATATATATATATATATATGAGTGTGTGTGTGTGTATGTTTGAGTATATGTATTATAAGAAACGCGTAGCCAATAATCCGAATATCCGATTTTTAAACGTGTTCAGTGGGAAATTATATTCGTTTGTCGATTCTTTTGTTAGATATGGATTTTTTCTCACTTACTGGAAGAACGGTAGCGTCGACTCAGTCCAAGTATTCAACATTGATCTGTGGGTAGATATGCATGTAACTGTTCCGAAGATCTTATCGAATTAATTTGTATTGATTGGTGTGAAATCGATACTATGCTAATTATTAAAAGTACACGTATGTTTCCTCGACATGTGTGCATGTTTCATATAGATGCCATTCGTTGTGACGGATCTGTACCAAAATCACTTACTTTTTTTTATACATCGATCATTAGTTAACATTTAAGTGATTTGGACATAATATTACACAAGATTAGATAACCTTTTTTGAAATCTTCGACACTGAATCGATAAAAAATTGATTTAGATTCGAATGATATTACTTTCATTTGCATATTTTTTTCGAATTATTTCGAAAAATATTACACATAAATATATTTATAATATTTTGTATGTTTAAATCATACATAAAATACCGACATTAAAATAATTAAATCGAAAAAATAATTTCTGTGTTTTTTACAAAGAATATGTAAAAACAATTAAACAAAATTAAAAATCTCTAATTACTTAGTATCACTATTTTTGTATTTTCCATGACAATTTCATTTTATATAAAAAAAATAATGATTAATTACACTTATATATGGTCATCCAAATTTGACGTCTAGATTTGTGTTTTATTAAAAAAAAACCTGTGTATAGTTTTTTTTTAATAAAACACAAATCTAGGCGTCACATTTGGATGACCCTATATTATTAAAAATAAGTTATTTATATTGAACAAATATTAAAAAAGATCAATATAATTTACACTACTCATACACAAGAATATCTATATAAAATTATTCAAAAGTGAAGATATAAATATTTTTTTTTATAAAACTATTCGTCCAATTAATATAATTGGACGAAATTAATTAACTAGAATACTAAATATTTACTTATTCACTTTAGGTCAGTAATGTCGATGTACCAAAACATCCCACGACCATCTTCAAGCACTGAAGTATCAACAAATCGAAGGTTATTTCCATTTAAGTGACCAGTAAATGAAACAGTGATTTACGCAACGATCTTTTTTTGAAAAATATTCGTATATTCAATATGTATAATTATTAACAAACAAATTAGCGAAACAAGATATAAAAATGAAATCATGTTTAATTCAAGACATTTCGTCACCTTCGTACGAAGATCTACGATTGATTTATATGATTTATACACACACACATAAATATACATTTATATATATATATATATATATATATATATATATATATATATATATATATATATATATATATATATAAAGGTGCTCATCTAATTTTTTCCCTGAGCAACTCTCATCCCGTTAATCGTCCGAAACTCGTAAATATTTTATTGTACCGTAATATAATGTTTATATTACAATCTATATTTTATTATTTTTACTATCCTTTTATGTTTTATGGCCGCGAGGGACTCGATCATTAGTTAATACTGAATTTGCAAACATTTTTTTTTAATATAATAAGCGGTGTTTTTGTTGACCGTTCGTTAAAATTAAAAAACATAATTTACAAGTAGATTTTATCGATACACAACACTTCTAGTATATTCATTTTATTGAGGAAAAATAAAAAGGATTATTATTAGTCAGGTATAAAAATTCAAGTCCAGTGGCAAAAATTGTTTCTAAGATACTTTTATTATTTTATTTTATATTGGATTAAGTATTTTTTTGATTTTTCTTCAACTTCAATATTTATATGATAAACAAATATACTTATGACATTTTATACCTGCGTATTTCATAATTTTATTACTGACATCAGAATTAATCAAAATGACGAATGATAATCATAAAAAAGCTTCATCACAAAATTCTCAGTAAAATGATTAATTAACTATATATTTTCTTATACTAATTACCTAAATATATAAAATTATACATAGATTATGACCATTTAATTAGGCATTACTGACTAGTGTGACTGATTTCAAAAGAAACACAGATACATATTTTAAGATTAGAGAATTGTCAACAGATCAATCAAAACGAACAAAATACCGAGAATTACAAAAATGCACGTAAAATAATCGAATAATGACATCATACGCTTTCAAAATTCATTAACAGGTGCAAGATCACTTTCCACGTCGATGACTGTGTTTTATTATGTCTCCTACAAGATGTGGTTTTTCGACGATACTGGTTCTAGGCAAGTTGAAGAATTACAGTACATGTATACTAAACTGATCACTTTTATATATATATATATATATATATATATATATATATATATATATATATATATATATATATATAAATCAACAACTTTTTTCTACAAGGCCTCACTCAAAAAGATAACTGAAAACCTCTCTCAAAACTTTTCATTGCGATTAATTCAATGCCTTTTTCTTGCAGTCTTTTCTGGCAAATTTTATTATATGTATATATATATATATATATATATATATATATATATATATATATATGAGTCTTGAAAAAAAAATTCAGCAACTCTGACAGCACACAGAAGTGTGAAAAAATGTCTTTTGAGAATAACGTGAAAAGATAAGAAATAAAATTCATGAATCAGTAAAAAAAATTATGGATGTTATTGCAAAAATGAAAAACTTGAAATAGCAAGACGAGGATACCACCGATAGACAAAAAAGGAAATTATTGATTAAGAACCTCGATAAATAAAAATTTCCAAGAAAATATCCATTAGAAAAATTGGTAATTACGTCGGAGTTGATTGAAAAAATAAGGAATTAAATAGGTGAATGTGAGAAATTTTTAAAGAGACCGTTATTCAGCAGTGGATGAAAAGAGGCTAATGATGATAAAGTTATTCAAACTATATAATTTTCAATATGTATAAAAATCAATTTGCAAATATTCCATAAGTCAGATTTTTAAATAAAATAATTTCTCTTCTTACAATAAATCTAAGAAAAAAATAATATGAATAATGTTTTAAATTGATTTATTTCTCTGTTAATTATAAATTCATATTTTAAAAGCCTATCTACCAAAGTTAAATCCATCAAGATTTAAATGTATATAAAAATCAATAATGAACATTAATCAATTTCCAGACACTCCAAAAAAAACTTTCGTTGTGAAAATACCTTGTGGGAAAACTTAAAGATATTTAAACACAATTATATTTTAAAATTGAACGAATATCACCCATGTATAAAAAATATGTTAATCTTGAATAGCTATTCTGTATAACTCTATGAAATATGATGAACAAGAAATAAATTAATCTTCTTTTTACCGCAATCTCAAAAAAAGATATCACCTATAAAATTGTATTCATCTTGAATAACTGATATACAACTCTATGAAATTTCGTTTCTAACAAATTGCTACTCTTTTTACTACAATCTCAAAAAAACACTTTCAATTTCTATCAAATCACGATTACAATCTTTCGCCTTTCATTTAAATCTATTCATTTCGTACAATATTCACTAGAAACCTAGATCAATGACAAGATTCTTTTTGTTTCTTTTCCAAAAAAATCTATTAAACTCATAATCACATTTAATACTTTACCATTCGTATACTTTTTATATATTTTTATTTCGTCACAAGATATTATTCAGAATACTAAATAAATTTGATTGAAATCTCTTTAGTTCCACAGATATAAATATCAATCGACAGTTTTTATTAACAATCATTAAAAAACAGACATTTAATATTTTATTGATGATACTATTTCAAAATCGTCAATAAAATTAATGTTTTCCTGTGTTCTTTTGATTTGAGGTCATTTTTGTAACAAAACGTGACATTAAAATAAAAATATATACTAAAATCATTCGAATTTATGTATTCATCGTCTGTGATCTAATTTTATGACAGTTTTTTTACGTATTTTTGTCGATTTTAAATAAATGAAATCTGTGGAACTACTATATATTATTTTAATATTAATTCGACGATTTTCTATTTCTTCGTATGAATTTCTGTTTTTCGTACAAGAAATATCTATGATTGTCATATTTTGATATTATTTTAATATTATATAAACATTAATATATTATTTTTTTAACATCACTAATTTTGTGCAAGATTTTTAATTGATTTTTTGATCATTTTTTAATCTAATCATTGGAGAAAAAAATGTTTTTCTTTGTAAATATATATTAAAATATTTATAATACATACCTAGATGAAAACCTTCTAATCGACATCTATAAGTGCATACGAAAATCTAACTAAATGTTAATCAAAGCAGAAATCCGATTCGAGATTCTTACGTTACAAGTAATGTCGAACAGAATGAGCTTAAGAGGTATAGATGTGAAAATAATTGATGGAAGAACGAAAAAAGAATACATTATCAAATATATATATATATATATATATATATATATATATATATATATATATGCGTGTGTATATATGCCTCTAAAGAATATAGTTAGTTGAGGTAGATGACGGTGTTTATTTTTTTTATTTGGTGGGGCGCTATCGGACTGGTATTTCGAATTAAGAAAACCAGTTGTTCGAAACGAACGGATGCATTCTGACCATTCCAAAAAACATACGACGCTTTTAATTCGACCTATTCATTTAATTAATCATTAATTAATGCAGTGACGTGATGTAATTGTACGAGGATTTTTTTTAAACAACATGCATTTTTCAACAATTAAGGTTTTTTACATAATTACACACATATATATTCATTTATTAATATGTGTATAAATATAGATAGATTTATATAATTTTAAAACTTATAAAAGAATAAGGTTTTTCAATAAGCACTTCAGAAGTTTAAATGAAAATAAAACAAAAAGTATTTAATTAATTAATTACTTTTTTATTTTTGAAAAGATTCTATGGCATTAATGATGGAACAAAATTTCACTCATATGACAGCCACGATTTAGTTTGACACAGTACATTTGTTTAGTCAATTTTTAGTAACTCTTTCACATAATTATGATCCAAGTTCATGAATTACACGTTCAATGTTTAATTTTAACGTTTCTATTGTTTGTGGTTTATCAGCATAAACCAATGATTTCACATAACCCCACAAAAAATAATCGAATAGAGTTAGATCACTCAATCTTGGTGGCCAACTCATGGATCCATTTCGTAAAATAATGGACTTATTAAACTTTTGTTTCAAAAAATCTATTAAAATTTTTATAATTTCTAAGAACTGTTGAAATGTTAAACGTTCCATAATCATTTTCCAAATTATATTAAGTCAAAATTTACAAATGAGCTTAAAAAAATTCAAACATGGCTGCCACCAGCTGTCAAAATTCTGATATTCTTATTGAAAAACCTTATACATAAAATTTATTTCAAAAGATTTATTTTAAGAGATTCTAATAATTTATCTAATATTTTTCAGAAACAGGAAATCATTTTTCTCAACGACTGATTCAGTACAGTTCTTGGAAAAAAATAAAATCATTTTTTCTGAATATTAATTTCACACGTAAACATAAATACACATTTAATCTATCACATGAGATTCATTTTACAATTTATTCACTGTTTTGATATAAATTATTCATTAAATAATATAAATTATCGACATGAAATAAATACGGTTTTTTCGCACATTTCGTTGAATACTACATTTTAAATAAGACCTCGAGTATCGCTTCTCGAATATATAACTATGTATGTGTGTATGTAACGTAACCTTGAGCAGATATATCCAATTAAATAATAATATATTTTAATCTATCACCTGTTTATTACACAGGAAAAAATATCTACGGACCGTAATTGAAATAAACGCAAAACTGTTTCTAGAGATTAATCGAAGTCTGACATGTACACATTTATATATATATATATATATATATATATATATATATATATATTGTGAAATAGAAAAAAAATGTATTTTATCTAATAATTCATGTGATGTTATTGAGTTCAGTAACAGCGGCGTTCTCTCATATCGACGACGATGGCGTCGACTCTGAATTATTCTGACAGCAATCCATCTCGACGAAAATTTATATCGGCGCTAATAAATCAGCCCGGATCGTAAAAAGGTGCGGGTAATTTAGGCTCATAAATATTATCGAAACGTAGTTTTAGTTTAAGACAATTTTGTCAGTGTCAATTTCAACATTGCCCGGTCTTGAGAACTCGTTCTTGACATGTCGATTTTGTAACTATAGATCCAATTATTTATAAACATACATTCATATATGTGTTTGTATGTGTATATAAAAATTACTTAAAGATTAATACCAGAAATCAGCATACATGATTACTTAAACTACAAATTCTCCATTAAATAATAAATCAATTTTTGTCGAAAATTGTAAAAGTTGAGAAAGTATCTACAAAGACTATTTATCATCGATAAATGCGTATTAACTGTCTAATTGTAGAGATTTATGTCAGAAATGATAGCAGAATATTGACACAAATAAAGCATACATAAATAATTTTAATCGAATTTTAGTTACTAATTCTATTTGCTAATCTTTAAATTATCGAATGAGAGAGATAACGTAAACAGTTAACACTATCAACATAATAATTAAATTAAAACTAGTTTAGTTTAGGCGTGTTTAAAAATGATAAAAATATTAAGAAAAATTTGGAATGAGAATAAAGTAAAACCTATATAAACCTGAAATTTTATGATGAATTTTGGAAGAAAATCTCAATATTTCTAATCTGATGTATTTTATATAAATATAGTTAAGTTTTCTATTTTTTCCTAAGCTGTAAATATCAGAACATGTAATAGTCAAAAATATGGTGGTATTCCATTATCATAGAATTGAAATTTATGAGAAAATAGACAATAAATTAATATTGAAATTTTATAAAATTGAGAAAATACAAAATATGTAGAGGTGTAGTTAACAAATCAAATCAGAAAATAGACCATAAATGAAATTATATGGAAGATACAATTAAAATGCTTTGGACAGGTATATAGAATACTAAAGAGCAGAATTCCAAAACAAATACAGAAGCAATACTGAAAGGAAGTAGAATGAGAGAGAGAAACTTGGCTGGGTATTTTAAGAAGTATGGTCATACGAAAGAAAAGACAATGTAGAGACAAATAAAATTGACAAAACGAAATAACAAAAATGGATGAAGGTTTATCTGACGTCCAGTATTATATAGGGTTTTCTAATAAGAATGTTAGAACTTTGACAACTGGTGGCAGCCACGTTTGATATTTTTAGCTTATTTTGACATTTCAACTCAGTATAGTTGATAAATTATCATGGAATGTTTAACATTTCAACAATGATTAGAAATTGTAAAAACTTCAATAGACTTATTAAAACAAAAGTTTGATGAGTCCATTATTTTATAAAATGGACAAATCAATTGACCACCAAGATCTATTGAATTATTTTCTGTGGTGGTATGTGAAATCATTGGTTTATGCTGATAAATCACAAATAGCAAAAGCATTAAAAATAAACATTGAAGTGTAATTCATGAAATTGGACCATAATTATGTGAAAGAGTGACAAAAAATTGGACTAAAGGAATGCACTGCCAAGCGAAGTCGTGATGATCATATGAGTGAAATTGTGTTCCATCATTAATAGAATATTCTTAAAAATGAAAAAAAAAATTAAATATTTTTTGTTTTATTTCCATTTGAACTTATGAAGCGCTTATTGGAAAACTTCATATAAAGAAAAAGAAAAGAAAGAAATAATAACATTTTATATTAAAGTGAGTAAATTATGAATTTAGTATAATATGAAATCAGTAATGAAAATATTATCAGTAAAAAAGTTGTTATAAAAAATATAATGAATAAAAACGATTATAGGAAATTGAGATTCTAATGAAAAATTTTACATCGATAACGATACAATACTTAGTTATAAATAAGTTTTAAATTGAACATTCCTGTAAATAAATAAATAAATATATAAAATATGAATCTATAAAAACTATAAATCACTGAATAATATTAAAACTTAATTCAATATGTGTTTCAAACAATCTTACTCAAGATTTTATATTTTTTAAAAAATAAAAACCACAACTATTCGTACAATTAATTAAAAATTTATAAAGCACATTTTTTAAATAAATTATAATCATTTTTATTTTATATTCTGTAATTAATTAGTCAACATTGCCAACGCCTAATCAACAACAGTGTACACTAATAACAGAAGTCTAGAACAATTTATGTAAAAAAACTATTTAGACAATCTTGTATAAATTAACAAAAATACAAATTTACTCCGTGACTGTTAGTTTTACTTTAATTAATTCTAGTTTTTTCTCTCGAAGATTCTTATCAGTACCAGTTATATATATATATATATATATATATATATATATATATATATATATATATATATATATATATATATGTATATGCGTATAATAATTGGTATAATTGATAAATATCCATTAGTCGTGTCAAGTATGTACGTATATACGTAATGTACAGATATAGATACAATGCAAATACGGAATATAAAATATGACTTCCGCATATATATATATATATATATATATATATATATAAATTTGGGACACGACATGACACGCACCGAGAGAGTGACATCTGTCGCTCAGTTGTCGTCATCGTCCTGTACAATCCATGCGGAGGGGGTCTGAACGAACAGAATTTCAAACGTACGTACATCCAGTGTACAAATGCGAAGGGCCGGGTGTCACGCATCCATTATACTTAACCTATCTACTTTAGAAGAATTATTACGGTCAGGTTTTGTAATGTCATCTATTTCGTGCAATATATCTCTCGACTAGACAGACAGTTTCCTATCGGAGTGAACCAGTGAGAGGCAATGTTCGCTACGGCCCGTTATGCTGATAATCGCTTTTCGAACTTCAGAAAAATCTCCAGTGTATATAAATATCAGCGTGCATATTCTTTTTTAGATATTGTGTGTATGACGATATGTGTATAAAAAATACAGTGACGTATATACGTCTCCTGTTTCGTTAGTCCCTGTATTTTTATGTATTCTGTTTGATTCGTCATGACAGAAATACGGACGAATATAAATGAATATTATTGTCTATATTGATGGAAATGTCTGTTTTTTCCGTATTTTGGTACAATTAAAGATTTATGATCAAAAATTCAAAGAACCAAAACTCAATAGATTTACTTGTTTTGAAACTATTGCGAATCACATTCACACAAATGAGTTATCACCCCAAAATAAAAAAAAAATATCTCAATAATCATGTATTATTTATTTTATTTGTTTATAAACTGATATCCATTTTTTCTCTGATGATAGTATATTTCTAAAAAAACTATTTTCTATAAAAAAATAATATTAATATACTGTTTGTTTTAAAACTGTGCCAAATTCACTTTAATACAAATGTATTATCTCACCCCCTATACCGCAATATTTTATAAAATGTTCAATAATCACTTACTGTTCACTTTATTGTTTATGACAACAATAGACTAATGCATATTTCGATGGCGATGCCATCATCGTCAGAACCTTTTTGTTATAATTTTTTTTTTATAACATATTGCGGTGTTTGGGGTGATAATTTATTTGTGTTATTATTAATATAGGATCATCCAAATATGACGCCTAGATTTGTGTTTTATTAAAAAGAAACATGTGTATAGGGAAACATGTGTATAGTTTCTTTTTTTCTTTTTAATAAAACACAAAACTAAGCGCCATATTTGGATGACTACTATATTTTCATCTATGGACATCAACAAATTCTCATATAAAATTATTCAATAATATTTAATATACAAAAAGTTCTATACAACAGTAATTTAATACATTCATTTACAACGAAGTAAATTCAGCCATAGTACATAATTATTATTAACAATTTCATTAGAACATAATATAATTTGACACAATGACTAATTCACTTTTCACAAATGAATCAGTACCTCATCTATATATATATATATATATATATATATATATATATATATATATATATATATATGTATGAATGTATGTGCATACATACATACATACACACACTATTATTTTTATGTCAAGGATATTAATTTATTGTCTGACGAACATAATTTTTAATCTTGTGCTGTCAAACATATTTGAACTTTGTTTAGCTTAAGTCATTTCTATTTACTATTTATTTCTAAAAGTGTAAAGAAAAGTAACTGTTGTTTAATTTTTTATAAAAAAATTGAATAAAAAATCCAGATCCGAAAATAATTATTTCCAGTTACATTCTTTTGAAATAAAATAAAAAATACAATCCACAAGCAACTAATTTTTAGTAATATTCAACTTTTTAGTCGAAATTATACAATATGTACTTTTTTATATTTAGTAAATAATATATCTATTTATTTATTATAAAATATACTCATTTATTGATATTTGGATATATATAGAGGGAGAGAGCCCCATCAGGAGCGCACAACTGAATTTTTAAATAAAACGCATCTTTTTGAGTGAGCGATGACTTTTTTAGCGATGATGAGTGTACGCTCCTAATGGAACACTCTATATGTATAATAATTTCATCGCAGTGAACGATTACCTCCGAAAATTAATGATGGCAATTGCGGACTGATGTGATTTTGCTGAAATTTTCACATCACTCCGCAATTGCAATCGTCAATCTTCGGAAATAATCGTTCATGTTCGGAGTAGAGTGATAAAGAAAATAGAGATAGAAATAGGAAAATTAATAAATAATTCTAATAATGAAGATAGACATAGAGAAATTTCGTTTCTGAGGTTTTTCGAAAATTACCAAAGTACAAATTTTAACATTAAAATTAACAAAAATGAAAAAAATAGATTTTCAGAAAAATTTTTGATCAGTTTGGATATTTTTTTTTAATTGTATTAGCTTTAGATTTGAATCCACACTAGACTATCAATCTGTAATAAATATCGTTTACACAAAAAATATTAACATAGTTGTCTAAACGTTTTATTTTTAATAACTTATTTATGTTGTTAAATAGAAATGAGTTCTAGTAGAGGGAAGAACTCTCTGGTGTACAAGGGTCGTTTGATAAGTATGGTAAAAAAGTAAGAAAAATTAAATTGAAAAATGTAATTTAATTAATTAATTAATTAAATTAAACAATAAATAAATTTACTATACTTAGCAAATGACCTCGTATGAATAATAAATCAATAGATATATTAAAAATAATAATTTTTTAACATATTTCTAGATATATATAAAAAAAATCAACAATATAAATGTAAAGTATTGCAATATAAACAAAAATTCCACATAATGCAAAAGTCATTCAACCGATCCAAACATGACTTTTCGATGAATTCTCTACTTCCAAGAAAAACAAAAATATCCATACGAATAAAACTGTACATAATGTAATTTGCACATAAAACAATTTTAATCAATACTTGTTCATGTCATAAAATAATAATTCATGTAATTCACATGTCATCCTGTTAATATTCAAACCGAACAACGAATTGTAACCTTTTCCTTTCTATTGTCTTGTCTACAAGTTAATTATTTAACAATGAACTTAAATCATATTTTTGGGTACACTGTTTGTTTATTACCTGTTAGAAAAGTAGGTCTTATACACACACACACACACACAAACTTGAAAAAGATATGAACGTGTGTATGTATGTTTGTGTTTGAATACAGACGGTTCCACAGGCGGTTCTGCCTTTGTGACTCCACGATCATTCGATTTTATTGCGGTCCAAGATTGAGGGTTCGCATTAATATAACAATCGACTGTTATGCAGACGGACACTGCCAATATAAAGTCCTATCTACACATCAAGGTAATAAAACACGGGATGTTATTCCGTCAAATTATCCATCAATAATCAACG
This sequence comes from Neoneuromus ignobilis, assembly GCA_029203775.1. Taxonomy (NCBI): domain Eukaryota; kingdom Metazoa; phylum Arthropoda; class Insecta; order Megaloptera; family Corydalidae; genus Neoneuromus; species Neoneuromus ignobilis. Next base: position 4,332,462 of record CP092090.1, on the reverse strand, counting down.
GAGCTGCGCGTCCGTGTAAACGCGTTCGGATCGACAACACAGTATATCAAGAAATCCAATAAAAATGAAGACGGCGATAGGTTTATGACTACGGTGGACGCATTTAAAGAACAGTGTATAATTTATAATCAGAGGACCGGTGGCCGGTGATCCGAACCCGAAATTAAGACAACTGATTATGGACTGACTGCAAGGTTAAGAACCCCGTCTTTGACTGGAGCCATCGTAAAATTGACTCGTTGTTTTAAGTATGATATACTGGTTAAAAATCGGTGATTACGGTGACTGATGTATGGGTATCTATATATTTTTAAGTGTACTCGTATATGTATATATAATCTCCGTGTGGATTTTTTCTCCGAAGAGAAAGAATACACAGTTTGTTTTTTTTTCTTCTGGTAAGATAGACGGATTCGGGGTATATATTTATTGCAATTATTTTTATAGCTATTTTTAACGACCGTTGTTATTGATCTTAAATCAATACATAGTCAACAATTTACAAAAAAAAACAAATTTCCAAAATTCCAATCGCTTGCATTTTGATAGAAAATTCCATTCAAATAATTACATACATCAAACGTACAAGGACATCAGAAAGTACCAGACAAATTCAATATTTAAATTAGACCGAATGGAAAAAATTAAAAGAAAAAATGAAACGAGAAAAAACGTATAATGAAGCTTTACTCATGACGAACATTTTCAGTAATTCTGTCTCACTCGTATAAATAACCCGTGTAAGTAGATACCGTTGAAATGACTCTAATCCTTCGAGTCAAACTAACGTTTTCATCTTTTGTCCACATTGCTGGAAGGCATGTTCGGTTATAAACGTCTATGAAAGGGGGGAAGCTTGGCAATAACACTGGGCGGATTCTAACGTATCGCACAAATGTACTATCTGCGGTACGAGAACATCTAGTTTGTTCCAAAAATAAATCGACTCTCTACATTTCATCGTATTATCTATTTTCACCTGATTATATATATATATATATATATATATATATATATATATATATATATATAAACTGTAGAGATTTAATATAGAAAATATAATTTTCAAGAATATAAAAATCAAATCCCAGAACCAAATTCATATTTAAAATAATTGTTTAAGTCACTGGTGTCAAATTTATACATGAATAAGAGCTATCAAATTCAGTTTAAGAAAGTCTATGGGGCGCAGATAAAAAAAAGATCTCCCAAAAAAAATTTTTAGCGAACAAAAAATAACTCATTATTTTTTCTGTAATGAATTTACAAAAATTAAAAAAATACGTTAATTTTAGATATTATCAAATGTTAAAAATACATCAATTTTAGATATTATTATCAAATGTTACAACAAAATTTTACACAAATTAATTTTTTTCTCCAACACCACAATGGTTATAAAATGTTTAACAATTAATTATTGTTCACTTTTCCTTTACAATAATAGTCAGATGATGTGCATTTCGATGGCGATGCTTCATCATCAGAGCCTTTCTGTTAAAAAACACTTCATAACCATTGTAGTGTTGAGGATAAAAATTCATTTGTGTTAAAGTAAATCCACCACAGTTTCAAAATAAACAATTTAAAATTGGAGAAATTTAAAAAAATATTTTTTACTAGAATTTCCAGCATTTTGAAAATGTATTTTATATTTTTTTAAATTCCATTTTATTATTTTAATAAAATCAACTTCAAGTTTCGAGCTGTTTGTCTGACACCTCTGGTTTATAGTATTGAAATGAATGATTCAATGATTCAATTATATAGAGATTGCAATTTTTCATGCCATATTTTTTTACAATTTTAATATAAATGAAAATAATAGCCCATAAAACCTTTAAAGATAAAAATGAAAATTGTTACAGAAAAATATTAAAATCATTTAAATATGTTGTTGAATAAGGTTTTAATACCACTAAACATATTTTTGTTATAATCGATTTATAATTATGATAAATCAAATATAAATTGAAATCATTGTTAAGAAGACACTTTTATTTTTAAAATAAATAATTTATTTTATATAAGGTGTTTTTTAAACATGATAGAACTGATTTAACTTAAAAAAACATTCTTTATCATAACTTTATATATACATACATACACACATGTATATATATAGAGGTACTTTTTAGGCTAGATAAAACTTTCTATAGAGATTAAATTTAAAGTTCTATCACGCTTTAAAAAATACCATATATTTATTCGTATAACTAAATATATGAACATATAGGGTATCTAAATGTGACGCCTAGATTTGTGTTTTATTAAAAAGAAACATGTATATAGGGTGATGTATAGGGAAACATGTGTATAGTTTTTTATGTTTCTTTTTAATAAAACACAAATGTAGGCGTCACATTTTGATGATCCTATACAATTTTATTATATATATATATATATATATATATATATATATATATATATATATATATATATATATCTGTATACAAGAGGATATACAGAAATATGTGTTGATTCCACAGTAATGTTCTCTCGACGAATCGTCTAAAAATCCATCCAACGAAACGACCGAAACTCGTGGAACATTCGCCGCTGCACAGAGCACATTTAGTCGCAACGACGACGAGATTCGGGTTTCTAATTTATGACGACGTGATGAACAGACGTCATAAAGCACCGACGTCTCGGTGAAATAGTCGACGTCGTTGTCGTAGCAGCAGCAGCAGACAAGCGACGACGCTAACCCACCACCACCCGTTTCTCTCACACCGCCGTTACAGTTGGAACACTGTTCGTCCGTCCATCGTGTATACAGCAGCGTCGCGGTGCACCGCGCTATCTCATTCTGTGGCTACGCCACGTTTTATATAACGCCACACCGCGTCACGGCTGCTATCGGTGAGGGCAATGATTTGTAGCCATTGTCAGTGACAGCCATCAGCCAAAAGCAGGAAAGCAGGCATGCAAGCAGCGACGGGCAAACAGTCAGAAGCATCGGTTGAGTATGCCGTAGAAGAATGATGACGATCGTGCAACGATGCCCATTTTTTGATGTTTATTCGTCAAAATGGCGAGGGAGATTAGTAGCAGAGACAGTTCGATAAATTGAAGGACGGATAGACGGTTATTTCAGTTTAACTTTAATTGATATCAGTGATTTTTGGAATTATATTTCGTTTACAGTTCAACGAATATTTTTTATAGCAACAATCAACAATCGATTCTTTTCAATTTAAATTATTTAATAAATTAATACAAGCGTTTTAAAAATTCCCTCTTCATCATTTCAGAAATGACTAATATGGATTTATTAAGATGATATTTGATTTCTAAATAATTTTATGTATTTTTACACAAATGAATTATCTCCCAACACCACAGGATTTCATAAAAGAAACTCTTCTAATAACTATTTTATTTTCATAAAAATAACAATAATATTTTTCACTTTATTTGTTTATAAGCTGATACGCATTTCGCTAGCCATGCTATCATCTTCAGAACATTGTATTATAAAATCTGCCACTTTTACAATATCTTATAGGGTTTAGGTGATAATTCTTGTGTATGAAATTAAATGTATCAGATTTGCAAAACTAACAGTAACTTCATAATCAAATATATATATATATATATATATATATAGAGAGAGAGAGAGAGAGAGAGAGAGAGAGTTTCAATAAATACTTCAGAAGTTTAAATGAAAATAAAAAAAAATATTTGAAGTATATTCTATGGCATTAATGGTGGAATAAAATTTCACTCATATGCCCACCACGACTTCGCTTGACATCGCATCTTTTTTTGAGTGAGCGATGAGTTTACGTTCCTGATAGACCACATTATATATTATTTTATTGTCATATCTATTTACATCCATTACAGATTAATATCATTAACTATTAACATTCTTAACTAACTATTAACATTTTAAAAAGGTGTGTATAATTATTAAATAAATATTTTAAAACATCAAGGTGATTTTATCTTAAAGTTAAAATCGTTTATTTTCATCTATGCACGTACACATTACCGTACCGATCCTCATCTAGTTTAAAATTATTCTCTTTTTAGTTAATGTACTTTGCTATTTCAGCACTTGTGTTATCTACAGGTAATTTGAAACTGAGTATCAAACGAAATATGTCTACAATAATCTGATTATAATTAATGAAATATATTTTATTCTTTAATTTTAATGTTTTACATAAAGGAAACTCTTTGAAAATATTCTAAAGACTGATTACATTTATGTAAATAATTTCAATATTAACAACTATTGAAATATTAGAAATTTTGAAGTAATCATTTATAGATATATAACCATGACTGAATTTTTTTAAGCTCATTTTGACATTTCAACTCAGTATAGTTTGATAAATTATCATGAAATGTTTAACATTTCAACAACGCTTAAAAATTGTAAAAACTTCAATAGACTTATTGAAACAAACATTTCATGAGTCAATTATTTCACGAAATGAAACCATCAATTGGCTACCAAGAACATGTGATTTAATTCCATTAGATTATTTTCTGTGAAGTTATGTGAAATAATTGGTTTATGCTGATAAACCACAAACAACATAAAACATTAAAAATAAACATTGAACGTGGAATTCCTGAAATTAGACCACAATTATGTGAAAGAGTGACTAAAACTGGACTAAACGAATGCACTATCTCAAGCAAAGTCGTAGTAGTCATATGAATGAAATTGTGTTCCATCATTAATGCCATAGAATATGCTTAAAAATAAAAATAAAAAATATCTAATTAATTCAATAGTTTTTGTTTTATTTCAATTTAAACTTCTGAAGTGCATATTGGAAAATTGGAAAACCCTATATATATAAATATATAAGTGTATGTATGAAAAGAGTTAGAAGAGAGAGAAAGAAAGTGTGTTAACTAGCATGAAAAGTAATTACATCAAAAACAAACCAACGCTTATGTTACAACGATAATACGCGATTATGGCGAATCTACTGACCA